>JAOVVG010000032.1:1112945-1130924 GCA_028566375.1 Leptodoras nelsoni | reverse complement strand
CCAGAGGTGCTGAGCACTTGTTGGCTGCTTTGCCTTCACTCTGTGCTCCAACTCATCCCAAACCATCTCAACTGACTTTTTTGTTTACTAAATAATTCCAGATGTATTTTTTCATAGTTTCGATGACTTTAGTATTAAGCTACAGTGCACACAAAATAATGAAAAACCACTGAATTAAAGGTGTGTCCAAACTTTTGACTGGTACTGTATTGGAATATTGTGCATTGAAGTACCAGTACCAAAATTGGTTAATACGTGGTAGGTCCCCCACAGGATCTTGGGGGGAATGTTGCACACTATATTTCTTTTTTACTGATGCGTTTAGAGATTTAAGGGATGTCGATCAAAAGAGCTCAGTTCAAAACAACTTCCACTGGACCCAAATACAATCCCTTGAGAACATTTGGGTTTGAGTCTGTCTTAAGCACACAAAATCTTAGCATTATTCCAGAGGACTCCTAAGTCACTCTGTGATTATTGGCACAGCCAAGGTCAAGTGTAGTGCAGATAAGATAAGCACAGTACTGGCCTATTGAATATGCCCTACCAGACGTTTATACACTCTCCTCTCCTTGACCAGGTTAAAATTGCAGTTATGCAATATCAACCAGTCTGTTTTCAACAATTCAGTCATTGCTACCGATGATGATTCACTGTAAAATTGTAAATAAAAACCTACTGCAGTGTCGTATTACAGGAGAAAATGATAAAATAAAAGTTTTGTTGATTTCATATAATTCAGAAACAAATATTTATGCAGACATTTCTTTTACAAAGGCATGGCTGCACTACTGCATATATTCTCTGTAAGCAGTGTGTAAATTGAAACTCTAATTAAATGTAAAGTACAAATCCTGTCATTAACACACACAGAATACAATGACAATTTGCCAGAAGTTTTTTACAATAGGTGTTTGGATGATTGTTTTCACATATGAAATTAGCAACACTTTTAATTTTCCTTTCTTTTGTTCTGTTCTGTGCTGGGATTTTGTTTGTGTGTTTACATTGCAGTCTGCTAGCTCATTGATTCCGGGAACATCCTGACATCGGTAGCAGCGTGGTCATCCCTGCCCATTCCTATTAGTTTAGAAATTACCTCCTAATGGTACAATAAGAGTATTTGTGACACATTCTCTGAGATCTAAGGGTGGTTTTTCTTCAGTTTTAAAATCTGAAGCTTATACATGCCAGCCAGCTTCTGCTCATCAGGCTAATCTGTGTTAAGGTCTGAATGTGGAAGAGCCCAGATCTTTGCTAGATTCTGTCTAATCAGTTGAATGTTGTGTGTTTTATATGTTTATACAGGGTCATTCTGCAATCAAGTGCACAGAGTTGTAAATCTGTAAAAGCTCAGAGTCCCTCGGATAGTGAGGATGTTAGAAAACGAACCAGAACCTCACTAGGCTCCAACAGGGAGAGAAGGTGGGTGTTTGCATGATGGATAAAGTATTTAACTGCTCTGCAGCATGTAATTACAATGACGTGTCAAAACAAGCAAACTCAACTGTCTGATTCATCAGGCTCCTGTTGTGCAAATGATCTTTTCCCTTCCCTTCCACAGACTGTTATTACACTCCAGACTTGCACAGTCTTTGGGCAATTTGCCTGTAATGGCCAATGAAAAGAGCTATGAGTCGTGTGAAGTTAACTCAATGGCTACAGATAAAATGAGAAAAAAATCGAACATAAAGCGCATAATCGCAGTCAACAGTGAGACACTTGGTCCTTCTATTCCTTCCTCAACCGAGTCATTTGTTCGCAGCTGAATAGCAACATAGTAAGTCAAAAGCAGATGAGTATCACAAGCTGCCAGACTCCCTTCTGCTGTGCTTGACTTCCTGCATGACTTCTACAGACTATCAGCTTGCACTCAGAAAGCTTGCACCTGCTCTTTCAGACCTGTTTAATCTGATTTGCATTTTCCAAATGATTCCAGATATTGATTCTTGCAGTTAGCAGGCATATGAGAAATACCTAACCAGGCATAACAGGTTTGCATAAGCCACATCACCTGCATTCTCTAAGTGCTACTGGCAGGAGTAGACAAAGGAGTAGATACTGGAAATATGTAACAGCGACACAGTGTGGCGGCGACAACCAGTAGGTTTATTCTGGTTGCTTATGTCGATGTATTTAGCATCATTTACCTTAGTCATTTTAGTTTCATAGATAAGTGCAAATGAAGAGAAAGAGACACTGCAGTTAAAGAAAAACAATGGATTTTGGCTAAGCTGTTTATAGCTAATCATTTGATTTTATTGAAGGCGAATTATAAGTCTGACAACATTTATGAGCCCAGTTCAAGCACATGGCCATACAGTTGTGGGATTTTGTTCAGAAATTAGGAGTCCAAGGATGCGTCTCTGGTAGTTCAGTAATTTTATTTGTTTGGTCATTCGCACAGAAGCTCAACTGTTGCTCACTCCATCTCAATGCTCTGCACAGCAAAACTGATTACACTTAACTTCGTAGTTAACAAAATGTATGTCTTTCTTTTGTTTGTTGTTTTTGTTTGTTTGTTTGTTTTTTTTTTGTTTGTTTTTTTTTGCTTGAACCAACCTACTTGTAACAGACGAACTGTGTCCAGAGGAAGGAAAAAGCTGCACTCTTTGCAGTCATTGCACTTTACAAGACTATGGTATTTCATCTCTTTCAGTCTTTCTCCCAGTTCTTGGCTTTCTGCTACGTTTCCGCCTTTAGTCTTTGCTTATTTGAACAAAATGCATGTCTTTCAGATGGTTAACCTGAGATCTCTCTCTCTCTCTCTCTTCACAGTTCTGCAGTCCCTAAAGCTCGAACACCTCTACTGCGTTAAATGGGTTGTTTCGGAAAACACGAGCGCAAGTAATTTCATAAAACCTGGAGGGTTTTTTTTCCTTTAATTCTTACTTTTTTTGTGTGTGTGTATATATATATATTATTCCTGTAAAGTATCAAAAAAATCATTGTATTGGCAAGCGTGAATAATTTTATCTACAAACGACATTTTATGTTTGTACAGAAATGTCAGAAACAGTGGGAGGTTAATGCTAATATCGTGAAATAAGATCTTTTTTTTTTTTTAGAATAAGTAGAATCATGAATCTCTTTTTTTGTAGAATGTGAAGCCTTGTTAATAGGATCATTTTTTTTAATGAATGTTTCTGCAACTTGGTTACCTCTGTACCCTGACAAAATCTGAAGACTATTGTGAGAGTTTCATTTAAGGCAGGCCCACTGGTGAATATTTGATACATCTGAAAGAGTTGTACACTTATACCTGTAAATACTGTAATAACTGTTGGATTATTCATGAACAGTTATACTTCCTATTTTCTGAGTACATTTAGCTTGTGTATTATAAAGCTTGGTTTGTAAAGGAACATTCTTTCATTGTCCTTTCTTTCTTTCATTCCTTCATTCAAGGTAGAATAGTCGTAACTCGAGCTGAGGGACATGTAGACATGTAGAGCTGTGGTGTGAAAACTCTGAATTATCTCATGTTGTCGAATCTTGCTTATGCTATTGAGGTTGCAATGCTACCCAAAAGATCCATTTTCATTGTGCTGATCTTGATGCATACAGAAATAACCTGGTCTCTTCATCGTTAAATATTACTGCAGCTTTCTTAGTATTAACATCACTGTGATCCAAAAGACATTATTCCTTAAAATGATTTGATCTTGACCATCACACCGATGTCTTTCCTAAACTTATGCCACAAACCTAGAAGTACACAATTGTACAGGACATCTTTGCATCTAATGCAGTAGCATTAGTTTCCATTCCCTGGCACCACCAAGCTGCCACTGTTGGGCCCTTGAGCAAGGCCTTTAACCCTCAACTGCTCAGCTGTATAAATAAATGTAAGTCACTCTGGATAAGGCTACCAAATGCCATAAATGTAAAGGTAAATTGTAAACCTGTTCCAGTACGACAGTGTCCCTGTGCACATAGTGAGGTCCATGAAGGCACGGAAGGGTACTTGCTAATTCAGCTGTTTTGGTAATCTTGACAATGATTATTGTCCATGTATTGGAATAGCAAGTCCAACTCTTTTGTTTTTGCTGTACACAGAAAAGATTTGAGTTTGCACACAGAAAAGATTTGAGTTTGCACACCGAGACTCCCTGAATCTTTTCATGATATTATAACGGTAGATTAGAGTTCTTTATATTTGAACTGACTTACAATTCTCTCATGAAGTTTGGTACAAAGTATAGTTTAAAATATAATAAAGTATAGTATAGTTTTTGTTTACTAAATAAAATTAGGTTTGCCAGTGAAAATGCTAAAATGCTTACTTTGGATTTTTTTTATTAAATTAGTTAAATTAATTAAAGCAATTTAATCATTGTTTTGTATTTTTAGAAAGTGAAACTTTTCTGGAAATGGGGTTTGTAAATTCACCCTAATTCAAAGAATAAATATTGCACACAATATTGTTGACAGTGTGAATCTTTTAAAAAAGATTTTAAAACGACCCTTAAACAGTGTACACAATGCATGCATGTAGTACACCAGGCAGAGTACATCTGTGTTACATTTAACTTTTTGGCGGTTTTTTCATTACGTAACGTTCCCGCCTCCGCACATCGCCTCGCTTTCCCTTTAAATCGCCTCAAAAAGCAGAAGTGTAAACAGCGCGCGCGGGAGCCGTTAAACTGCAGCGCGCTTCCGATTAAAGTCGCGCAGTGATTGGCTCAGGAGCCTGTCCGCGCTCTAAAGTGTTTGAAATTGATTGGCTGGAAGTCTCTCGACAAATCCGTGCAAAGAAGAAGACAGGAGCTGTGTTATTGGCTACTGTGCATGTCATTGACGGCTTTCCGCCTTTCTCATTGGAGGTTTCTCTTGTTTTCGCGGAGCGGCCTTTAATATCCCCACCTCCGATTGGCTGGGTCCGCTCAGGCGCGATTTCTGACGCGGGAAAAAGTGTAATAGGGTCGGCTAACTGGAACAAGCACCACCGCGAGTTTAGTGGAAAGTACCTAGTTTTACAGACACAGGAGTAGAGATTGTTATTAATTTGTTCCTCGACTTTTTTGGGAAATGAACATTTCATTGCAGAAGCGATATATATAGTTTACTCGCTACTTTAGATAAGTTGACTCGGCCGCATATAGGATTGTAAGTTTTTTTTGTGGCACTGGATACTTTTATATCACACCTGGACATCCGCAGGTATTTCACAGAAAGGGGCGTTTTGACGTTTTGATATCTTTTTTCCACGATGACAGACACCAAACACCCTCAAGTGATTTTTTGCAACGATTCGCCTAAAAGAGTGCTGGTTTCTGTGATCAAGACAACTCCAATCAAGCCCAAGGCGGTGGACTCGGTGATGCCGACTAGCCCCGGCTTTAGTGATTTCATGGTGTATCCGTGGCGGTGGGGAGAAAACGCGCACAATGTAACGCTGAGCCCTGGATCGGGCACCGGAGCCGTCTCTCCCCCGAGGAACAGCGCTGCTGCAGACCCCGACATCGCCTCCTGTACAGACCCCCTCAAGGTACCCGCACGTGTTTAGTCAAAAGAAGAGCTTTCTGAGTGATCTGCCTGAGCCGGGCTGATCTCTGCCCTGCAGATCCTAACACGCTGCAGAGACGGGCGCAGTAAAGCGGTAGTGCTGCGGGATGTTAGTTACACTGTAAAGACAAAGGAATAGCAGAGTTGTGAGGAAACACTGTATCTTCAGCTGGAAGTGGCTCGTTGTAGCAACTGTATCAGGCGAACTGGGTTACATTGTATTAGTCAGCGTGAAGAATTTATGTTGGGGTGAAAAAAACAGAAAAGTTGTAAAACGCCCGCGTTTAGTGGAGAACGTGATGGATTTTAAACCCCGCTTCCGGCTGAGGGATCTGGCCTACATGGTGACGTCACTTCTGCGCGCCAAAAATGCCCGGTTATTACAGACAAGCTAGTGTACAACACATTCTGTTCAACACGAAACAGTTCTCCTGTTTTATGACCAAATATAACATGTTTGTCTGAATAAACCCAAAGTTTTGGACTAATGGGCAACAGGTGGACATTTAATACTCCATTCCAGACATCACATACTAAACACCCTTCTCTCATTCTTTATTCTTGGTGTGTTATTTGTATTTTGAAATTACACAATTATTTTGCAGTTGCACATTATTGATCTTAGGTCATTGGTTATTACTATATAATAAACTTTACCTTTTCAAGTTCAATGTCACTCATGACCGATCTTGTTTTAGGATGGGATCCGACGTGGTCGCCCGCGTGCTGAGACAGTGCGCGAGCTCATCAGCGAGGGCGAGAACTCCACTAGCCGTATCCGCTGCAACGTCTGCAACCGTGTTTTCCCCCGAGAGAAATCACTGCAGGCACACAAACGCACACACACAGGTAAGTTGCACACTATTGAGCTGCAAACATAGCATCTGCAAACAGAGCAATAAATAAAAACCCCATTCCCATCCTTGTTTCAGGTGAGAGGCCATACCTGTGCGATTATCCAGACTGTGGCAAGGCCTTTGTCCAGAGCGGCCAGCTGAAAACACACCAGCGACTCCACACTGGGGAAAAGCCCTTTGTTTGTTCAGAGAAAGGTGATGAGAAACAACTAGAAAATATAATATGACCAAGAAGGATTTAATGTAGAGTAACAAATGTATTCCATTCTTATTTATTACTGGTAACTTACTGTAAAGTACAAGTAACAGCCATTGCTATATTACTAATGTTTAAATTTAGGGTTTGTTTAGTTATTGTTTAGAACACATAGATGTTTGTATTATTTAGAAATATTTTTTATTTCTGTCTTCTGTAGGCTGTGGGAGCCGTTTCACTCATGCTAACCGACACTGCCCTAAGCACCCATACGCCAGGCTGAAAAGAGAGGAACCCAGTGGTGAGCCTGGAAAATCACAAGGGGCTGACAACAAGGCTGTGGCTGAGTGGTTAACAAAGTAAGATCTTTTAGGTGTTAAGTTTGTTTGTATGCCATAACATTGCAATGTAAGAATGCAGAACTAACTATCACAAAAGAACTAATAAATGCAGAAAGTTCCTGCTTTATTGGGTATACCTTGAGGCTATGCTTACTGACCAGTTTATCAGTTAAACTTGCCATGTGTGTTTGCATTTACTGACTGAAGCCCTTCTATGTAATCATAGTTTGCTGTCCATCATTGGAAAAGGACGGCCATAGACAGCATCTCTACTGTGCTTGATTTAAACATTCAGTGCCACTTCTGTGGTGAAAATAATCCACCTGTCAAATAATACACAAGTCTTCTTTCTAGTGAAACTGAAGTGCAGACAGTTATTCTAGACTTATGGTAGGTGTACCTAATAAAGTAACAACTTGGTGCAAAGTGGAGAAACGAAATATTAATATAAAAGTACATTTTATAGCAGATCAATAAAATGTTGAATGGAAGGCAGAACACTGTACTGAGTGGACGTTTTGTTTACAGGTACTGGCAGACGCGTGAGCAGCGAACCCCAGTGCCAAGCAAAGGAAAAACCCTGAACAAGGTGACCGTGGAGGACCAGGAGCAGCAGGACCCCATGGATTTCCTGCCCTCGGATGAAGGTGAAGAGGAAGAGCAGGACGAGGGGAAGAGCAGCGGAGGAGCTGCTCGGCGACGCCTCCAGGAGCAAAGAGAGCGGCTTCATGGAGCACTGGCTCTTATTGAGCTGGCCAACAACCTGTCTCCATAAACTAAACCCTGGGGTTGCATAGTGCTGGGTAAATTCCAGCTCACGTCCAAACACGACAAACGAAATGTCTAAATTTTATTGTCTAAATTTAGGATTTTGGTCAGTAATTGCTAAAGCAAAGCAAGTTTCCCACATTTGCAACCCTAGGATTTATGGCCTGTGTTGGCCGACATAAGCTAAAAAGCACCTTATTTCGCTTTCAGTTTTAACCTTAGGCTGCTACTATGGTAGATTTGTTTATATGAAGAATGTTTTACTTTTTTCAGCTTATCAAAGAGAGAGAGATGATCATTTTTTGTCTGTTTGTTTGGATTGTGTCATGCACTTTTTTGTGGTAATGAGTTTTTCTCTTTCAGTTGTGTGTTGAATTGAGCATGTTTATATCATGTACATAGATGGACTTAGGTGAGTGTGTGTGTGCGTGGTTGTGATTTGGAGTGCATTAAGATGCCGCACTTGGTCGTTTGTTGTGAGACCAAGTCAAGAGATCAGTCAAGAGAAATCAGCATGGGCTTTGTGTGAGAGGAAAGGCTGCACTCTCTGATAAGCTGCACCTGAGTTAACACAGCAGAGCGATTTGTTACACATATTCAGTCCACTGTTTTTTCATATGCATGTTATACTACGCCTGAGGTTTAGACTGCGCAGTAACATTAACTAACACAAGCTTGGTGAATCTATAGAAAGCTCCATATACCTTCCAACATGCAACGTAGTAGCTTATAGCAGCAGATGTTTTATGGTCACATTCCCATGTTAACAGCAATTCATACATTATTTAGTGTTACTTCTACATAAAGCAGTTTGGCAGTGGGATACTCGTTAATGGTTACGTCAGCTTTCAAAGTGTGACTGGAGAAAGATTTTCCACTTAAAATCAACAGACAGCACTTGTTTTGGCAACGAGCAGAGGTTTTTGATGGCATATTTACAGTCTGACACTACATTAGGTTGTTTTTTCCCCCCCCTTTCCAAAACCTTCGCCATCATTTGACTTTATGTTCATTAGCTCTCTCTGAAACAAAAAACATCTCCAAACACTGATCAAATTGGATGGTGTGAGTACATTGAAGTTTGGGTGAATTACATACCTCCAAAGCCTAATCCAGTGAAAATATACAAACCTGGAAAACGTTTTTACTCTTGATCATCTAAAACGAAAATACATTATATAACGTAGAACGAATTTTTGTACTGTTCTTATATGTATATAAATGAATAATATATTCCACCAAGTCACTTGGAAACATGCACGAGTTCTAAGTTAAATTCTCAGAAGCATCTTTTTTTTTTTTTTTTTTTTTTGGTGTGTGTGTGTCTGTGACAACAGAATGTAAACCAAGTTGTTCAGTCTGTAACCTGGAAAAGTTTGATGTTTAAAAAGGACATTGTAAATGTACAAAGCAGGCATTTTCTTGGATTATTTGGTTAGTACTGCTGGTTTAAAATAAACACCACAAATGACTGACAATATCCTGTCTGTCTGCATCCTGCTTCTACATGTAAACATGCATCCTACATGTTGAAAAACACGTTCTCTAGCATTTTCTTTCTTGAGGAGTAATATTAAATTTATTCATTCTACTAGTAGTGGAATATATTCTATTTCAGTGTTACAACATGCATGGAACTGAAATGGAGTTAACTAGGATTATGTCATGAATCTTCACAAATTAGTCCAGAAGTAGACTATATTTTCAAAGAATAAATGTACAAGTTGTTGAGAAACCTGTACATTATTTCTGGTATAAGCAGTTACCAATAGAAGTCACAGGATTAGTTGAATGGAGCTGAGTTTTTTTTTTTTTAGAGAACACACCTCATGGAAACCAAGAAGCTATCAAAACAAGCCCAGCACAAAGCTGTGGGAAAGTAACAATAAATGTTTATCCAAAAAGAAATCCCATACTTGATGAACATCCTGTGGCGTGCCATTCAGTTATTAAAACTGGAAACACTATGGCACTTCAGTAACCACATCAAAGGGTATTCGAGAAATCGAGAGAGTTCCACAGCTCAGACGACAGCTGGACACTCTGCAGAGCTGCGCTTTAGGGTAAAGAAAGTCATTTTGAAAAGCCACATGAAATCACTAAATGTGATTAGTGATAAAGATAAAACTGTACTGTCACAATAAAGAATGTTTTGCATCTTCATATGTGCAAAGTGTGAATATTTACGCAAGGTACTGGATGGTTTATAAATGTTACAGAAAGCATCTGTGCCATAAGAGAAGGGCACTGCTACAAATATTCAAGTACCTAAAAAATTATTTCAAGATATAAATTATTATAGGGCCTACATATGCTATTTATTATTATTATTTTATTGTAATTTATATATTT
The DNA here is from genome assembly GCA_028566375.1 of Leptodoras nelsoni. Taxonomy (NCBI): domain Eukaryota; kingdom Metazoa; phylum Chordata; class Actinopteri; order Siluriformes; family Doradidae; genus Leptodoras; species Leptodoras nelsoni. The sequence continues at coordinate 1,120,902 of JAOVVG010000032.1, read as the reverse complement.
ACAGGAAAAAAACAGTGAATGGACCATGTATAAAAGAATCTCTTGCATCAGGTTAATGAGTAAAGCCATAACCAGCAGTATGAGAATCTTCTGAAGTCCTCCTATATTCTATAAAGCCTAAAGTACTCGCAATTAAAGCCTTTGTTTTCACAACGAACTTCTTACTAGTAGCTATAGCTACACTAGTATAGAAAGTTGAACTTTTTTTTGTTGTTTTTACATTTCTGAATGTCTTTTTTCCTGCCGTTTTTTTCTGGATGATTCAAGATGGGTGTGGCTGCTAGCTAGAGGTCATGTCAGGTCTATGAAAGTACCAGTCAGAATTAGAAATCTGTATAATCAGCTTTACTCCAACCACAGGAACTAAAGTGACTTCCTCTTTGTGCCTGAGAGTGAACAAAACTACATCTAGTTAGACGGTTTTATACTCTCTACTTTAAAGTAGTGATTAGTAATAGATGTTTAGTAACAGGGCTTATAGAGTCATGTTTTCATGGTGAAAAGAATGAGAAGAGTGAATTCAGTTTCTGACAATGTTTTGGGCATGTACATGATAAAGTCTCGTTATTATAAACAGTAAAACCCCCAGCTGTAAAAAGTTAATAAGTTGCTTGTGGCTGTGTGATACCTAATGTGGTTGAATGACAGGACGGTCAGGATGATTTTAATCTATTTTTATTAAACCAGATGTGGTGTGAGAGTACTTCTGTACACTGCACTGCCATTTCCTGTGTAGGTGTTTAAAGCAGTTGGAAGAGGGAAGTAGCAGTGGACTGCATACAAACCTTATTTACCCAAGTGCTGTGCCTCTACCAGTTACCACTGCTAAATGCCATAAAGGTACAAGTTTGTACAAAACACATGAACACCCCGCACAAGCGTCTTGCTTTCCACATGCTTTTCTAGCACTAGCACTTCAGGGGTTGTTTATTTTGCTGGAGAGGCAGACTGTGCATGTGACCTGACACATCCACCCAGTTCTGATCAGGCAGAAAATAGGAGCTTTTAGTTAGAATGAAATTGTAGTTAGGGATATACAGTACTGTGCAAAAGTCTTATACACCCTCTTGTTTTTGGGTATTGATGTTTTTTTAGTTCTGCATTAATAATAATAATAATAATTTAAAAAGACTTCATATTTCCAAATGTTACTTTTTGCCAACAAATAATTCAATGTAACCCAAAAATGTCTGTACGTCAGAAACTAAAGCAACACACTATACAACAGACCACTTTTCAGACCAAAACCATAAGATTCTCCAAGACGCTCAGTAAAACTTACTGGCTCATTACTGTACAGTACGATGCAGAAGTTTTAAGCACATGCAAAGACTTGCTATGAAGCAAAGATGCCTTCGAATATAATGAGGATGTTTCTACATAAAAGACAACACTATCAAGTGAACTAAAGGACGTCCATGTTTGGTGGGCATTTTCCTTAAACAGTGTTCCCCAGTACAGTGTGTGCAGTTTTATAAGGAAATTAACTGATAAGTTTTACTGAGCATCTCGGAGAATCTGCCACAGCACTTCGGGAGACTTTCACTGTTTTTTTGCATGCAAAACCCAGCAGCCTTTATGATGTTATTTTGTCTGAAAAGTCATCTGTTATATAAAGTGTTGTTTTCGTTACTGACATACAAACATTATTACAGTATGTATTATTCAATTTGTTGTTAGAAAAGTAACGTTTGGAAACACAAAATGTTTTTGTACTGACTCAAAAATGAAGAACTCAAAAAAGCATCAATAACAAAAGCTGTACCTAAAAAAAGCAGGGTGCCTAAGACTTTTGCACAGTATTGTAGGGCAAATGTTAATTTACTGACAGATGAATTACAAAAGAACATTTAAGGGACTGTATTTATTACATACATACCCTTAAAGATGCCATTTATCACATTAACCTCATAGTCACTTTTTTACAGACAATGTTCTACAAAGTTAAGAGTCAAAATATTCACACAAGTCACTAAATGCAGCTTTAGTAAAATACAGGTATAAAAATAGACATTAGCTATACTGTACATTAGAATAGTAGTCTTTTCTCTGTGCTATTATGGGGCTCCTCGTGAACATTTCTCAGTTCTTCCTCGTCTTGGTTTGTTGTGTGCTGTGAGGAGCTACTGGTGCTATGAAATGTCAAGTATGAATAGACCAAGCCACCAGAAATACTAAAGCGGTGAAGCAGAAGAAAAAGAACATTTTAAAAATAAAGGGAAAATATTAAGCCATTCCTTCTTTGTATTTTCAAACTGAGGTCTTACCATATATTCAGCCCTACAAAGTTTGGCCAGGAAAATTCATAGTCACCTCCAATGAACATACCAATGTAGGCTACAGCAACATTCTGCAACAAGACAGTAACAGACAGTATATAGCGTATACAGTATACAGATCCACCACATGACAGTAACAACCCAGACACAAGTGCAGTTCTAACACAGCATGAACTAATCTGCAGCCCTCTCTGTCTATTAGGAAAGCCACTATCCAACCAGCTCTTTTCACAATACAGCCTGAATTAAACTCTGAGATTTTTCATGTCAGCTTTACAAAAAAGTTGAACTTGTAGCAGTGTGAAGCCTTTGATTAAATATTTACAGTATTACCAAAGTACAACCAGAGGCCAGTAGGGGGCAGTTGCCTACAAATTGAAAAGCACTGCTGTACAGGAAAAGAAATTGTCAAATCTCAATGTCAAAAATCAATTGCAAGCACAAGTACACTTGAATGAGCAAGATCACTCATGCACACAGAAATGCCCATATGCCCAAACAGTCACTTCAGCTGGAAAATAGGTGGGACAGAACAAAAACTGCACAGCACCTGTGCCTCAGATGAGCCCTGGTAAAAAACAAATGTGCCACTAAACTTTTTTTTGCTTTCGTTATGGCATAAAGTGACATTAGGACACTTAGTACTGCTACTGCTACTTTCAGAATGATTCTGGCTGATGATTCTTGATGAAGAAGATGATGATGATGATTATTATTATTATTGATAAAAATGAGCAGTTACATAAAACATTCTCTAACAGCTCACCCTAAGAACAGCATAAAAGAGAAAAGGGAATGAACAAATTAGTTATTATGATGCATAGTTGCAGAAAAAAATTACAAAAGAGCAGTGAGGAAGGGTTGAGGCTTAGATGGAATCATATTGCTTGCCATTCAACTAACGATAATATTTATTTAAAAAAGATTATTAAAAACATACATTAGTTAAAATGTATATGCAAATGCAAAATGTTTAATTTAGGGAATAAAATCCTTTTTTTTAATCTAAAAGAACATCTGTAACAACTGGATCATGGTCAGTTTTCAAGAATTATAGAGCATTTATCAATTATGTCATTGGATTGTTTGTTTTTGATGAAAGATTAAGCCAGATTAAAACAAAGAAATAAAGCAACAAAGGGTACAAACCTTAATGGCACCAATCACTGTAGTGGTTAAGGCACTGTTGTGATGACTGCATAGGACAATGGAGTACATCAAAATGAATCTGTTAGAAGAAAACATCAAAGATACAGGATGAGCATTATTAAGGCTCAGTGAGAAAAACCTGAGAAGCCTTACTCTTCAAACTGACGTCTGACTTACCCCATGACACAAGACAAAAGAAAATAAAAAATGAACCCAAGTGATACCCATCCTTTAAAAGCAATGGCCTAAAAGGAAACACACTGAATTGAATCCATTCATTTTATGCAGCCTCATCACTTTCTTTCAAAGATGTATACAACTCATTTTTCATTCACTTATTCAGTTACTTACCTTCTCCAAATCTCCAGTGTAGGCACTTGTTAAGATAGTGGGAATTATGATGATAAATGCATTGTAGAACAAAACTCCGTATTTGCCCAGGCCCTTTATAAAAGCAGAATAATACATCACCAGAAGTTAATAGGTGACAGATAAATCCAGTGTTTAGTTAAAGGGCTGGGCTATATAAATACTAACCAGTTTTTGCCAGTTTTCATATTTGCTAGCTACAAAGACCAAAAAAATGATACAAAAAAACACTAACTCCCTGTACAGGTGGGGTGTTATTCTATTACAGCATACATAGCAATAACCACAAAGCATATACTGGTGCAGCATGTCATTTCAAATATGCTACAAAAATATAAATTAGCACAAATGAACACAAATTAAAAATACATTAGCATTATAATATAAATGTGACAGTACCAGATATTGCTGGTAAACTAAATAATAAACCTTACAATATATGACTGTCACACTAAAGCAGTAAATATACATGGCCAAAAGTTCACCAATCACTTAATCTCTGAATAGATTTACAGCATTTATTGTCTTCTTCAAATGATGAGGAGGTCACTGACTGTTGTTGTTTAGGTTTATCTTCACTGCTCTGACAATATTTCTGTCATCAGTTACTGTTGTTTTCATTGGTCAACTTGTTCGATGTCTGCTTGTTAGCACACCTGTGGTTTCTTTCTTCTTCAGGAAACTCCAACTTCTTGTCTTGGTGATGCACAATGTTTGTGCAATGACTGCAATCAATTTATTTTCCCTATTTTGGCTCAATTTCAAAGTGGCTTTCTTTTTTGCCTGTAGACAGCTCTCTGGTCTTCATTTAGTTTTACCTTTTGTAATAACAGGCAAAACCTATGGCTCAAACCAAGAGCAGACATTCAGAGCTATTAATTGTTTATATAATCAGTCTAAGGGGGACACCTTGGCAACAAGAAACACCTAGAAAACAACTGGAAGAAACACCTACTGCATGTTCTAGTATTTCTGTTTACTTAAAAAATAGGTGGGTTCAACTGGCCTTGCTGTTTCAATACTTTTGTTGGGAAATGTATGTGTTTGCTGAACATCTCATTCAAAGTCCTCATATGCAGTCAGTGTTCCAGTTCATCCCAAATAATCAAAGGTTTGAGGTCATGGGTCTGGGCAGACCACTCAAGTTCTTCACTCCAACCGTGGCAAATCATGTTTTAAAACCTTGCTGGTGCACAGGGGCAGTGTTATGCTGGAACAGGTTTGGGCCTCTTTGGTCCAGTTAAGGGTAATCTTAATTCTACAGCATACAAAGACAATCTACATAATTGTGTACTTACAACTTTGTGGTAACAGTCTGGGGAAGGCCCACATATTGGTCCATCAGTGGAGAATTTGTTTTTTTTTATTTTATTTATCTATCTATTTATTTATTTATTTAACTTTTGAGTCTGGTTCCTCTCAAGGGTTTCTTCCTCTTATCATCTGAGGGAGTTTTTCGTTGCCACTGTCGCCACTGGCTTGCTCATTAGGGACAAAACCTATAAGCCATATCTGGATTTTGTAAAGCTGCTTTGGGACAATGTCCACAGTTAAAAGTTCTTTAGAAATAAAAATGAATTGAATTGAATATGGGTGGGAAAGCCAGGTGTCCTCAAACCTTTGACCATATAGTGTAAGTTAAGGCATATACCTCTATTCCTATTTTTTGCTTTGTGTACACGCCATTGGCAGCTGTGAAGACATCATTAAGCAGAACGAATGCATAACCCTCTGCATCAAAGGCCAGGTCAGAACTACAACAAATGAGGCAGAAATATGAAAATTCAGTTGCTTGTCAAGAATAATTTCATCCCTTCTCACCACCAGGGGCTCACCAGTTGGTCATAGAAAAAGTGGTACATATGGAATAGCCTTCTTTCCTGACGCATCACTGAAATATTTAGTGCAGAGAATGGGCTACTGTACCTTGCAGCAATCAGTGCACCAAACACAATGGCCAACACAGTGCACACCAGCTGAGGTGAAAAGGATTTTCTGTAAGATCAGTTTTGACTGTTATAACCAGCATGCTTAAACAAAAGGACACGTGTAAGATTCTGCATGGAGTACTGACGCATTTATGCAATAATTTTAGCTTTCCTATCTAGTTTCCTTTGTAGTGTGTGCCAAAATATGATGATGTTCTTAATAATAACAATAATTTATAATACACAGATGATATATAGTATATATTTTATACATTCATATGTGTATATAAATATAAAACACATACCTCAATATTTTTGTTTCCATAATCATTGTCAGCAGAATAGTGAATTTTCGGAGCACAGTGAACATGGGTAGGCTGAACATAGAGATGAGTAAAATCAGTGCTAAACCAAAATATATTGTTCACTAAATTGTAGATTTTAAGGTAAAGATGAGCCAGTGGAAATTCATCTACGGAGAGGGAATAACTTTGCAAGAGTCTTATTTTAAAAAGTGTATATACATATACAGTCCCCTCTGTATAGTAATGACCAGACCAATTCTTTTGTCTTTGTTATACACTGAAGACATTTTGGTTTGAGATGAACATGTGGTGATGTACCAGAATTTCAGCTTTCATATCCTGAACATTACACTTAAATGGTAGACAACTTAGAAGACAGAGTTTAAAAAAACAACAACAATTTCTTAGGTGATCAAAAATATTGGATGTGACTGACAGACATAGCACAAGTATTGGGCATAGCCATTACAACAAATAAGCATGACCTGAAGAAGAAAGAAACTAAAGGTGTACTTAACAGCCAGACATTGAATTGGTTGGCCAATGAAAACAACAGAAGTTGATGACAAACATTGTGAGAAATTAAAAAAGAATCAGTGAGATTACAGACAACTTCCACAGGGCAGGAGTGAAGGTATCACAATTCACCAATGAACACTGACTTCAAGAGCAAAAGTATAGAGGCCATACCATAAGACACAAACCACTTATCAGCAGCAAGCATCAGAAGGCCAGATTAGATTTTTGAAGAAATACAGGGATTAGCCACCAAAGTCTTGAAACCAAGAGTAACCTTTACCAAACAGATGGAAAGACCAACGTGTGGAGAAAGAAAGGATCTCTTCATGATCCAAATCATACAAGCTCATCACTCAAGCGTGGTGGAGGTAGTGTCATGGCCATTACAACTTGCTTACATGGATGCTTATGGAACAGGAACACTAATTTATATTGATGATGTAACTTATGATGGTAGCAGAAAATGTATTCAGAAAACTATAGAAAAATTCCAATATGCATCCAGTCTATTTTGGAGGACCTTCATCATGCAGCAAGATAATGACCCAAAACACACTACCAACACAACAAAGGACTTCATCAGGGGAAAAACGATTTAGACTGGCCATCAGACCATAACCCAGCTGAGCATTGTTTTCTGAGTCCTGAGGAGACTGAGGGGCCCCAAATCTGTTCCAGTATGACAATTCCCCTGTGCACAAGCAAGATCTATGAAGACATTTTTTTGCCATATTGGAGTGGAAGAACTCGATTGGCCTGCAGTCCTGGCCTCAACCACAATGAGCACCATTAGGACCTCACTAAAGCTCTTGTAGCTGAATGGGTAAATCCCCATAGCCTCAATCAAGTGGGAAGCCTTCCCAGAAGTGGCGATTATTAGCTGGTCAGGTGTTCATAAACTTTATTAAAATTATAATTACTGTGGTGGTTACTCAAATTAATCTAATTATGTATGCATGCATTTTAATTATGTAAAAGTTATTTAGTACTAAAGAGCCATGCCATAAGCCTGACTCTGTGCTAGGTGTACTTTTAATTGCCAAAATGTGTGGCATCATGCCTGGAACAGATTGAGCAAGCTGTGGGGATACAAGAGATAGTATAAACTGTATGGTGGGCACAAAAATGGGGACAGAAATCCACATGGAAGATAAAATTGCTCATCTGCATATGTCAAGGTTGAGAAATTTAATGTTGCATTTAGCTGTCAATTATAGTTGATTTAATACTTTGAGAACACTGTATTGTACCTTTTTGCAAGAGATAAAGAGATGAAGCTTGGAGCTGCTAATTTTTTGTTATGAGAAATGCTGAAGCAAACCATTATTATTTCATACAGTACAGGCCAAAAGTTTGGACACACCTTCTCATTCAATGCGTTTTCTTTATTTTCATGACTATTTACATT
>JAOVVG010000032.1:1068660-1080607 GCA_028566375.1 Leptodoras nelsoni | reverse complement strand
ATTGTTTTTTTGCAAATATTCACTCATTTTTAATTTGATGCCTGCAACACGTTCCAAAACAGTTGGGACAGGGGCAAAAAAACACCTGTTTGGAACATTCCACAGGTAAACAGGTTAATTGGAACAGGTGAGTGTCATGATTGGGTATAAATGGAGCATTGTCCAGATTTGGTGAGCCTGTGTAAATTGTAGCCTCATTTGCCTGTTCTTAGCTGACAGGAGTGGCTCCTGGTGTGTATATACATACATAATATTGGCTTTGTGTTTCTTGATCCATATTATAATCATTCTGATCACTGAGCATATACAGTCTTCTGAAAGGCCGCATGATGACATGCAAAGGCAGTGTTGCTACGTATTTTGCATGGACTCCTGTACCAGTTTTTCTTAAGTATACTTAAGCAATATCACACAATGTTATACTGAATATGGGCACAGCTGTGATTGTTCCATAGGCAATCACAACTGTACTGATGTACATACTCTTGCTCATGTGATATTGCTTTTATACAACAGTTCTATAAACAAGAAATTAGTATAGAGTAAGTGATATTATGGACACAATTTGGCCAAATGTTTGACTGGTTCAGTTCCTGAAGAAGCCACACTCACTATATGACTACATGACCTTTGATTTGTGCATTCCCACTAAAGGGAAGAAGGGATAGATTTCTTTTCATCTTCAACTGGTGAGCTTTTATATTTTAAGCCAACATTTATAGTCCTGAAAAATATTATTTGCCTTGTATAACACTGTCGTAGTGACTGCTTTGAACTAGGTAGATGAGCACAGATGAGAAGTGTGATACACACAGTAAACTGTCCCATTGCTCTTATAAGAAATATAGGCACTCTTGGTATGCTGCTAGACCAATCAAATCAGTAGGCTGGGACTGTTGTATATTTCTTCTACCATTGTATATTTGTATATGTTGTATATTTCTTCTACAATATTCAATATGTACTGACACATGTTCAGTTTCAAAATGTGTACAACCAGTTTTTAAACCCATGTGCCTGATATTAATAGAGCCACAACAACTTCACACCTGAATCCATTATGGGCATCATCACTCACACACACCAGACTGCAACTGTTACCTGTTAAATCTTAATTTAGTTCAGTGTATACATTACAATGGCAAAAGGTTTGCCATTTCTTGTGTACATTGCTGGGCATTGTTTTTGCTATTCCTGGTTTGGCTTTTGCTTCTGTCCTTCATTTTATTTTTGCTGTATATCTGATCAGTTCACCCTTTCTGATTCTCAACAAAAGGCCCACACTCCACTGACTCCACTTCATGACAAACAATATATATATTGACACCGGAGAGCAGAACGTTGCAAGTGTATAAGTTAAATTATGGTACACCGTAAACAATTACAGTAGCCTTTATTAAGGGCTGCATGAATCTTTGCTGATAAGTCTATCTACCTGAAAAGTTGCTGCTTTGAGGCAATGTCCATTGTTAAAAGCGCTTTAGAAATAAAATTGAATTGAAATTGAATTGAAAAGTTTCTGTTGTCATTCTTCGTCAATAATTTAATGAGTTTAATTTAAGAGTACAACCAAATAGCTAAACCAAACAGCTAAATTGTAAAAGGTTAATAGTATTAGTACACTAGTAATAGTGTGAAATTCATATTTCTTGTTAAATTGTTTACTTTTTTCCAAAATTAAATGTTGACTTAATAACTTTGATTTTATAGCTACACAACGGGGCCCATACATGTAACACATTTTAGATAATGATTGTTTTATGATCAAACAATAATCTAACATCAGGCTTATATAGGCTGTGATTTCAATGTCACTTTGTGTCTTTATTTTTCATTTTTGTTTGGATATGCTTTTCATCAAGCCATTACATTAACATAAATACAAACAATAAAAATGGGTATAAAAACATATCGTTTTGCTCTAAACAATACCATAATTACATTTATAACAGCAACAACAACAACACCAACATTAAAAGGTACTTGGGTTTGGATACGGTTGCCTTGTGTCCTAGAAGAAATAGTAGGCTGAAGTGCCTCTTGTTTAAGAAAGTAAAGCAATTCTGAATTGCTCCCTTGGTTCACATTAGAATAAATAATAACTATCATCTTTTCAAAATATTCACACAGAGTGCCTTGATGTATGAACATGTTTACATAAATAGATAAATAGATTACAACAATTAACAATGAAATTGTCCTCCAAGAACGCACAAGAGAGCATAGCGGCAACTCTGGTCCTTTAGAAAAGGCAATGTTCTAGACCTGCAGCTTGTGGATAGGTTCAGATCATACTATTGTACTAAACAGCATGGCAAAGGTGGTGTACGTGGACTTCTTAGTGCAGTAGTATGTGTCTTTGACCATTTGTGGCACGCTGTTTTACATACTATTGAATATAGTACTGTGCTGTTTGGTCAGATCTATCTCTATCTGCTCCCCCTACTTCCTGTCTAACTGACCATATATGCTCTCTTAAATCTCAGTGTACAAATAGTCACAGAGTACTAAAGCAATTTCTGTTTTGTTTTTGTGAACCAAAAGGAAAACCTTTTTTTCAAGTAATTCTGCTTATGAGTGGGAACCCTCCCAACACTCGCTGATGACCCTTTGTAATCATTTTTAGTCACTGCAGTCTTTGTGCAGTGATGGAGAACCAGGTTCTCCAGTATCCCTGAAACATCACTGAAGCGTGCCTATACCATTCATGTTAAATACCAGATTTCTAAAACAACATTCAATCTCTTAATACTGAATTCTGTAACAAGACTTCCAACATTTTCCAAATCCTTATTCCACTTCACTGATACCCTCAACACCTTCAGTTCTACACTTAGATGTCAGTGCAAGTGTATGTATGTGTGTGTGTGTGTAAATACATGAGCCTTTGTCTCTGTGTCTCAGCGGATCTTTCATCATTCCAGCACACTGATTTATTACTGCATCTTTTTTGTTCCCTTGAAGTAGTATGTCGAGCCCCTTACTGAATATATGGGACCTTCTGACACATATTTAAACAAACCATGTTCAATAATGCATGTTGGGCAAAAAGTCGATTGTCTCTATATTGTGTCCTCATACAGTGGCAGATCTAAATCTCTGTGGACTCTATCCTCTCCAGGCGAGAGTTTCCCACCCATGGGGGAGCCAGCTGGTTGGGGGATGAGGTTTTGGAATCATCTGGGGCCGGGGTTAGCGTAACGGTAACAGGTACAGGGTTGGGTATACTCGCTGGCGGAGGTGAACTGGATGTTCCACACATCTTGGCCCCAAGCTGGCCAACACGCTCCTCTAAAGCTTGGTTTCTTTGCAGCGTCTCTACATAGCTGAGCTGCAACTGTGCCTGGTACTTGAGCACACGCTCCTTCTCGTCCCGCCAGGTGTGACGCTCTTGGGCAAAAGCGAGTGCTTGGAGCTCACGTTGCTGCCGTTCCAACCGCAGCTCACCCTGCAGTCGCTCTAGTTGCTGCCGCAGCTCTCCAGCTTCCTGACGCTGTGCCTTGGCCTCATCACTCTGCAGGCTCAGCAGGGCATCTACCATGGGGCTGAGTGGGGATAGAGGTGTTAAAACTTCAGGGGTACGTGGTGAGTGCAGGCCACCCCAAGGCAGGCTGCTGGTGAGTCCTGCTGCTCGTTCGCCAGTATAGCTTAGTTCACCCAGAGCTCGTTTTAGCCCCAGGACCTCAGCCTCAAACACCACCAGCTTGTCCCGTAGGATGGACACCTGATAGAAAGAGTGGGAAGAAGTGGTAGCTTAGTGCAACTAAATAAAGTCACACAACTTAACTTCTTTGATCAAGTGAAATATATTATTACTCTCTTATAAAAATGGTTCTTCAAGAGTTCTTTGGTAAAGACAATGTGTATATACTCACTGGTCACTTTAAGAGGTGAGTTACTATATCCTTCCTGGCAGCTTAAAATACATGGCCACTGTATTTACATTTCCTCTGATCTCTCTTATCAACAAGGCATTTCCACTCACAGAACTGCCATTTGCTCAACGTTTTTGTTTTTCACACCACTGTGTACTGTTGTTTGTGAAATTCCCATGGGGATCAGCAGTTTATGTAATACTTAAACCAGCCAATCTTTCACCAACAATAATACCATGGTTAAAATCACAGAGATCCCAAAATAGCAGACATGACAAATCACAATACAGAGAAATCACAATACATTTCAGAATTTCACAAATGTAGAAAAACATTACTATTACTATGGACTTTAGTAGGCCGCGATTTTTATTTTTGTACATGTACTATTTTGGCCAGCTTTGATATGTAAAGTCACCTGTCAAATGTAAATGCATGCTGCATCTTTAAAATCAGAGAAAAATACAACAACTTAGAACTACAGGCAGTGTAATAGGTTTTGAGACATTTGCTTATAGGATTCAAATATTGTATGATTATATGATCAACTGTATGATTGTTGCAGTTGAAATTCATTTCAAATGGGAGGTACGCTTAATAAACCATCACAAATAAGCTTAATAAACCATTACAAACCATTAGAAATTTCAATACACCTTGCTTTAATGGTTCATGTTTACAGTGTCTTTTCCACATTTTTTCAAATTACGCCCACAAACTTAAATGTATTTTATTGGGATTTTATGTAATAGACCAACACAGCAAGTAATTGTGAAGTGAAAAGCAAATGAAACAATTTTCAAATATTTTAATGAATAAGAATCTGTGTGGCGTGCATTTGAATTCAGCCCCCTGTACTCTGATACTCCTAAATAAAATCCATTGTGGCCAATTGGCTTTAGAAGCCACATGTATGTAATTTTAGTAGTATCTCAGTATGACTACAGATGTTCTGTGAAGACCTCAGAGGTTTGTTACAGAACATTAGTGAACAAACAGCATCATGAAAACCACCAGGACAGGTCAGGGATAAAGTTGTGGTGACGTGTAAAGCAGGGTTAGGTTATAAAAAAGTATCCCAAGCTATGAATATCTCACAGAGTCCATCATCTGAAAATGGAAGGAGTATGGCACAACTGCAAACCTACCAAGAAATGGCCGTCCACCTAAACTGACAGCCCAGAGAAGGAGAGCACTAATTAGAGAAGCAGCCAAGAGGCCCTTGGTCACTCTGGAGGAGCTGCAGAGCTCCACAGCTCAGGTGGGACAACTATTAGTCATGTACTCCACAAATCTGGCCTTTATGGAAGAGTGGCAAGAAAAAAGCCATTCCCATTTGCAGTTTGCCACAAGATATCACCCTGAGCACACCATCCCCACCATGAAACATTGTGATGGAAGCATCATGCTGTGGGGATGTATTCCTTCAGAAGGGACAGGGAAGCTGGTCAAAGTTGATGGGAAGATGGATGGAGCCATATACAGGGCAATCCTGGAGGAAAACCTGTTAGAGGCTGCAAAAAACTTGAGACTGGGGCAAAGGTTCACCTTCCAGCAGGGCAATGACTTAAACATACAGCCATAGCTACACTGGAATGGTTTAGATCAAAGCATATTTATGTGTTAGATGGCCCAGTGAAATTCCAGACCTAAATCCCATTGAGAATCTTTGGCAAGACTTGAAAATTCCATCCAATCTGACTGAGCTTGAGTTTTTTTCAGCCTCTAGATGTGCAAAGCCATTAGAGATATACCTCAAAAGACCTGCAGCTGTAACTGCAGCGAAAGGTGGTCCTACAAAGTATAGACTCAGGGGGCTAAATACAAATACACGCCACACTTTCCAGATTTTTATTTATTAAGAATTTTGACTTCATTTTCTTTTCACTTTATAATTACTTGCTACTTTGTGTTGATCTATTACATAAAATCCCAATAAAATACATTTAAGTTTGTGGGTGTAATGTTAAATAAATGTGGAGTATAAATACTCTTTCAAGGCACTGTGCATTAACTGTGCACTGTGCAGTTGAGTGCTGGACAAGAAAGTCAGATCCACAGAGGCCTCAACTTACAGGACTTGAAGGATCTGCTGCTCATGTCGTGCTACCAGATACCTCAGCACATCTTCACAGGTCTTGTGGAGTCCATGCCTCAACGGGTCAGAGCTGTTTTGGTGGCACATTGGGGACCTACACAGGTGGTTTTAATCTTATGACTTATACCTAAGTCAATTTTTGTTTTAACTATAGAAAGAGAATTGTTGAATTGTCACCTCATTTGAATTTGAATTACTGGTCTACTAATAAAAAATAAGTCATGTAAACACTACTACACTACTATATACAGTTGCTAGCATACAAAATACAGTCCAATTTTAAACCTTTGTTGTAAACAGATTTTTCCACTTATATCTAAATGTGTTAATCAACTTATAATATGGCACTTATGGTGGCAGACTACCCAAATTTAGGTGAACAAAGTTAAAGGAACCGGTATTAAAGTCAATAACACTTGATATTTATTTGCATATTGCTAAAAACCGCTAACTATAACTGCATTAAGCCAGCAACCCATCCATATCACCAAACTGTTCTTTTGTGATGCTTTTCCAGGCTTACACTGCAGATTAGATCAGTTGTTGTTAGTTTTGGGAGCTTTCCTCCTTCAGTTTCATCTTCATGAGATGAAATGCATGATCAGCTGGGTTGAAGCTCTGGTGATTGATTGGGCCAGTCTAAAACTTCCACATTTTCCTCTGTTGAAGTTTCCTTTGTTGTATTATTGCCCTCTCTGCAGTTTTAAACATGCACTTTAGGGGTTGCAGTGTGTGTGTGGAGGTAGGGTGTATTTCATGATGTGTGTAACGGGGCAGGCAGGAGGGAGGTGTTATCTGGTAATAACACAAATAAAACTTTATGCTATTAATGGACAGTGCAGCCAGAGATAGCCATGCATCACAGAGTAGTTTTGTGATAGAGAGGTTATATGAAGTGGCAGATTTCTCTCCAGCCCATGTACAGTATTAATAATGATGTGCATGAGCAAACAGCTGGCTCAGAGCTTTATCAGTTTGAGCCCCTGACTGAGGGAAATTTATATAGAAGTATGGAATTGAGGCTTGTAGTCATGGTATATATAGTATTTCCCCCACCTATTTTTGGCCAATGATGCCTTAAACTTCGACATCGCCAATCCACACGACACTTAGTATGGTTGTAGCCTTACATGTCTTATATGCAATATAAGTTTTGCTGAAGTGGGGTAGGCTCAAAGCACTTTTTAGGACAATAGCTGCAAGTTGTTCTCTTGGAGGTCCATTACCTTAGCTCACTACAATTCATTTATAGAGCAGCACCACCTAGTGAATAATGTTTAAAGCAAAAAATCTAGCATTTCACTAGCCAATCTCTTGTGATGTAACAAATCAAACTTCACAAAATGTCACACCCTGCATCTCTACCCCATTCTTTACATGCACACCAAATTTTGTCAAACTTCATCCATAAGGGGTGCTACAAGTGACACATCTATCAAGAACTGCTTAAACTGTTAAGAGCTGCAAAAGCTCTTTCTCTCATGTGAGTCATATTATGTGCTGCTATGCAGTATATCTAGTTATTTCTCTGTGTAGTTACAATGATGAGTGATACACTCATTTTACTGATACTTGAATTTTGCTTTTTTAGATATTGCTATAGCACTACTAGCAATACCTTGATTACTATGAAAATATTCTTGCATATCTATGGCATATTATCCCACTATATGTATAGTGCAGCATGAAGAGAGGCATTACCAGATAGCAGTGCCATTGTTTGAGTCATTTGCATAATATCATGCATCTCAGTTCTTTGGCTGAACCAACAGGGCTCTAGAGAGGTGGTACTACAAATATGTTAACAATGTGGATGGATAAATTATCATATTTAGCAAGACTTGCATGATTTATACATACAAAAGCAATTCATTTCAGTTTTTAACTAAAGAACATTTTGTCATGCAGTTACTAAAAATTTGAACAGTCCATGGAATTCCTTTTAACTAGGGACATGCACCACTGCACAGACACATATAAATACACACTGGTGTTGTACAGGATCACAGGAACACTGATTCCAGAAGCTAGTGACAACAGTAAAACTGTGAAACTCATCTGAATGCTTCATACACAGCCTCTAAGCAAGTATTCAATTCAACTTTATTTCTAAAGTGCTTTTAACAATGGACATTGACCCAAAAACAGTTTTACAAAGAAATGAAATCCAGACATAAATGTTATCCCTAAATGTGCAAGCCGGGGGCAACGGTGTCAAGGAAAAACTCCCTCAGATGTTAAGAGGAAGAAATTGTGAGAGGAACCAGACTCAAGGGAACCCACCCTCATCTGGGTGACACTGGATAGTGCAGTAATAAATAAACCCTTCTATAACCGTGCACTATATAGTAAAAAACTGTAATTGTAACCAGTAAATTAACATGAAGTCTACTTTGTTGAAGTTATAAACTGTTCACTGTTTTTGGTTTTTTTTTTTTTCACCTTTATTTCACCAGGCAAGTCATTAAGAATGACTTCTTATTTGCAATGGCAGCCTAAAGGAGATTTGACAGCCACTGTTGGAGATTTGACAGATACAGTGCAAAACTGTTTAGTTTAAAACATGGCAATTAGTCCTAGTAAAATAGTTTCTATGAGTTGCAAGTATGACATGAACACTGAGCAATTACTAAATTCACAGCTGATATGTGTAAAGAAAAAGCCTCCTTGGCCTTATACAGTACAATGGTTGCTGGACTGCCGAAATACACTTGTGATGGAGTCTCATGTATCTTCATATGTGCATGTGTGTTTATAAGTCTTTACCTCTGTCAGTGTTTTCTTCAGCTCTCCCTCACATCTCTCCAGCTCGCGGCTCTTGCTGCTGTAGGAATCCTTCAGGCCAAGCATGGCCTCCTCTCTCTCCTTCAGCTGTGCATTGAGTTCTTTAAGTTGACCCCTTAGTGCTACCATCTCTCCTGCTCGCTGGGTCACCTCATGCTGACTGTCCCTTAATTGCTGCTTCAACAAAGAAATCTCTCCCACCTTCTGACAAACCTGCCCAACACAATACAATCACCACATAGTTATCACCAAAATTACTGGCACCCTTTAGGAGAATAGGCAAACCTGACTATAAAGTTACATTTACAGACACTGTAAAATTCCCACTCAACAAACAGGAAAAAAGTATGTTTTACATAAAGTATGTATGTATTTTCTGTAATAAAATTACTGTAACAACAAAAAGTATAATTTTGCACATAAAATTGTATGGTTTGTTTCTTAAAACATAAATTATGATAATAATACTAGCACTCCTAAACATTATACCAAATAAACAATTCCTTGAAAATGTCTGTTCAAGATCAGTGTTTCAAAATTGCACAGTAAGGCTGACTTGAAGTAAAACTGTAATTGTAATTAATCCCTTCTGAAAACTTGAAGAAATCTAAAGAAGGGGAATCATGTACAAATGTGAGATCTGCGCGAATGCAAAAATAATGGTTGGTTCTTGGAATGTTTTGCATGGAGATGTGGCCTAAGATCCCTCTATAAGTGTTTTCCAACCTTGTTAAGCATTATAAGTAAAGGTTCAATGCTGTCATTCTTTCCAGGGAAGTCATTTTTTATTTCAATCGTGTTGTAGTTCACTGTACTGTATTTGTACTACAAATCTATGTACACAGTGATCTAAGAAATTATTCTTAAATAGATATTCTTGATAGTTATCCCTCTACCAATCCATGTCTTAAATTTGTCAGTACACTCACCTCCCACTTGGTTTCCTCCAGGCGGGGCAAGATTTCAGCCTGCTCCTTGCGGTAGTCGAGGCACTTTCTCTCCAGCTCTTCACGCTGAGCCAGCAGAGTGCTGATCTCCTCCTGGAGCCGGCTCTTGTCCTGCTGTAGTCGGCTGATCTGGGCCTGCAGAGCCTGCTGGGAACGCTGTGCACGCCTGGTCACCTGCTGCAACCTTCCAGCATAGTTCTGTCTCAGCTCCTCCATCTCTCGTTCCCACACCCGCTGTTTCTCTTCAAACACCTGCATGATGGCTGCTTCACTCTGGTCCAGGTTGCGGCGCATGTGAAGAACCTTAATGGAAATCAAGCAGATGAGTGATCAAACAACAACCCATCATGTAATTATTGGAGTTACATAGCAATACAGTTGTGATTATTAATATGTGCAAATTGGATTAATGCAACCCTGGGTATTCAGGGTTTGAACATCATTTCTGAAATATCTGTTGGGCATGGACAGATGAAATATCTGTTGGGCATGGGCTTGGCTCGAAATAGTTAATATCTATATTAAGGCTGACTCAGAAGTAAACTTAGAATTGGCTCATAAGAACTTGTTGCAATGCTACAGCTAAACAGTGTGCCTTAGAGAGCGTGTTTCTTGCTGCAGTAGCAGAGACGACACTTTCACCAATCCCCAAACCTTCAGTACAACTAGCTAATTTCATTATAAATGGTAGGCCCATTGTGACATTTTTTGGCATGTTCATTTTTAATTTCTTACTCCCTCTCTCAAGTGCTCTTTCAACCTGGAAATCCTGTTCAACAGAAAGCACAAGCCATACCTTATCTGGAGAATAAAAATGTTCTCTTGGTGTTCGTACATATCACCAAAAACAATACATTCTATTTTCCAGTTTTTTTTTTTAATAAATAAATTTCCTCTAATTCCAAAGAAATTGTACAGATTGTGTTTATATGATTGTACTTGAAATTTCAGCTAGAAGAAGCAACCCAGAAAATGTGCCAATCAACAGAGGAAGCATGTGAATGCTTTTGAAAAAAGCACTAAATACTATAGGAAAAGACAAGTAAGAACTGGAAAGACATCAATGATCTCATAGCAGTGTACTTGGACGAGGAAATACCAATCAAAATGGTTGAAAACGAGGGTTTTACGTGACTTATTAAAATTGCAATTATGATTCACCAAATAATGCAAATATTTATACAATAGTTATACAAATACTGTAGTACCACTATTCCTCAACTGTACACAGAATACTGAAAGACGTGTAATAAAACCCATAACAATAAATCATGAATCACCTATTTTTGTATGTTAAGTAAAAATGTAAACAACTCGGCTGATGTATTCAGTATTTCAAAATATTAAAATATGCACTCTCCTGTCCATTACCTTTCCATTCACTGCACTTTTAAATAATGAAAACATACTGTAGATGTGCACTTTAGATAACATTTGTAAATACATTACCCAAGCTTGATGTTTACATTTGTTACACTACATTAGTTTGGTACTCTGGTACTCTGGCCTAAGTGGTCCCAGTTATTATTTTTCCTTGAGGTTACATTTCTTAGTAGAGCTTTATTTACATGAATAAGGAAATTAGTGTGGTGGCTCTGTTCATTTACTTGCAAAATAGTCTTAAAAACTGACAAAAAGTGAATAGTGATAATATCATGGATTGTACTTTTTGCCAGATTCCCCACCCCTAGTTCCAACACTTTTATCAAACCACTAATCATTGTTTAGGTTTAGGTTTATAGCCCTACAACAGACTTCAGTACAGCAAAGCAAAAGCTTTTAGGACAGATTAACTGATACAATCATGTTCCAATCACTTGAGTACATTTGCTTTAGATGTAATTCTATACTAACAGGACTAGACAGCTTAGTAGGAGTAGTATCAATTACAAACCCCAGTTCCAGAAATGTTGGGACACTTTCTAAAAATGCAATAAATACTGAAATCTGTAATTTGCTAAATCACTTGAAGCTTTACTTAACAGACAAAGTACAAAGAAAAGGGTTTCAGTGTTTGCAATGACAAACCTAATTCTATTTGTTAAATATTAACACATTTAGAAATTGATGGCTGCAACACACTCAAAAAAGGTCAAGCCACTTCTGAACCTGAGCCAACGTAGGAAGCATCTCGACTGGGCCAAGGAGAAGAAGGGCTGGACCATAGGCCAGTGGTCCAAGGTCCTCTTTTCTGATGAAAGTAAAGTGTGCCTTTCATTTGGGAATCAAGGTCCAAGGGTTTG
>JAOVVG010000032.1:1047824-1060433 GCA_028566375.1 Leptodoras nelsoni | reverse complement strand
TGTCTAGGGTTGGTTCCTGCCCTTGCGCTCAGAGTTGCCGGCTGGGCACTGGCTCCCCCGTGACCCCGTAACTGGGACTGACTGACTGACTGACAATTAAATAGCTAAGGTGGCAGTTATTTTTTCCCGTAGGGCCAGGTAAGGCTGAACAGCATTTTTTCTTCAATAAATGAAATGATCATTTAAAATGACATTTTGTGGTTAGTTAGATTATCTTTGTCTAATATTAAAAGTAGTTTGATGATCTGAAGCATTCATGTGTGATGAATTTGCAAAAATAGAAGAAAATGGAAAGGTGACAAATGCTGTTTTCCACAGCATTATATTTATTGATTAACTAGTATTAAATTTCTTTTTAAAACAGAGCAACATACAATTTCAATTGAGGGAGTGGGAATAAATGTGAACTATAATAAAAGCAAAAACAAGCAGGGAATTTGCTCTACAATCTTTGCGAGATTTTGAGAAGTGTCACGAAGAAGGAGGTCTCGGGAAAGTGCTGGAAGCACTATCCCCTGAAGCCAAGCGTGATGCCAGGTGGGAGCAGCTGTCTTTCTTCTCTACACCCAATCTATGACTGACAGGCCCAACTGGGAGACTAAAATATCTCCCAGGGTCCTGAATGGCCATTCACATATATAGAGATGTTCCATTTTGCTACATTATGTTTGTTTTTGTTTTTTTATTTTAAACCCAGACAATGATCGGGTATGAGTGAAGAGTGAAAGTGTGAAGGACTGTTATCATTATCAACAGATTTATGGTCTTGCTGGCATTAGAATGCTCTCATGAGGAGGGATCATTACAAAATTTACCCCCCAATTCTGGCCAATACATGGTATGTCTTGAGGGTGCAGGCTATTTTAGAAGGTGGTAGTGGAATGTCCAGCTGTCAAGCTGATGACCTACAGGACACTCCACCAGGGTAACAGAGAGTGTAGATCTACAGTGACTGCACGACTACAAGCATGGAGAACGTGGAAGTGTTTGACTCACCAGGAAAGGGACGTGGTTTAAGGGCCACAAAGGAAGTATGGGCTGGGGATGTAATGTTTGCAGAACCTTGCTTTGCGGCTGTTGTTTTTGATAGGTAAGCAGTTTCATTTTTTATATTAATAAACTTTTACAGAGCATGAACATTGATGTGATTGGTTCAACAAATTTTGTTTGACTAAGTCAAGCATGGATGTAGCAGCATCATCACCCATATCAGGCCTTGCTATGGTTTGGTATGAGAACAGGAACTTGTGGTTGTTTGCCTATAGTATGATGTCATGATGGCATTTTTTTCATTCTTACTTCAGACTATTTCTAGAACTATTCTTATAAATAAAGATTATGGTTACAGTGATTTGAAAATGTTACATGTGAAAAAACACATGCTAGACTGTAAGTTTTATTTCTTCCTGAATCGTGCAAGATAAAACTCATTCTTTTTTAATCAACAAACTTATATTTGCATATATACACAGTGAGTATTATTATTATAAAAATATAGTGTATAGTATATTTGATTAACTATTGATTTCAAAATAATGATTATTTGCAGCACCGTACTGCAAGGTTTACACAGAATAATTGATGTGCAAACTGGGATTTGCAGACATTTCTTCCCAGTGCACACAAAACTGATTATGTTGCACATCATGTTGAGCTGCACTTTTATGGCAAAAAGTCTAAATGATTGATTTCTAAGTAACATCCAGCTTCTTCAGCAGTAACTATTATAAATAGTACTATTATTGACTAATAAGAATATTATGTTGGGTGGAAGGCAGGAGGGATGGTGATGATTTCACATTGATGCAGCAAGTAGCTTTGATGCCTCACAGCTTGTAGGCTCAAGTTACTGACTGTGCAGAGTTTTCTAGTCCACATGGGTTTCTTTGTAGGTGGATTGGCTACTTTATATTTCTTCTCTGAATGAAAGTGTGTTCCTGGTGTCATGTGATGGACTAGCATTCAGGGTGTATTCCTGCCTTATTTCCAGTGTGCTTTGGATACACTTCAGAGCTATAGATAAAGTAGTTACTGAAGGTGAATGAATGTTGAATATTTGTAATTAGGAAAGGGAACCCATCTTGTCCTACCAATGGGTTATAAAGATAGCAAAGATATTTTAGTAAAATTTAGTAAAATTGAGTACTGCAATACATTACGTTCTCTCTGCATGAGTCATTTATTTATTTGTTTATTTATTTTTTCTTTTTTTTACGGTTTGCTCCCATTCTTTGGGGTTGCCACATCTTAATCTAGTGCAGGTTTTTACGCTGGATGCCCTTCCTGGTGCAACCCTCCCATTACCCAGGTTTGGGAACAGCACTATGTGTGCATTGCACCCCTCAGAGGCTGGGCTGAGTAACCTTTTAAGGGCCTTTCTCAAGGACCCAGCAGAGGCAGCAGAGGCCCAACCCCCCGACTTTCCTATTGACAACCTAAAGTCCTACAGCCATTTCTTTACTTTATATATTTACATTCATTTATTTACTTTATTTATTTGAAGTGATCTATTTACATTATTTATTTAGTGTATAGGGATGAGCTGGATCATATAGTCTACTTACATATACACTTAAATAGACCTATCCATATATTGGCACATATTGTATACATATCACATTTACATTACTGTTCAATCATTTTTTTAGGTACACTCTGACTCCTATCATCCATCAATAATTTAATAATGTCCTCCTACCACATTAACCCTGGCTTTAACTCCTGATCAGCTTTGCTATTAGTACTATTAACTTGCTCATTGTTGTTGCTCTTGTTATTACGTTACTTTAATCAAATACGTCTTTGCATAACTTGTAGATGTTCTGATGTCAGGAAATCAATGAATAAGTATTCTCTCTCTCTCTCTCTCTCTCTCTCTCTCTCTCTCTCTCTCTCTCTCTGTCTTTATCTCTGTCTATTCTGGCCTCCAGTTTTGCAGCTCATGCGTGTCACTCCTGTTTCCGTCGGCAGCAGAAGCTGCAGCGTTGTGGCCAGTGTAGGTTTGCACAGTACTGTGATCGTACATGTCAGCGTGCAGCCTGGGAAGAGCACAAACAGGAGTGTGCTGCCATTAAGAGCCATGGCAAAGTGCCCAATGAAAACATCCGGTGAGAGTCTGCAGATTTGTAGTAGGGTGTGAAATCACAGATATTAAATCAGCAGTATACATGCAGTATCTGCATATCTTAATCACTATTTAGTAAGACAACTGGCTTTAGTATTAATTTACATACAGCAGAGGGTTTATCTTTAATAGAAACAGAAAGAAGTAATAGCAAAATCTAAATCTCTTGGTTTTTGTCTTTGGCTAGTCTTGCTGCTCGTATTATGTGGCATCTTGATAAGGATGGAGGTGTGATCTCAGACCTTCAGCTCACGACACTGGATGACCTGGAAGACCATGTCTCAGACATCCCTGAGATTGACCTGAAGGAGCTCAAAGTAGATATTCACAACTTCTTGGACTACTGGCCCAGAACAAACAAGCAACACACTGTTGACAGCATCTCACACATCTTTGGATTGGTATGTAAGAATGCGGACACTTGGTTTCAAAATGCCAGTTTCTTTTCAAGCCAAAAATAACACTATCTCCACTGCTTCACATGTTTTAAACTAGATCAACTGCAATGGCTTCATGATAAGTGATTATAAAGGCCTGCAGGTGGTGGGTGTTGGTCTCTTTCCCAACCTTTGTCTGGTGAACCATGACTGTTGGCCAAACTGCACGGTTATTCTCAACAATGGCAAGTAAGTGCAACCAATTCTCACTATCTCTACAAATGTGCATCACAAACTATTATTAGTGGTAGGTGTGAAAGTCAGCACGTACAAGTGAGTGGAAGTGGATAATGGATGAGGCAGTGGATGGTTAAAGGAAGTAAGAAAGTGAATTGAAAGTGAGGGGAAGGGGATTTATGGTATGACTGAAACACACCTACTGACGTGGTAAAAATAGAAAAAATGCTCATGTGATGTAGTAGCTCAACCATGGAGTATTATTATATGTATCACTGACATCCTGCGGTCCGCTCAAGTCATGTACAACATCTAGTCACACCATCTGCTGATTGTATCATATTCCTTTACATACAAGCTGTGGTATTCTTGGGTAACCATGCTACAGTAACTAAACTGTCATGTATACAGTATATTGATTTGTACCATCACTCATTCTAATGACATTTTACAGTGCATATCTTTCTTTGCAGTTTAGTTAAGCTTAAGTTTAATGAGTTCAGTGGCTGAGTGAGTGAGTTAGGGCTTTCTGAATAGGCATTCTGAAATAGCTGGGTTCTGCAATTTGCTTCTCACTTTGTCTTTCAGTCACTCTGCCAACAATACTATGTATCATACTCAGAAGAGGTGGGTCTGCTTGGCCACAATTCATTAGCCAAGCTTTTTGTTTCTTGTTATATTCTGTTCACTATCACGTCCTTAATCACACTATTTGATGATCAGCTACCCAAATACAGCTACCTTCAAATAATCAACAACAATGTAAAATTAAAATTTTCAAGTAAAGATTAGCCTAACAGGTAACTACTTTCTTAAAAGTACAGTTTAACACAAAGAGAAATTATCTGACACTGTAAAATTAATTATAGCCAGTTTACTTAAAAAAAAAGTAAGTATCCAGGCTGCACTCCAAATTTTGTATCTATTTAACTTAAAATAGAAAGATAAAAGATTGTCAGACAGATATTGTTCTGTTAATGTAATATTTATTTGTTAACATAATATTTATTGTTCAGTGAACTCAAAATTGTATAACCAGTTAACTTATTTGTTTAATTAGTGTTTTTAAGGTGAATAGATTATGTTTTAAACAAGCTTACAAAGCTAGTATTGCTTTTTTATTTGTTTGCTTTAACCAAGATGGCTAATGCTGTTGGGTGGTTGGTCCATTTTTCCATCATCTGTTTACGTCATGCTCTTAACCCTCACTTAATTCCAGATTTTGCCAACATATAGATGTCTTGGTTTCTTGTAAAACCAAACATTTATGTCTCTTGTCTTCATATTTTGTTACTTTTGTTATTGTAGCTTTCTTTATGCATTTCTATTTGTTCCTTTACTTCTTTCACAGTATCTGTAGGATATTCCTTATATCTACTTACAGCTACTTTCATATCAATCACACAGTGTGTATGATCAATATACAAATTGCACTGACATGCAGAACTCACTTCTCTGCTGTTTGAGATTTTGTATTTTACTGTAGAAAATATCTGGGGAACTTCACTGAATGACATATTGCATATGCCCATGGTTCTCAAAATTGGGTCTGGGGACCCTCAAGGTTCCATTAAGCAGAGCCACAGGGTTTGCCATTTTTTATTTTGTTACAGTGAAAATCACCACAAGAAAGTAATAGTATTATTGTCATTTGCCTATTTCTATGTGCCTGTAAATAATACCAACTTTATTAAAAAATAAAGATCTTCAATAATGGCTTTAATAAAATAACCAAAAGATTAATGTACACATTTAAACAATGAGCCTAATATTTGAATGGCTAGATTTTATATATACATATATAAAAGAAATCTGTACTGAGGGCATTAGTGGGACCTTTTTATAGTTAAAGGGGTCCCTGGCTGCAAAATGTTTGAGAACGCCTGGTATATGGGGTAAGCTGTGTGCATTGATGACTGATGCAGAACTCGAAATCTCTCAAAATGAGAGATTTAACTCTTAAATCTATAATGAATACAGGACTAAATCCTGCTCCAGGTTTTTGGATCTCACCTGATTGTTTCTTGTCTCAGAATTGAGCTACGTGCCCTGAGTAAGATCAATGTGGGGGAGGAACTGACTGTGTCATATGTGGACTACCTGAATCTGTCTGAGGACCGCAAACGCATGCTTAAACAGCAATACTTCTTTGACTGCACCTGTGATCACTGCACCAACAAAACAAAAGATGACCTGAAGATGGCTGGTGCAGTAGTGGATGGAGTTATGGTGAGTTTTCCCACTTTAACAGGTTGATTTATAGATGGATTTAATCTGTTATATCTTTTTCTTTGTGTTATTTAATCAGTCATCTGAGCCAGATTGTGCTCATTGATCAATGGCCCAGGGCTTTGCATTCTGTAAAGTGCTAAGAACTCAGCTGTACAAATGCACATTGACTCCTGTTACTGACAGAATAAGAGATGAGAAAATAGCCTTACTATCAGTTACTATCACTAGCTATTTGTAGAACTGTAGCCCTGACAAGTTTGCACTGTATTTAGACCCTCTATCTTTGTTATGCTTGTCTGGTATAAGCATGCTTGTCAGGGCCAAGCTTTTTACTCTGAATTGGGCTGCTTTGTGGGTGCCATTTTTTTGGGATCCCTAAAATAGCCTGCAGTCACCAATAAAAATTAGAATTAAATCAATTTTTCGATTATAACAAAGGGACCAAAGCATAGACATCTCTGATGTACAGACCCATTTCTGTATAATATATTGTTAATATATGAAATATTATTCTAAATATATTGCAAATATTAAAAGGGGGGTATGGTTTATGTCTATGGATGTTTGTACTAGGCCATGACAAAGAATATTGCAGACATGGCAAATCCAAAACTTGTCTGCACCATGGTGAACCTATTTCCCACGATAGTGAACACAAAGAATGAGACTGTTACTGTTATATACTGAATGTTGTGTACATACCATAAAATATATGTAAGATGTTTTACACAAATATGAATTTTTAGCTGATTTGACCTTATTGGGGGCTCAATATACCACAAAAGTGACTGACAGAATGTTATAATTCAAGGGTCTCAACATTTTGAATGATCTGATACAATCAATACCTCACTTCATCAAAGGTACCAGATGAGAAGATGAAGGAAATAACGGAATATAGTCGAGAGATGCTGCAGAAGATGGAGAAGGCCCGAATGGATGCAAACTACAATGAGGTTTGTCAGATTTACACACATGCATTGCATCATTCAAAAGTTCAATGTCTATTATTGAATTGACATAGTTGGCTTTTGTGCAACTTTACCTCACCATGGAGAAAGCAGTTCCTTATTTAATTAACTTCATGAACCAAATAAATGACTCTATAAAGAACTAGCCATCACAAATGGCAACACAGTCCTTCTGGTCTGCTCTCTGTAGGTGGTCAAGATATGCCGAGAGTGTGTGGAAAAGCAGGAAAATGTCCTGGCTGATACCCATATCTACCAGCTAAAGATGTGGAGTACACTTAGTGAGGTCCTTTCCTACTTGCAGTTCTTTGAGGAGGCTGCTATCTATGCACGCAAGATGGTGGATGGATATATGTAAGTACAGCCTCTTGGGAGTCAAATGAGAATGTTTATATTATATGATAAACACTTATAGTGAACGAACATTCTTGAACTTGTTTAAACATTTTTCTTGTGACCCCAAAATAGGAAACTATACCATTCAAACAATGCCCAGCTAGGCATGGCTACAATGAGAGCAGGAGTGATCCACTGGCAGGCTGGAGAAATAGAGGTGGCACATGGCATGATCTGCAAAGCATATGCCATTCTAATGGTGACACATGGGCCCATACATCCCATTAGTAAGGATTTAGAGGTAAAAGTGTATCC
This sequence comes from Leptodoras nelsoni, assembly GCA_028566375.1. NCBI lineage: Eukaryota > Metazoa > Chordata > Actinopteri > Siluriformes > Doradidae > Leptodoras > Leptodoras nelsoni. The sequence goes on along the minus strand of JAOVVG010000032.1, from coordinate 1,052,841 downwards.
TATGTTATACACAATAACCTATAACCTGTTACAGTACTTCATGATTAGGCTGCTCCAAAAAGATCAAGCTTTAAGATGGATTAAATCTAAGATCCTATAAATCCATTTGCACCAAACTTTAAACCTTGTTTAAAATAAGCAGAATTTATTTGAACACAATCATCAGTAATCTAGTTTTCGTTTTACAGTAAATGAAGATTAACTTAAATCCTGTTGCTATATAACTTTAATTTTCTCTTAGTGACAAATTGTAATATTGCAACAGTGGTAGTTTAAATTTCCAAAATGCCAGCATAAATAAGATGGATTTCAGAAAAAGAACTCCTCAAAAGAGTGTTTTTCTGCTAGTTTGTGCTAAAAAGGAAATAATGCTATCAAGAATGAGCTCAGAAGTAACATTGTGGGTTTAAATGGGCAATGGCCTATCAGAATTCTTAATACATCATGTTATTAATCAGGAGTTATGATTTTAACCATAAAAAATCTAATTTAGCTCAACAGATCTTTGAATAGCATATCAATTTTGTCACATGAACCTGAAAACTTTCCATCTTTCTCTAAAGGCTATGCGCACACAGACAGAGATGGAGCTGCGCATGTTTAAGCAGAATGAGTATGTCTACCACACCATGCGAGAGGCAGCGCTTAAAAACCAGCCCATGCAGATGATGGCAGAACCAGTTCAGGAGGGCATCAAAAATCTTTTCCGCAGAAAGTGACCACACAACTCACGCATTACCTTCCTCACTATTACTCAGTATGGATTTCATCACTGTGACTTAAGATACTCTGCCCAGTTATCAGTATCACTGACAGCTATTTAAAACCACTTGAAAAACTTTTCTTAGATATATATAATATAATCAAAAGCATAGGCTTTAGGTGGTATTTCACAGGTCCTGTATTTCTTTTTGATGTAATAGTCAACACATTTTAAATTGTGTATTTTGTAAATAAAGAGTCATCACAAGTTGAAAGATTTATGTATAAAGTTTCTTGAAATTTACTGTCACACAGCACAATTACAAACGAAAGGGTATGACTGTTAAAAAATGCACTCATAATCATATTATTAAAAGTACATTGTTTTTCATGACACGCGTTTGCTGGTCCTCTTGTAGACAATGTCGCCCAAAGTCATAGTCTGAAAGGGATAAAGACCATCACAATTTGGTCAGGTGACTCTTGGTAAATAATCAAGTACAAAAACAAAATATAAGTAGACATTTATAGAAAATAAACTTAAAGGAACTCACTGTTAAATAATTTAAAATGTCACTTAATCCATTATAGAGATTATTTCTCAGTATTAAATGCAAGGACATCACCAATTTTTACTCACGTGCACAAGTGTGTTGTCGTCCAAAAGCTCTGTGATTGACTCAATACTACGCAGATTCGTCTTCAGCTTGTTGCCCTCTTTCTTCACAATGGTCTAGAAGATGGCAAGACATGTTTAGTCAAGCTGTATGAAAAGATCCAACATCTTAATGCATGAAATAGTGCATGAAGCACTGAATGCATGCATAGAGACACCAAGCTACACAAATATGATGATCTTGCCTTGATTTTTTCTCCAGTCAGTGTCTCCACTTCACACTCTTGTCCTATAGTGAAGGAGTGGACTAAAACTTTGCTCCCTGTGGTAACTGTCACTTTGAATTTGTCTCCATTCTGTTCAATTTCGGAGACACTCTTGATGTCTTTGCCTTTCTCGATGAGTTCATCAGACAGACCTAGAAGAAGAGTTTTTTTCAACATTAATTCACTCCAGCCTGACTGAAATATTATGAACAATAGAACAGACACATTGCAAATGTTCTAATGGATCAGACACATGGATCAAGTGTAAACCTTGCAAGTTTCATCAGCAAACCTACCAATAGCCTTCATAAAAGGCACAAAGCCCTCTTGGCATTCCAGTTGATATTTTCCAGAGAAGGCCATTGTGACAGTACCAACAAGAGGAGAAATCACAACTTCTGAGCCTTTTTATATTTTCTTGCAGCACTGTAATGATTAACTGAAGAGGGTGGAGATTCCGTCTGCTGTTTTTCACACACTCAGCCTTATTGGATAAGGTGTTTGAAGAGTAAAAGTGTCTCTCTGATCATATTGGCCAAAACCTTACATAATTCCAAGGGCTTACGAAATTCAGCCCAACAATCACTACTCATCTTATCTTTTAGTTTATGATGATCAAAGGATTTAATTACAGCCAGTTTAATAGTAGTGGATATCAACATCATGTGCCTTATTTCATTTGATCTGGATTATCATCTTTTTTTTCCAGTATTCATTATGAATGTATGCACAAACATTTCTGTTTGAGTTTGTTTCACAAGTCCTCAGATCAATACTAAACAATCAAAAAATAATGCATTATTTTAATGGCTAGAACAACTGCATTTAAATACTATCATGATTTAACACTAAGACAAGTGCTTTTGAATATATTATCTAATTTTATCTCCAGGCAGTCATCTCAGAGACACACATTTGATTCTTTTCCACCCCGTCAGGTAAACCTAAACATTACTATTTACATTATTAACCTAATCTAATCATACATATAGTGATGTTGATACTTTTCTGACTATCCTTAGGATATTTTGCATGCAATATGGTAACCAATGCAAAATGTGGCCACATTTCTATACGAACCCCTAAAGATCCCACACTGTAAAAAAAAATATCGTAAAAAAACGGTACTTTTCTGGCAGCAGGGGGCGCCAGATCTTCTACTCACAAGGCTGTTCCCTGAACCTCTAGCCCATTTCTTAGCTGGCGTTTTTGTTATTAGAAATAGAAAAAAAAAACTAAGACCGTTAGTATAAAACTAAGACCGTTTCCCACATTAATCCTAACAAAAACTATTACATAAAAAAGTTAATTAACTGTTAGAGTTAATTTAGTAAGTGTTGTGAAAAAATTTTCATGTGAATTTTTTTTTTTTTTAAATACATGAATAAAAGCATTTTATTTAGTAAAATGTAGCTTAGCTGCACTCTTATATCGTGTAAGTTACAGAAAATGCTGCTACCGTTTTCAATGAAGATTTCTGTATACTTGTTAAAAGTCTCATCTAAAAGCTGTTAAAAACAGATGTTTCATGCCTTCCATTTATACAGATTATTTTTGCTAAATCACTTGACACAATAAACAGTTTATTCTTGTAATTCTAATATAATTTACTGTCATTTTGAAAAATTGTAAATGTTACTGTTGAAAAACTATAAAAACACTGTTTTTTTTTACAGTGCATCTTATTATTCAGTTCATCTTAAATCGTATTATAGGGGTCAGCCTGTAGTAGCTAATGCTTGACTCAGATCTTAACACTGTGTTCTTTCATTAGTGACATTAGTGGACTCTGAACTTAAAGCTTCTCCTCTCAGTCAATGGTTATCAGTTCTTCATTACTTTGCCTTATCAGAAACAAGTCACAGAAGTCTTGTTTTGTGTATAAATTAGTACCCCTGAATGTGCAGACTGAAAAGTGATATATGAAAAGTGATAAATGTATCAAAAACTAACTATCAAAATATTACATATATAAAATATTAAAGTAACCCTTTAAGGTTAACCTTCTGCCCTAAAGTCATTAAACCAGATAAACAGTGTTAAGGAAGATAACACGTGAACAACCTGACCTCATCAGTTGAATGTGTACTTTTACAACATACTGATTTTTACAGAAATCAGTTCAAAATAACATGGCTCTCCTAGAAACACAGTCACAAGTGACACAAAATATATTTTCTCTACTTTATTAACATCAACAGTATTGTCAACCATCACAGCCACTACATATTATTCTGTAAATGATACGCTAATTATATTTTTTATTTCTTATATGTAACTCAGCAAGGTTTATTATAGTTTTATTAAGAGTGCATTATAGTGTATAAGAGCCAAAGGAGAGCTCTAGAATATTACAAATCAAACAAATACAGTGCTGCTTTCACAAAGGTTCACTGGTGAATTCTGTTGGCCAAATGCTGTCTGGTCAGATGCAACAGCTTCATGAGGAGATCTCCGCCAGGGCTATTGTAGCTCTCTGGATCAGCTTCACCGTCTGCTAGACATGACAGATCACTGCTGCAGCCCTCTGAAAAAGACAATGCATGGAATTAATACAAATATCTAATATATAATAAGCAAATCATCTCCTAAAAGTATATTTTAATTATGCTTTCACAGGAAATTTCACAATTATTGCTCAAAGATTAAGTATTGCTTATGAAATGTACCCAATCATTACACAGTTTGCAAACTGTTTGTCAGCAATGCAATTATCTATTCAATGTTGCAAACCAAACAACACAGTTTATGATGAGTTGTAAAATAAAGTTAACCTTATCTCTGTTGATGACTCAGTTAAGCACACCCGCCAAAGTGAACTGATGTCTATGCTGCTTTCTGACAAGGTCATAGGATGACTTAAGTTTTCTGGCTGTAATACTTATTTCTGTTGTTGAAAATAAAACCTGACAGGCTTTATGGTAACATTATATTTTTTGGTGAAAAAGCGAAGTTTGGATATCTAAACTGTTTTACAGACTCAGATAAAGTCATAAAATAAACATGCAAGTCATTTAAGATATAAAATCTTAAAATCACTGTTTTTTACCTGAGTTACAGCAGACACCTGGAGCAGCACAGCGTCCCTGCTCAGATCCGCATGCTTTCCCTTCAGTCTCGCATGGAGTGGGAATGTAGTTCTCCTCAATGCAGCTTGCTGCTTCAGGGGAGCCCACAGAGCAGCCTAAACCTGCTGCACAGCAAATACTGGGACCAAAGCAGCGGCCCCTGTTCCCAAGACCACATGCCATACACTACAGGAAGAGAAAAATATAGAAATGCATGGGAATAACCATTAAGTGGGATATTTTCACCATGGGATATTTTATTTATATATATATATATATATATTTCTGCATGGGCGGCACGGTGGTGCAGTGGATAGCGCTGTCGCCTCACAGCAAGAAGGACCCGGGTTTGATCCCCGGGTGGG
>JAOVVG010000032.1:994909-1007774 GCA_028566375.1 Leptodoras nelsoni | reverse complement strand
ACACCATACTAATAAATTATTGTGGTCTAAAATGACAGGTGTTTCAGTTTCATTGTCTAACCCCTGTATATATATATGTACAGTATGTATGTATGTATGTATGTATGTATGTATGTATGTACGTAAGTGTACAGAAGTGCATAAGTGTACACACACAAATAATTGTAAGCAAAAGGATTCCCTTGCTCCATAGGGCCCACACATGGGGATGTGTTTTAATCTTGGGAACAAGAAGAAATCACATGAAACTAAACACTATAGGGTGGATGTGGAAGGACTAGAATATTTCTCACAGCCAGCAAAAATAACTCGGTGTATTGTCATGATGAGGATCCACGAACAGGTGATCTGATGGCACACACACAAAACCCTCTTCCTCAAACACTCCAAAACTCCAAAGTAAAATGTTCCATGCTCAATACAATACTGTATCTTCTCAAATCAAATTAAATTGCCCGTACTTTTAATTGCCTATACTTTTTAAGTATGACCTGTTAGTGGAGTACAGTTTTACTTAACACTTCCACATGTGCATGATATTCAGTAATTACATGTGGAAATCCTACCGCTGTAGCCTTTTCCCTAGTGTTTGAAACGCAGCCATAATAGGTTTATTATCTTGTTTCACAAGCTTGATCATGTCTCAATGGCTCCACCTACTGGGAAAATATGGATATAACTGCCATAATAAAATCACAGCCCTTACCTGGATTATGAAGTATTTTCTCCCAAGTAACTCTGAATTTTAATGCAGAATTATTACAGTCAAAGTCATTAGTTGCTGATTTATTGTGTTTTTGAATTTAAATTGAAATTTTAATAATGTATAACTCCATAACTATTTTAATGAAAATGTGAAAAATGATACAAATTATAGTATTTTTCATTCCTAATGTGATGGTCTTTAAATGTGCATCTTAATGCTAAAAACACAGGACTTTCCCTGCCAGTCAGTTTGACAAGGAATATGCCCTTTAACAGTAGCCAGTCTAGTGAGTGTTCACATGACTAAGACATGGTAAATTTTAATGAGGTCAGTAACTGTTGTTGTTTGTGATGAGGAAGGCCCTGATGCGACAGCTTACTTGTACCCAAGAGCCCTTGCGCTCTCTCCATGACCCTTCCTGTTGGCAGGTCTCCCTAGCATCACAGGTCAGCAGGGGTGTCCTTTACGTGAACGCAAAGACGTCAGTTAAAGTTACAAGGCAGTAAATAAATTAAAGATGCCCTCAAAGGGGGGTGGAACGCGGCAGGAGCAAGAAACCAAAGAAGAGAAGCAGCAGTCAAAGCTAAGAAGGAAATGAATGAGCAATGATAGAGATTTCAATAAATGTAGGATAACACAGGAGAACCTAAGATAGACTGAACAACTACTGATGTGAGGAAGAGCGAGAAAAAGGGTGAAATTGCCTTTAAACGGAAGAAGAAGGATAAGAAAGTCATCTAGGATGATGAAGCAGAGGATGACACAGTGAGGAGCAGCAAAGCCAACATAAGGAGTACTCAGAGGGGATAATGGGGTCAAAAGATAAGAAGTCCAAAGATGAAGGTAAAAAAAAGAAGAAAGCCGAGAAGGAAGACCAAGAAGAAGAAGATGAAGAAGAAGAAGATGACGACTCGCAAAAGAAAAAAAAGAAGAAGAAGGCCAAGAAAGGTTCCACAGACAGTGATGATGAGGGTAAAAAAGGCAAAGGCAAGAAAAAGAAAAAAACTGTTGACTATGTTGAGATCTATGAGAATGAGTTAAGGAACTATGACCCAGAAAAAGTGGAAAACTATGAAGATGAATACCATAAAAAGAAAGGTATGGATTCTGATGTGGTTTTGCTTTATTAGCACACTGCTATAGGGTATTCTTATTCATTTTTAATAGTAGTCTTACACAGTTCATTCAGTTTATATTTTCCATCACGATGTATCGCTTGATAAAGTTGGTAGAAGTATCCTAAGTCTTTGCATAAGTGCCCTTGTAGAATGTATATTTGTATAATCCGATATCTCTTCTCAATACGTACACCTGCAGTTTATGAGGTGGTCACCATCACAGGGGAAGTAGCTGGGGCAGGGACAGATGCCAACATTTTTGTTACTCTTTTTGGTGATTATGGCATAACTCCAAAGGTGCATCTTACCAGCAAGTGAGTACACACATTTATTTATTTATTTAATTTATCATAGGTTATTTTGGAACAAAAATGTGATTGTTCTACCTAAGAGTTTCCATTTAGTTGATTAATTGATTTGCTAATTTGTATGTTTTATATAATTATATTAATGATATTGACAGCAATTTGTGCTTTTCATTTTCTCCCAAAACCACAGCACTGAAAAGAGGTATCAGACTGGCATTTTCTCACTGATTAAAATGAGAGAAAAACCAGTTGAACACTGCTTAAATTGTGTTGGGATGTTTCTTTGTACACACATGATATTCTATAGCCTTTTTTATCCAGGACCAACAGGCTACTATAATGTTCTTGTAATGTACACTCTTAGAAAAAGGGATCCTCAAGGATTTTGTTGGATAGTTGAGGGTTTTACACTTTCTGAAGAGGTTCTACACAGAAGCCTCTCTGAGCAGGAAACACTTTGTTGTACTACATAGAACCTATAAGGGTTTCCCCAGAGAGACAATCCAAAAAACCCTTTAAGATTTCTTTTTTTCTAAGAGTGTCAAGCTGTCACCACTTTCAACGTTCATAAATGGTGTGATTAATAAATATAAAGCATGAACTTTTCAGAGGCAATGCCTTGGTTCTCAGGATAAAGGATAGAATAGCCATGTGCTGTATATTATAAAGGACCTGCTTGAACGTATGGTTTGGTTCTATGCCTACTTTATTCAGTTTAATGTGAAATGAAAGACATTGTTTTACAGATGAACTTTTATTTTTTTTTGTGAACAACTTTGAACCTCTTAAGAATAATTATGTAGCACAATGTGTAGACCAATTTTATAAATGCCATTTATTCTGAATGTTTCTATTTGTGGAAGAGATACTTCATGAAATGTAATAAAGTGGTGTAACTAAATTACATTTCTTTGCACATTGTGCTATACAATTAGCTTACACTAACTATTAGCTCTTTCAGATATGTAGGGCTGGACATCAATTACAGTGATTACATATTTGTTTAGTGCCACTCAGCCAATCTGATTTTTTAAATAATTTATCATCAGTGAGATCTTATATTTTGGGAGCTGATTTTTACACCCACCTTATCCTATTACTTTAACAGAAGTAAGAGCTTGTGTTATCTTTGTTTTCCTTACAGAAATCGGACTGCTTTTGAGAAAGGCAAAACAGATGTTTTCCGGATAAAAACTCACAATGTCGGTACTTTAAGAAAGATTAGGTATTCCAAAACAACAAACAATTCCTTCATAAGCCCCATATGTATCATCAATATATATAATTATATAATTATTGATCAGAAATGTTTCTTTTGGGTTTTTAAGGATTGAGCATGATAATACAGGCCTAAGTGCTAGCTGGTTCTTGGACCGTGTGATGGTGACTGACATGAACAGACCCCATCAACGATACTACTTTGCCTGCAACAACTGGCTCAGCCGGAAGGAGGGTGATGGACTCATTGTGCGAGATCTACTGGGAACTATCGATCCCTCTGATATGCCAAAATGTGGGTCATTATTTCATACGCTGGACATTTGATAATACAACTGGATGTACATAGAGGCATTTCTCAGTTTGACCAATTGCTCCATGGTCACATTTTTCTTGTTTTGTAGATAATAAGTATGTGGTGAGTGTCTTCACTGCCGATGTCAAAGGTAGTGGAACAGACGCAGATGTATTCCTTAATATTTTTGGGGAAAATGGAGATACCGGTAACCAGCATGTTCTTTGCAGCACATCATAAGCAAAATAGTATGCTGCTTTATACTATAAAATATCTAATTTATAATGTCATTATTATCCCATTGTGTTTTAAAAGGGGAAAGGAGACTTGACAGTGATAAAAACAACTTTGAGAGAGGAGCAGAGGACAAGTTTACTATTGATGCACCAAACATGGGTAAACTAAGGAAGCTCACCATTGGCCATAACAACAAAGGGTCCTCTGCAGGATGGTTTGTAGACAAGGTACAAGTTTAGCCTCTGTCTTTTATTACTTTGATATCTATAACTTTGTAATGACCATTTTTTTGTAAGGACCGTAACAACCGTTAAGAAACTAATGAATATAATTACAATGAAGTTATGTCAAATAATTTTGGGTATAACTATGTCACATTTGGTTGTTACCTTGAAGCACTTTTTGTCCTTGAAGCACTTTTTGTAAGTCGCTCTGGATAAGGGCGTCTGCTAAATGCCTAAATGTAAATGTAAATGTACTTGCATTTCTGCTGTTTGGTTTTCATTCACTTGTTTGCTGACATAGGCTGTAAAGTAAATATTGCTGTACCTGTCTTATACTATTGCATCCCTACCTTATACATTGCCAGACTCTTGCATGAGAAATTCATGGTTGCGTAATAGGTATTCACAACGTCTAGGAAACTGCAGGTGAAAAATCTAGCCACAGGTTATTTTACCATATTTTTTTTCTTGGAAAAGCACCTCAGTGCTTTGTACCTTCCTTGGCATCTGTGTCACTCACACACTTTGAGATGAGGTCATTCTCCTGGTCTGTAGTCACCTTATCTGTGTTGAAAGGAAACACCACTCTACTTAACGGATTGTTTTTCCTATTGAAGAGGCGCACTACTGAGCACATAGACTTGTACATAGATTATACACATTAAATCCATTTATTCCAAACATGCCCATGTTAGTAGTACACATATTATGCATTTGATCTCAAATGAAAGGAGCTGCATGTTCTTTATTTTAATATCATTTTATTGATTTGATCTTGCTTGTATTTAGGTGGTAGTGGATGACCTGGGAAACAAGGCAGTGTATGAGTTCCCTGTTGGCCGCTGGTTTGCCATAGATGAGGATGATGGAAAGATTCAAAGGGATATTTTGGTGGGAGGAAGCCAACCAACAGGTAAGTAATTTTTTTTGCAATTTTGATAATATTTGTGCAAACCAAGCTCTAGACAAAAAAATGCTCCAGATGCAACCATATTATGTATGTTTCATGTCATCTTAGAAACATGGTCCAGACTATTTGTGTGAAAAATGTTTAATCTGCAACTATACACATTCAACTAGTCATTCTCTGTTTTAGGCCATGCTTTTGTTTTTTTTTCTGGAGAATGAGAGCAGCCTCAAGAGAATCTAATGCCATTGCATGTAATCCTATCTTGCAGGCATTGTTTACAACGTACAGGTGGTTACAGGGAACATCAGGGGAGCAGGCACAAACTCCAAAATCCACATAGTCATGCATGGTTCCAAGGGCTTAAAGAACAGTGGAAAGATCTTTCTGGAAGGTGGCCAATTTGAACGTGGACGCACAGACATCTTTAACGTAGAAATTGCAGCTTTGCTAAGCCCTCTTAGTCGCATAACTATTGGCCATGACAATGAGGGTGTCAGTGCAGGCTGGTACTGTGATAAAGTGAGTTACAGACTGATATATGTAACTGTGACAAATAATTACTGAAACAATCATTCTGCTTCTAGTCCAGGTTAATGGACCATTTATATTTGTCTATTGTCACTCACTGTCTAAAGCACTAGGGACTTCTTGAAGTACTAACTTCTTGTTGATCTGGTTGTTTTTTTCAGGTAGTAATCTACTGCCCTTTCACTGGGCTTGAGCAGACATTCCCTTGTTCTAAATGGTTAGATGAGGATGAAGGTGATGGCCTAATTGAGAGAGAGATTTATGAAATGGTCTCACTTCGACAAAAAAGACAAAAGAGTGAGCAGTCTTATAGCTCTCAGACTATCTTTTAAGTCAAGAAAAAGAGTCATGAAATAATCTAATTAGAAAGTGTGAGATCCTCAGAGAGACTAATTCATGAGTCTTTATATCGTTGTGGCCAAGATGATTGATGTCCTTTTGTTGTTCTTGTTCTCCTGTTCATCAGAGTATCCATGGTCTCTGTGGATTTGGACATCTGATCTTCCTGGGGCAGGCACAGATGCTTCTATTATACTACAGATCTATGGAGAGATGGGCAAGTCTGATGAAATGAAGTTGGACAATAAGACAGACAATTTTGAACAGGGTCAGGTTGATAAATTTATGGTAAATAATGTTTTTATAGTCAAAATACATTGTTTTGCTTTATTTCCTAACTAACCAAAACATATAAGTCTCACTTGATGGGTTGAATTTCTATGTATGCCTTTAGATTGAACTACCTGATCTTGGAAAATTGAAAAAATTGAGAATATTTCATGAGAAGAGAAATCCATTTGCAGGATGGCATTTAAACAAGGTACAAATGTCAGTTTATGTGTATGTTTGAACTTTTTGTGTTAGGCTTCTGGCCTGTGTGTAATTATTTATTTATGCCCCCAAAGGTGACACTTATGAAAACATTAACAAAAGAGAAATACACATTTCCTTGTAATCGCTGGCTAGATACAAGTGAAGATGACAATGAAGTGGTGAGGGAGCTCCCTGCAACTGGAGATCATATCCAGGAGCCACTGGCAGGCAAGAGCCCAAGTTATTTTCAAGAGTGCCTTTACAGATGTACCTTCGGCTGCTCCCATTCCTTGGGGTCGCCACAAGCATCTTAGTCTGGCACAGTTTTTACGCCGGATGCATAAAAAGTGCCTTTACAGACCTTTACTATAAATGCTGTAATGGCAACTTTGGCTTCAAAGCATTTGTGCTAGCCACTAGATTGTCTTCAGCATATTATTTGATATTAATGTGGTCTATGTATTAGTACCCTACAACAAAGCTCTTAATTTATTTGCAGTTATAAAATACAGAGTCACAGTCTACACTGGAACTGTTGGTGGAAGTGGAACAGATGCCACAGTCTTCCTATGCCTGATAGGTGATTTAGGGGACACAGGGGACCGCATCTTAGTAAACTGCAAGAATAATGTCAACAAGTTTGAGAAAGGCAATGTAAGTAGAATTGCCAATCCAGACCTCTGTGGAATGTAGACATTCTATACATTTTGGCTTGGTTTCTGCCCTTTTACTTAAGACATTGCATTTGTTTTCATTTACAGGGTGATGAATTCATAGTTGAGGCTGTGTCGATAGGGCAAGTGCGCAGGGTAAGGATCGGCCATGATGGGCGAGGGGGAGGCTGTGGCTGGTTCCTAGACAAAGTTGTGGTCAGAGAAGAAGGACAAGCTGAGTCTGAGGCTGTTGAGTTCCCATGTAATAGGTTAGTGATGTTTGTATTTATTTTTATTTTTGTTACTTGAAAAGATAATGTCTCAGTTGCTCATAGAACAGTGGTCTCTTTAACAATTCAGATGGCTTGACCGAAATGAGGATGATGGCCAGATTGTTCGGGAGTTAGTTCCATTTGATGATGGACAAACACTCTTTAGTAAGTTTTTTCTGGTGCTTCTGCATGTTGTGAGTGTGCTTACAAGAGTTTAGTCTATGAGATTACATAACTAGAATACTAGAATTCAGATGTAAATGCCATGGACAGAAAGAAATCTAGACCTTTGAGGCTAGAATGGTTATTTACATTCCACTGAAAATGTTTGATAAGTTCTACATTAAAATATTAGTTAAAAGTTAATTATTTATATCTGCTTTGACCTTAATGATGGATCATCTTTAACAGACAGAACCCTATAATTCCAAGGTCTCAAATTACAATATTTTCATGAATATTCCCAGATTCTCATGAATCTACAAGGTTGTATAGCAGAATCTCATTCAAGTAGGCAATGACAGTGAGAAGGGGTAATGGCTAATGGCTATCTTATACTGATGGTAATGCATGTAGTTAGGGTCCTACACTGTTTGATCAAGTATTTTGATGAATCATACAGATTTTGCCAGCTCAGTGCATGAAATTAGGTTATCAACTTTAAGGCTTTTTAACACTTTTGGTTTTTAGATACCAGTTTTCATATTGAAGTAAAAACTGGTGACATCAGTGGAGCCAGCTCAGACTCCAATGTCTTTGTGAAGCTGTATGGTGAGAAAGGTGACACTAGTAAAATGATGCTGGTTGTGTCAACTAATGACCTGCGGAACTACTTTGAAACTGGCCGGGTTGATATCTTCGCCATTGAGACATTTGACATTGGACAAGTGCGTATGGATTAATGGTTCTAACTTTACTCTCTGATTTCTTATATTAGAAATACCTACTTTAAACTGTAAATTGATGTTGCTGAACTGAATCCAGATCAACCGTCTGCTGATTGGCCACACCAATGAAGGCATGAGGGCAGGCTGGTTTCTGGACAGTGTACAGATCAAGGTGCCCAACCAGGGCAAACACTACATGTTCCCCAGCCATCGCTGGCTCTCGGAAGATGAGGCTGATGGCAAAACGGAAGTGGAGCTCTATCCAAGTGAAATACTTGATATTGAAAAATGTACTCATTTCACACTGTATAATGTGTGAAGAAAATATATTATATGTGTATGTTTTATATGTTTGTTAGTTCTTAATTAGAATTAGAATTACAGATTTATCTCTCCTTCTTCCACACAGTAATAAACTATGAGGTTACCGTGGTAACAGGTGATGTTTGGGCTGCAGGAACCAATGCCAGTGTTTTCATCCAAATATATGGAGAGGAAGGAAAAACAGAACTTATCACCTTGAAAAGCAGGTCAAACAACTTTGCAAGAGGAAGCACTGATATATTCAAGGTCATGACTAACATTTATGATGTTTTGCATACTTTAGTGATACCTTGTTTCTGCCTTTTATGTTATTTAAAATATTTCATATCCTTTTTTGTTTGACAGCCTCTGATTTCCTATAAAAAGGTTTCTACAGAAAACTGCAGATGTAATATTAAATTTACTGGCAACAGATATTATAAATACCATTTGTCATCTCACCAGATAATCTTTAGTACTTTATTAATTTCTTTGGTCAACAAAGAGAAAAACAAAATAAAAACATCTTGTAAAATATCATACAGAATCCTGATATTAGTAGTTTGCTTTAGTTCATCTAAGTAGTAATGTAATTGTGATAAGCATAAGAGTTACAGTGGAAGCAGCTGTTTATTAATTGCAGCAGGCCCTGGGTACACAGCCACTCCATCAAATCACCACCAATCAAAGGAGCATTTCTACACATTTAATAGAAGGCAATAGGGCAATAGGGCATTAGCAAGAGATTTGTACCCATAAGAATTTGTGTGAATGTCCTGAATAGACCATCAGCACTGAGCAATGTTTTGGTTTTGGTTTGGAACAGATTGAAGCTAAAGATGTGGTAAATATCTTCAAAATCCGCATTGGACATGATGGATCAGGAATTGGTGCTGGATGGTACTTAGAAAAGGTAATATTGAAGTACCTGGTAATGGCAATGGTGAGAAAAGAGAAGAAAGAAGACAAGAAGAAAAATAAAAAGAAGAAAAAGAAGGAAGAAGATGAGGATGAGGACAGTGAGGAAGTGATGCAGGAAGTTGTGAAAACAATGACCTTTCCCTGTGATCGTTGGCTGGCTGAGGATGAGGAGGATGGGGAATTGATAGTAGAACTACTACCTGAAGACAATGAGGAGCTAGAGGGTAAAGAAATGCATCAGAATCTTTTAACACCTCAATTAACATCTACATACCATACTAATACTTTACATAACATATTTTATTGTACTTGTAAATCATTGTATTCATGTATTGTATCTTGTAAGTCAGATTTGCAGTGTATTCATGGTTATCAATATCAAAACCCAGTCACTATCAGTATAGCATTATATATGAAGGGAAATAACCATTTGATCATATCCACTCATAGAAAATATGTATGAAGTCAGTGTCTTTACGGGGAACATGTGGGGTGCAGGAACCGATGCCAACATTTACATCAATATCTATGGTGAGAATGGTGACAGTGGGGAACGTCCCCTGAAGAAATCTAATCACCTTAACAAATTTGAGCGTGGTCAGGTGAGCAAGACTTTATTATTACTCTGAGACTGTCTTCTAACTCTAAGAAACCTGATATAGTCCCACCCATTGTTCAGAACTGATGTGCTGGTGCACTATAGCTCTTAATGTTAGCTGATCATATATCATTTAAGCCATACCTTCATTATCATGTCTGATGTAACACACCACACCTTGTTCTTATAACTTCTGAAGTGTTGATAATAATGTAATTTGGGCAATGAACTGCTAATTTTGGTTTATTTTGATAATAACGATGGCCATTTTCAAGTCAGCTGCAACTGTATGTGCTGCAGGAAGATGTGTTCACGATAAAAGCAGCTGAACTGGGGCCTTTGAAGAAGCTAAGGATCCATCACGACAACAGGCATGCCAACTCAGCCTGGTACCTGGACCGAGTTGAGATTATAGATACAAAAGATGACACCACGTGAGTGTGCCATTGATAATACATGGATTCTTCTTAGCTATTTAATAGCTTTAATTCTAAGCTATTTTGCTATTTAAAAAAAATTAAAACTTAATAATTTTGATCTTGTAACCTTGAAAAGCATATACATTACATGCTTCAACGCAAAGAATGTCAAATTGGATGCTAATGCAGGTATTACTTCCCTTGTGACCGCTGGTTGGCTGTTGATGAGGATGATGGTCAGATTGTCAGAGAGCTGGTGCCTGTGGATGAGGCTTTCATGAAGAAGAATGAGGATGAAGAAGGGTTAGGAGCTACCTTAGGGCTGGAGCAGAAAGGTAGGTGAAGAAAAAGTTAATGTCACTTTGTATGATCATAGATGGTTATTTTGACCAATTTATGCTTTCTCTGCTTAGAGGAATGTTGTGTTTTAAAAACTGTGCAAAAAAAGATGCAATAATGGCCCATTAATTTTTTTTCACAGCCATGTCAACAACATACACACTGAGGATTAAGACTGGGGAGAAGAAACATGCTGGAACAGATGCTAATGTGTTTGCAGTTCTTTATGGAGAGTATGATGATACAGGTCAAACATAACTTGAGTTTTGAAAAGCTTTTCTCCAGTATAAGCTTAAAAATACCATATTGTCAATTTGTGTAAATGACTGCAACCTCTTTGTGCTGATTTCATCTGCTCTTACATTTCTTCCTTTGATTTATTCATTAATTCTACAGGAATTATTAACCTGAAGTCCAGCAAAACTCACAAGAATAAGTTTGAGCAAGGATTCATTGATGAGTTCATTGTGGAAGCTGTTAATCTTGGAGAGCTTAAAAGGATCAGAATTGGGCATGACAATGCTGGTAGGACTTTTTTGCTATCTAAAATGTTCACTGAAGGAACCTGGTTAATTTCAACAGAATTTTGAATTAACAGAATTAATGCAAAAGTAAAGCACAGTTAAAGTTACTTTGTGTTTGATGGATCCAATCGACTGCTACTTAAAGCTGTTAGCAAAGACTCTCTGTGTGCATCGTACCATTCTTTTATTATTAATGGCCAATGGCACTCCTAAAGACTACCTTTGTTCTGCAGTGTGTTTCATAGCAGTCAAGTCCAACCTGATCCTTATCTTGAAGAGAATGGCTTGTTGGATTAATGAGATTTGTTCCATATGATAGGTGTTCTGTATACATGATGTTAACAAATCTCTACTGCCTCTCATTCAGGGGGTTCAGGTTGGTTTTTGGATTGGGTGGAGATTAATGCACCTTCACAGGGACTGAAACTCTGTTTCCCATGTGGCCGCTGGCTGGATAAGAGAGAAGATGATGGGGCATTAGCAAGAGATTTGTACCCAGCTGAACTGCAGACTGAGGTGTATACTCCATGTAAGGGATAGTCACATTTACATTGTATATTCAGCTTCCTCAGCTCTTTATATCCCATATTCTTCTTGATATTTACTCTCCTGAACTCTTACTCTCAATTCAAACTTAAATGTACATCAAAGTTGAATAATAAGCAATGTAATTTGTTAAGCTTGGAACTCAACTCCATAGGGAAGCATGTCAGCAAGGTCTGATGTTTTTTTATATCAGATGTTCTACAAGGTTGAGTCTATGATCTTTTTGTCTGTTCTATCTACAGTTGTGCCCTACGAGATAAAAACTTTTACTAGTGATGTCTTTGGAGCAGGAACAGATGCTGATGTCTTCATTGTTCTCTATGGTGAAAATGGACTCTGCACTCACCAAAAGTATCTCTGTGTAAATAAGAGAGAAAGGCGCATGTACTTTGAGAGGGGAGCAGAGGACATGTTCATTGTGGAAGTGAGCACAGTACATTTAATACTACTGCAAATTTAAATGAGAAACTTTACCTTTCCTCAGGATTTGTATGCATGATAAATGTATATTTTGTTAATGTGTAGCTGGAAGATGCAGGTGACATCATTGAGAAGATTCGCATTGGACATGACAACAGAGGCATAAACCCTGGGTGGCATCTTGACCGAGTGGAGATTAGAAGGCTTTTAAGGAAAGGAAAGGTAGGCGATTTTTATACTGTTTTCTTTCTTGACAGTAATTTCCAGAAATAGTTGCAAATTTGTTTGTATCCCCCTTTAGGGATCTGAGACTACCATCATCCCATGTGAGAGATGGCTGGCAAAGTCTGAAGATGATGGCGAGACAGTAAGAGAGCTGGTGCCCTCAGACATCATAATAGAGAGGCTTCTAAGAGATGGCACTCTGAAATGCACTGAGACTGAAGTGGAAGATGCATTGGAAAGTATGTTCCCTATTGAGTACTTATTTTTGACTAACAAAAAGTTACATACTATGCAGAACACTACAGGGGTCCCACTACAGGGGAAAATGAAACTGAAACACCTGTCATTTTAGTGTGGGAGGTTTCATGGCTAAATTGGACCAGCCTGGTGGCCAGTCTTCA
>JAOVVG010000032.1:980398-993209 GCA_028566375.1 Leptodoras nelsoni | reverse complement strand
CGGCTGGGCACCGGCTCCCCCGTGACCCCGTAACTGGGAATAAGCGGTACAGAAAATGACTGACTGACTGACTGAAACACCATGGATTTTCTTCTAATATTAAGTTTCATATATTTGAAGAGTTTAATGTAATTTACAACACTAATTTTAAAACGCTAATCTTATAAAGGCGGCAAAGTTTGTGTCACTATAGACACAATTCTAACTGTAGAATCTAACTGACCTTTTGGGGGAAAGCAATATAATCATTTTAAATCAATATTTTGTGTCACATTATTGATTACTTAGTAAGTAGCTGTGTAATAAGTGGGGTAATGTACAGCTAGTCATTATTGCAAAACAAACCCCTTCAGGTTGATGCAAGAGCCCCCTACTTCACTTTGTGGTTCTGAATCAGACTGTCAGATTTATTTCACAATAGTTATCTCTTACTTAATCGAGTAGTACAACTTATAATAGATGTTAAATATAACTATATAGCATTGACTCTAAACTCCTGCATTATGATTGTATTATACCTTCCAATATATTTCCACTGTGACATCTGTGTAATTATTTGTTATTTTCTAAACCACAGTGATCCCATATCACTTTACGGTGTCGACAGGATCAGACCGTGATGCTAGTACCTCCAGTCGGGTCTTTGTGATCATCATTGGTACAAATGATCTTGAAACAGACAGACTCTGGCTCCATCTTCCTGAAGGAAGGAAATGCTTTGCTGCTAAGACTATGGAACACTTTGAATGTTATGGGTTGGATGTAGGAGAAATCAAAAGAGTCCAGGCAAGACCAATGTACCTTTGATGCAGATTGTTTTTTAAATTCAGTGACATCAAATGTAGTTTGTAAACAGTGCTAAGAGTTTTGCTCAGTAATTGTATTGCACATATAATTAAAATGCTTTACAGCTCTTCTTTACTAGCTGTTTTTTTTCTATTTCCTTTCTGCAGTTAGGTCATAATGGTGCTACACCAGAAAGCTGCTGGCTGGTGGAGGAACTGGCTGTGGCAGTGCCTACCAAAGGCATCAAGTATATATTCCATTGTAACTGCTGGCTTGCCAAGGATAGAGGGGATGGTCTCACATCAAGAGTGTTCAATGTACTTGATGCAGTCAGTATTAATATAATTAAAAAGGTTATTATTATTTTATTATTATTATAATTTAACTGTGCAAAATACGTAGCAATGCCACATATGCGTGGTTGAATAGTTGGAGCTTGTGAGATGGCTCATAGCATTTCAGAGTCTTACATTTCATGTATGAGCATTTCAAGGGTGTACAAGAATTCCAGCAAAACCTCGAACTTACTACAGCAGCATGGGCATAATAAGACTCTGGGTGAACGTGTCCAGCGTCAGCTGGCGAGAATCATTTCATGTGAGAGATGTGTAACACGCCAATATCCTGTGGGTGACCTACCAAGTAGTAACAGCTAGACCAGTTTTTCTGGTACTTTAGTTTGTAAATTCAGTACATTATTGCATTATTATGTGCCTTCTTTTTTTCTTGTCTATACAATAATTACTAATGCTGGACATTGAGTTCAGTGTTTTCTAATGAGACACACACCTTTTTTTCTGTTGGTTTAGCAATGTGCGAAATTATTCATTCATTCATCTTCAGTAAGCACTTTATTCTGGTCAGGGTGGTGGTGAAGGGTCTGTCACTAGGCACTAGGGAAGAATACCACCTGGATGGGTCTATAAATAAATGAATAATTATAACTTTGTTTGACTTTTGATCTTGCTTGACTACTGATATCCTTAAACTTTTTTCTTCAGGTTGTCTATGAGATTACAGTTGTTACAGGAGATACCCAGTGTGCAGGAACAGATACCAATCTATTTATAACTGTATTTGGGGTCAATGGGAGCACAGAGGAGATCTTGTTACCGAAGAATGAGGACAGGTGACAGATATTTATTATTTGAGGCCTCATTCAAATAGCCTCAGATGAGCTAATCACAAAAAAGCTATAAGATGGCATTCTCCTGCTATTCACTTATGCTAGGTTTGAGAGAGATCAGAAGGACACTTTTAATTTGGAGATAGATGACATTGCTCCACTTAAAAAGTTAAGAGTTCGCACCGATGGAACAGGATGCCGGCCCGATTGGTTCCTTGACAAGGTTAGTTTAAACATCACACCGTCATTAATGAGTTGAGTGAGTCTTCACTGGTATTGCTGGTTACAAGTAGACAGAAGCCAATTGTGTTTTATTGTTTGACAATACGAGTCACCTGCTGGATACGGTAATCTGGTTGGAGATAGTGGATGATAAACAGTGTTTGGGGTTTATGTTGCATTGTTGTCATTGTCTTCTTGTCATGTTACATGACCTAGATTATCATGCGAAACCCAATCACTGAGGAAGTGTCAGTTTTCACCTATGAGGACTGGCTATCCAAAACAAAAGGGCCAAAGAGGACGACGGTCTGTGAGCTCCCTTCAGTGGTGGATGATGAGGAGATGGTGGATAAAACCACCTATATCATTCAGGTTAAAACCAGTGACATTGCTGGTAGGTCACATGTGCATGTTTCTTTGAATGCAGTTTGCAATATTGCATAAATGTAACAAAGATCTTTTCTAACCAGTGATAGAGTGATCCATAGAACTACAGTCATTACAGGATTCATGCATGCTGTCATCTTTTTTATTGCTATGTAATAATGGAATTAGATAATTCTACAATTGTGGAATTAATGGAATTAGATAATTCTACAATTTAAGCATTTTACACACAAATTTTAAGGCCTTGTTAGATAATAAAATGCATTCGATGTTTGCAAATAGAAATGTGAACTTGTTATATATCATTATAAAGATACAATACAGAAATGAATAAAGAATAACATTATACACATGGTTTTCTAGGTGCAGGCACAGATGCTAACGTGTTCATGATTGTGTTTGGGGAGAACGGGGACACAGGCACTCTAGCACTGAAAGAAAGCAGCAACAGGAACAAATTTGAGCGCAATCAGGTGGATGTGTTTCACTTTTCAGATATCCTTAGCTTGGGAGAGCTTTGCAAAGTCCGAGTATGGCATGACAATAAGGGTAAGAAAAACTAAAATTTTCACTCACTTCAGACTACAACCTCTAACATAAGACAATACCACTACCTATGATCTTGAGATAATGTTGCAAAACTTCTGGTTCATTTTTACGTTAAGGTCCTGCTCCTGGCTGGCACTTAGACAACATTGATATAAAAGATGAGTTCATGAGCCAAACCTTTCGATTCCCTTGTGATCGCTGGCTTGCCAAAAGTGAAGACGATGGCCAGATTATTAGGGAACTGGCCTGTGCCAACAATGATATCTTGGACCTCAGTGACAAGACCAGTATGACACAGCTTTACATTTAAAAATTTTAGTTTTATATACTTATATGATTTTATATTCATGTCATAAGTACATGTAATATAGTTTACTGGAAAACCTACACTAAATTAATTTCTAACGAACTATATTTCTATTTTCATTCTAGAATATAATGTTGACATTACTACAGCCAACTATGAAGGTGCAGGGACAAAGGAGAATGTGTGCATAGTGCTTGAGGGGAAAAGAGCATGTTCAAAGGAGTTTATGATGGAAAATTCTTCAAAGAAAAAGAGATTTGTGTGGTATGAACTTGCACAGCTAGCATGCTCAGCAACTTAAAGCAGTGGTATCTGGGGATACTGGGGATCTGTGTTCTCTGACCAGTGGCTCATTTGAATTGAATGGGTTCAACCTAAAGATCAATTCAGCCTAACCTGTCCCGGAGTTCAGAAATAGAATACACTACTACTACTACACTAAAAAATGTTTATGTCTACTTACATTATTTATGAGTTTAAATAATTTTCATGAAATAAAGCCCTACTGAAAGGGATTCTATGGAATTTATTTCTATATTCTGTTTTCTGTATTTCTATATCTTCATGCTTTCATGTAATACATAATTTAGCTTGCTATAAATACAAAATGATCTCTATTATGCATATTATGCTATAAAAGAAATATACAATTATATTTATAACCAATGTAATATTTTTCTTTATATTTAGGGGTGCGACTGACTCCTTTGAGTTTTCCTCCAAACTTCTGGGAGATATTGTTAGCATCTCTTTGGGCCATATAACAAAAGAAAAGAAAGTGAAGAATGAGGCTTACTGGCATGTTGAGCAGGTGGTGGTGACAGAACAACAGCTGGAAAACAAGTGAGCTAGCTTTGTGCAAGTGCAATATCTAGCATTTATATGTCATTTACTTGTACATGAATACCATTTATTGTTAACCTTTATGTTCTTTTGTGTCCATCTTTCATGCCTCTCCAGGTACTTTTTCCATTGTGATGCCCAGATCCCTCTCGCTACTAAGAAGGAAGGCGTATTTGTAACATTTGAGTGCGTTAAGAGTGTTGAAAGCTTTGCCAGCAAAGTGCGCAGCTTGGTTCCCATCAAATATGAGATTATTGTCATCACAGGTGATGTGAAGGGAGCAGGGACTGATGCTAATGTTTGTATTACCATCTACGGTGTGAACGGAGACTCAGGGAAGCGTCCACTTAAGCAGAAGTTTAGGAACCTGTTCGAGAGGGGCCATACTGACCGCTTCATGATGGAGTTGCTGGACTTGGGCGATCTCCTGAGAGTAAAAGTGGAGCATGACAACACTGGCCAAGCACCAGGCTGGTACCTGGAGTGTGTAGAGATTACAAACACTGCCAACTGGGTGACCACAATCTTTGTTTGTGGAAAGTGGATGGATAAGACAAAAGCAGATGGAAAAATTGAAAGAGTTTTGTTCCCCAGATACTGACACTCAAACATATACACATACTTTTTTATGAACTGGTCAGTTAATCCAGCAAAACCTCAAACTTATGACAGAAGCGTAATAAGAACTGGTTAGTTAATCAATTTGTAGAAATGAATTTTTAAAATTCGACTTAAAAAAAAAAAACTATTTGGTACTTTTTTGAACAGCAATTTAAACCAATATTTTTTCTGAATGAAAAACATAAAGAGCCATTTTAAAGCCATTTTTAACATTTTATTTGAAAAACACATACAAAAAGGTCATATACAAGACAAGAAATTAAAAAAGAAAGAACAGTTTGGGTTAAGCTATGCAACTTTTTGCATCATTAGTAATAAATACAGTACAAAATCCACCAAAAGTGAATCTAGTTTTGTTTTTCTTTTTTTTTACGCAATATACACTTAATCTAGTTATCGTACATGATGATCATCGAGCTATTGCTTAAATATTGTCAATACGTATTTTTCTTCTACTCGACTATAAAATATTAATGTCAGAAAACATTGCGCAGTAACAGCAACAGCAGTGTCTTATACAAAGATAGCCACTTCCCTTTCACTGGCAGGTTATTCAATATTTTTTTTAACATCAGCAGCAGAAAAAACATCAAAAAGATTTATGGTAAAATATTTTAACATATCTATCCATTCTCATACGTATATTAAAACCTGAGAAAGACATGCATTATAGAGCTTGTGCTTTAGGATCTACTGTTCATTCTGTTTGCAAAACATAATACTATTGCTATATGTCCAAAATCTTCTAGTGTGGTGGAGCAAGAAAAAAGACCTTAAGGCTGGTAGGACAAGTCATATGACAAGGCATGTCTTATATCATTTGCCAATCATATCCTGTGTCTGCAAATAAACAGGGAATTTCAACATGTTTGTCAATTCCACCAAAAAAATCATTTTCAGGTTGGGGATGGCAAAATCCAGCTTGACACAATTATGATCAAGTAGAAGGGATGTCTGCCCTTTTTGGCTGAATCTATTCAAAATTAATGTACCATGCCTTGCACCTTTAAAAATGTCAGTGCCTGGCATAGCTGAGAGCCAAGTATATTTTATAGGAGGTTTTTTGACCTTTGCAATTTTGTCTATTTCTTCATCTAAAAATATCAAAAGAATAAATAATGGCCACATTAGATTTAATGATAGATACATCTTCAGACAGACATTTAGCTGTAGACCCTGTTACTAAGTATAAAAAAAGATTAGGAAATAGAAAAAAAATATATGCAAACAGAAGGTTAAAAAAGACTGATCTCTATGTAATAGAAATCCAGCTAATGTATAGCATTTTGGACAAGTGGCTAATCACAGTACATCTCACTCTTCACTAAGCTGTGTTGTAATACTTAAAAAAATGTTAGATACTAACCAAATTAGAAGAATGAAAATAAAGAAATGCCAGTGAGAGGGTAGCCAAGCTGAGAGTGCAAAATAGGAGATACATGCAAAACATTTCCAGTCTATAGCAGTTTGTCTACTAGATCACAGATAAAGGATTCTTTGAACTCGCATTAATGGAATGTAACCAAATCCACAGCACCACACACTGACACATTTCAGCAGACCCTTTCGAATTTTTTTCTTCTTTTGTTTCTCTTTTTTTCTCCTTAAAATAACAAACGCATGCAAAGCACTCCCCTTAAAGTATGCACGATGAGGTATTTATACACGTTATGCCTATGTAAATAAATAAACGGATTTGATCGCTAAACTAAAATCAAAACTTAAATATGCACCCATAGCTAAAGTTAGTAATAAATTATGATTGTTAAATACTTAAGGCATTTTTACTGCACAAAATCCTGTGTAAACTATTGAATGCTGCACACAGGAAATATGAAAAAACAAACTGCTCTGTACCTTCTGAAGGAAATTTTTCATTGAAGTCACAGAAGGAAGCTCAACAGACATTAACACTGCTTACACACAGCAAGAGTTAGCTACACTCTCAATTCTCACTGAGACAATCATGATTATAATAAAGCCAATTTGAGACGGAACGGAAATGGGAATTTAGCACATTGTTTGAAACTGACTCTGATCCTGGGAAAAAACAAACAAGTTATCTTAATCAATGCATTACTGCACTGCAGTGCATTTTCTTTTGTCAAATTAGAAATGCTACTAAGCCATGACATCACATACATTTAAGTAAGGGCTCAAATAATTTAAGTAATACAAGAGGAGCTGATTAATAATGTTAAGCCACACTACTATTTTTTGGATGGAGTATACTGTCAGGAGCAACCGCAGTGTACACGTTTAAAGAGACAGATCACTGAGTGCAAATGCATAAGCAGGGACAAGAGAAACATTCACAATCACATCGAAGTCAGGCAACCTCATAATATAGTGCATTTACAAAAATAACAGCTAGCTACATTAAGACAACAATAAATATTATTCCAGCATTGCAGCTACTTATTTAAAATGGTGAGAAGCTGAAACAGCCCCACAACTAGGTTGGCATAATCAATATTAGAGGAAAAAACATGAAGAACAGAATGAAAAGAATGAAATCAACTCAGAATACAGTTTAGAAAAGTTATGTTTGGTATCTATAAAACAATGGCTTTTCTCCCTTTTCATCTCCTCCAGAAATGGCAGCAACAGTTTTCATGCACAATATGACTGCTTTCTTAGTTAGCTTCATACTCTACATATGCTGTACTTTCAAGCGATACCACACACTTACACTGCTAATGGAAACACTGAGAAGTAGGCTGTTGTTATTACAATGTGTGCTTGTCCTACAGGCATTAAGGTATACACCTCACTCCTGGGTTCTTCAGTGACATGTTGAGAACACAGTGTCGTCAGAATTAGTAAGATATCTGTCATGCACAAACTAACCATCTTTCTGTTATGTTCCTGAAAACAAGCCTCAGCCTCTCACACAACATGCATTTTTAGGATACTTTTCTAAGCATGGAGATTTCACAAGCACAAATATATACTGTCACAGCTTAAATCAAGCCTGGTCTTGCTGTCACCATGGTTACAGAAAGTATATTATATATCACTTCTGATAATTACAGTTAATAATTGTTAGTGTCATTTCATACCATTAGATTACTTGACTTGTGAGAATAAATTTTTCCGTTCACATTCTTTATTAGGATTTTGTTTTAAATCCATTTAACTTTTCAATCTACTTGTTACATTTCATACTAATATACTATCGCCATTAACATATTGTTCCCACATAGTACTCTTTTGAATTATTCTGTGTTGATTAACTGCACTATAGAAAAATGCAGACATTTGAAATACATGACCGACTACTACTAACATTTGGAAAATTGAAAGCTTCATAAAGTTTTGTTAATAATGCATTATGAAACATTGTGACAGAGGAAAAGTTTTAGGTTATCTGTAGCTGAAATCATCCAGGGGATGCACTTACTGTCCTAAACACACTGAATGTCCATGCAGGAAACTTTGATAGGAACCATCTTAATGACTCAACAAAAAGTCACACTGAAACCTGCCCTACACTCGCACAGATCTGAACGTTCTTCTCCATGAATCCTCAGACTCCTTTCCCATTTTGCTATTCACCTTTAATCCTAGATGGATTAAAGATTTCATGTTTCGAGTTGGCTCAGAAGGCAAGGTCAAAGGTGAGAGGTGATGGAGAGACAGACATTTGGCAAAGTACCCAACAAGGGACAGGGAAAAATGGCAGACCTTTCACCAGCGCTACAGAAGACATCAGCTGTCAGGAGTCAGCTGGGTCTCAATGTCCACCCTACAAATTGGACACTTCTTATTGGTTGCAAGCCACTGGTCAACACATGCCTGATGGAAGAGGTGCATGCAGGGTAATCTCCTGATGGAAAACACACACACACACACAATCAAGATCAATTATATGTCCAACTACAGGTAGAAAATATAACCAAGTTCATTCATTTCAATTTCAAAATTGCATACTACCTCACATCTTCTCCATCCTCAAGCATTGACAGACAAATTGTACACTTTTCATCTGTGTCCAGCTCATCTTCATCCATCCCTATTTTTAGCTCCAGTGGTCTTCTCTGTTACAAGAACACAAAAATATACACAAGGATGTCAACAAAGTGAAAAAAACTCCATATCTACATACATATATGACTTTTAAACTGCGTGCCAAGACTGCCTCCTTCCTTTTATTAAACTTCAGTGAACAACTGTGTTTGATTGTGATATTTACAGTCCCATTTGAAAGTATTGGAACAGCAAGGCCAATTATTTAGTTTTTGCTATACACTGAAGACATGACTGCATTTAAGACCAAAAGATCAAAATTTAAGCTTTCATTTCCTGATATTAATGATATCTAGATGTGTTA
This sequence comes from Leptodoras nelsoni, assembly GCA_028566375.1. Taxonomy (NCBI): domain Eukaryota; kingdom Metazoa; phylum Chordata; class Actinopteri; order Siluriformes; family Doradidae; genus Leptodoras; species Leptodoras nelsoni. The sequence goes on along the minus strand of JAOVVG010000032.1, from coordinate 984,035 downwards.
ACTTAGAACATGGCACCTTTCATGGTAGATCACTCAATTTTTAAGTGAACAAGAGTATTGGAACAGGAAGCCTTGACGTAAATAACATTTAATACCCGCTTACAATAACTGCATCAAGCTGGTGACCCACTGATATCACCAAACTGCTGCATTCTTCTTTCTGTGGGGTTTTCAAGGCTTGTACCAAAATTATGATCTACCATCTCATCTCATACCAGCTCATCATCTTTTGTCCTCAAACCAAAATGTCTTTAGTGTATAGCAAAAATAAAAGAACTGGCCTTGCCATTCCAATACTTTCAGAGAAGACTGCAGATACAAAACCACTGGCTGTTTTAACAGTAATACAAAATAAAATAAGTAACAAAATAAGTGTTTAAGCTACTGTTGCAGTTCTTTTTTTTCTTATGGACAGTTTTCTTAGCAGAATCTCAGCCATACCTTTAAAATCACTGAAATGTGGTGTGAATAATATTGATTATCTCATTACAATGGCACCTGTAAAGGGGTTGGATATATTAAGCAGCAAGTGAACAGTCAGTTCTTAATGTTGATGTGTTGGAAGAAGGGAAAATGGGCAAATGCAAAGATCTGAGCAACTTAGACAAGAGCCAAATTTTGATGGCTAGATGACAATTAAAACAGCAGGTCTTTTGGGGTCTTGTATGCAGTGGTTAGTACCTACCATAAGTTTGACCAAGGATGGACAACCAGAACACCTGTGATAGGGTCATACGCACCCAGGCACCCTTTAATATTTGTGGGGAGTGAAGGCTAGACCTGAACCCACAGAAGAGCTACTGTAGCACAGATTGCTGAAAAGGTTAATGCTGGCTAGGATAGAAGGTCTTCAGAACACACAGTGCATCACAGCTTGCTGCGTATAAGGCTGGGTAGCTGTAGACTGATCAGCGTGCCCATCTTTACCGCTGTATACCACCGAAAGCAACTACAGTGGGTACATGAGCATCAGAATTGTACTGTAGAGCAGTGGAAGAAGGTGGTCTGATCTGAATTACATTTCCTTTTACATATGGGTGACCAGGTGCATGCGTGTTGCTTACTTGGGAGGAAGGCAAGCTGGTGGAAGCAGTGTGATGCTCTGAGCAATGTTTTTCTGGGAAAACTTTGGGTCCTGGCATTCATGTGAATGTACCACCTACCTAAATATTGTTGTAGACCAAGTACACCCCTTCATGGTGATAGTCTTCCCTAATAGCAGTGGCTTCTATCAACAGGATAATGCTCCCTGCCACACTGCAAGATTTGTACATGAACAGTTTAAGGAACAAAGAGTTCAAGGTGTTGACTTGGCTTCCAAATTCCCTAGATCTCATTCCGATTGAGCATCAATGGAATGTGTGGACAAACAAGTCAGATCCATGGAGGCCCCAGCTCACAACATACAAGAATTATAGGATCTGCTGCTAATGTCCCGGAGCCACATACCACAGTGCACTTTCAGAGGTCTTGTGGAGTCCATGCTTGGATGGGTCAGAGCTTTTTTGGTGAAGAAATGTTTACTTGATGTGTGTTACAACCCCAATTCCAAAACAATTAAGACGTTGGGTAAAATGTAAATAAAAGCAGAATGGAATGATTTGCAAATCTCAAAAGCCCATGTTTTATTCATAATAGAACACAGAACACATATCAGATGTTGAAAGTGAGACAGATTTTACCATTTCATGAAAAATATTTGTTAATTTTCTATTACATGGCAACACATCGCACAACTGCTTCTTTGAACAACAGTCTGTAAACGTCTGGGAATTGAGGAGACCAGTTGCTGGAATTTGGGAGAAGAACGTTGTCCCAGTTTTGTCTGAGGTAGGATTCTAGCTGCTCAACAGTCCTGGGTCTTCTTTGCTAGATTTTTCATATCATGAATCGCCAGATGTTCTATTGACAGATGTTTAAGCTAACCTCGCCATAGACATTAATGGAACCCCATACCATCAGAGATGCAGGTTTCTGAACTGTGCTGAACAGCTGGATGCTGCCGTTCCTCTTTAGTCCACAGGACACTGTGCTCATGTTTTCCACAAAGAATTAAAAATTTTGATTCATCTGACCACAGAACAGTTTTTCATTTTGCCTCAGTCCATTTTAAATGAGCTTTGGCCCAGAGAAGACGAGTGTTACTGGAGTGTGTTGACATATGGCTTCTTCTTTGCATGATATAGCTTTAACTTCCATTTGTAGATTGCACAGTGAACTGTGTTCATAGACAGTGATTTCTGGAAGTGTTCCTGAGCCCATGCAGTGATTTCCTGTGCAGAATCATGCCTGTTCTTGATGCAGTGTCGTCTGAGGGCCCGAAGATCACTAACATCCAAAATTGACCCTCGGTTTTGCACAGAGATTTCTCCAGATTCTCTAAATCTTTTGATGATATTATGTACTGTAGATGGTGGGATATTTAAAGTCTTCACACTTTTATTTTGAGTTATGTTATTTTTGTTCCACACTTTTCATACACAGTTTTGTGCAGATTGATCTTTCCTTCTGAGAGACTCTGCCTCTCTAAAATACTCTTTTGTCATGTTACTGACCTGTTCCCATTTAACCTACTTAGCTGCAAAATGCAAAATTAGTAGCAGTTACTTTTCCAGCCTTTTGATGCCCTGTCCCAACTCTACTGAGATGCATTGCTGCCATCTAGTTCAAAATGAGCTCATATTTTTCATAAAATGGTAAAATGTCTCACTTTCAACATCTGATATGTATTCTGTGTTCTATTGTGAATAAAATAAGGGTTTATGAGATTTGCTAATCATTACATTCTGTTTTTATTTACATTTTACACAATGTCCCAAATGTTTTGGAATTGGGGTTGTACATGGTGTGCCATTAATGTTGCTTTATAATTAAATTAATCTTTTAATTCATTTAGTGGCAAACTTCACAAAAAAACAGGGAATATCAGGTTTATATACATTTAAACTTACATACTTGAAGTACAAGTATAATTGATATCACCAGACTATTTTGCATAGCCAACCCACTTGATACAGGGGATATAAAAAGACTACAGCCCCCTGTTAAAACTGCAAGATAAATCAGATGTCAGATCTTTTTCCAACTTTAATGTGATATATAGCAAACAACAAAATTCAAGTAAAACACAAACAGAAACCATACAGCGAAGGAAAAACCTAAAAGAATAGTTTGGCTGCACACCTCTTAACTAATACATTTGCCAGATTTATCAAACTGCAAAGGGATCTCCTGTACACAGCCCCCTTCAAGTCATTCCACACTCTGACCTTTTTCTAAAGCTTTCTGTGCTGACAGCCATTATTGTGCTGAAAGGTGAAATCTTCATTTTCAGCTGTCTAACACAGGCCTGCAGGTTTTGTGCCAAAATAGACTGATGTTTAGAGCTATTCATGATTTCCTGTATTTTGAGTAGGCCCAATCCCCACTGCATGATGCTTCCACCACTATGTTTCACTGTTGCCATGGTGTTCTTTGGGGGTGGGGCTCTTTTTTTTGATAAGCTGTCATGTTTTTACACGAAACATATCTTTTAGATATATGACCAAATGTTCTATCTTTTAGGGCGGCACGGTGGCGCAGTGGATAGCGCTGTCGCCTCACAGCAAGAAGGACCCGGGTTCGATCCCCGGGTGGG
>JAOVVG010000032.1:954472-970165 GCA_028566375.1 Leptodoras nelsoni | reverse complement strand
ACTTTAGAGACGCCAATCAACCTAACATGCATGTCTTTGGACTGTGGGAGGAAACCGGAGTACCCAGAGTAAACCCAAGCAGACACGGGGAGGACATGCAGACTCCACCCCACCCGGGGATTGAACCTGGGACCTTCCCACCGAGCCACCGTCTTAGTCTGTTTGCAGTGATGCATGTTTATATGTCCTAGTGTGTGTGAATGTCCCAAATCTGATTAAGAGTAAATAACCCTAATCCCCGTTCAGAAAATCTTTTTATTTAAGTAGAGATCAGTAATAATTACTTTCATTCAACAGGAATCTCAAATTAGCTGGCTACATAGTTATTGTTTGTAAGAGTCTTTGGAGGATCAAATGAGTAAAAAAAAAATGGCACTATCCCACTAGTACAAATATGACATGCTTTCTCTTAAATTAAATAATTTGATTTTAATAATGTGAAACTAACTTCTCCAGAGTATGGTAGCTTTTAGTCTTGACTTGGTGGTTAAGGCTCTGGGTTATGATCAGAAAGTTGGGTTCAAGCCCTGCCACTCGTGGTGCGCTGAGCAAGGCCCTTAAAGACCATGTAAAGAAAATTCAGAGATTTGTTTAAACACATTAAGCTTGTTAAAAAAGGTTTGCTGAAAAGATGAACAGTGGAATTAGACTGTTAAACTATTTTTCATCATATTTGTATTCAGGATATTTTGGGTGGGTATAAAATCATGGTTCATTGATGCACTGGAGCCAAGGTTATCATAACCCCTCTCCCAGCACATTATAAAAACTAAAACCTTTATATGTTACTAAACAGCCTACAGTTTGCTAGGTAACTATGCCTTCATCCCACATATGCATCTTCCCTGGATGTGTGAATAACACATTTTTCTCTGGTGTGACAAACCCAGAACATATATTTGTTTCAACTTTATATGGACTTTCTTTTCTACAGGGGCACAGTGTCATGGGGAAAAAAGAATTTTACAGTACTGTAATGTATATACCATATCAGTATTTTTATCCAGAAAATTGTCAAAACTATGTTGGCCTGGAAACCTGTTGTTAAGAAAACACATGCAAGCATCTTAATCAATTTGACAACACATGTGCAGCATTGTGTATTTATAATTATTTCCTTATTTTGTCACTGTGCTTGCACACTGTGAAATTGAACCTCCGCAATTAGCCCATCCTTGCAGTGAGACACACTAGTGAACATACACTAGGGGGCAGTGAACACACAAGCCTGGAGCGGTGGGCAGTCCGGGGAGCCAATGGGGGTTAGGTGCCTTGCTCAAGGGCACTTCAGCCAAGTTTTGTCAGTCATGGGAATCGAACCTGGATTGGAATCGAATTCCAATCACAGGGCAGAAACCCTAACCACAAGACCATGACTGCCCCCAAGACCATGACTGCCCCCTTTTGTCATGGTATTTGAATTGGCAGGCTAATAATAAGAAAAGGGCCAGCACTAGGTCAACAGCAGATATCAGCAATATTGAGTCATGCAATCACAATGTTAAACCAAAAACACTTACATTTTAGATCACTACTAGCAGCCTATTTTTGCAGCCTCAGCCTTCCCCTACTACTGTTTACAATCTTTTATTGAGCATGATTAGTGGCTAAGGCTACATCTACACTAATTTTCATCTAAAAATAGTATTTTAAAACAAAAATTATATCTGTCCAGATTATATGCCAAATATTACATAACTCCTCTTCCGTCTCTTGCTGGTTTGGCTTACCTTCACCTATATGGCATAAAAATATAATGACTTTTATAAACACTTTCATGTTACACAAGGGCTCTTGTAAGCACACTGTAAAAACAGGAACTGACATGATTCTGCCTAATATTTGAATGTCCATCAAAATACACTATATTGCCAAAAGTATTCCCTCCAATTTCCGATTGGAAATGATAGCAACTCGGCCACAAAGTGGTAGGCCACGTAAAATGACAGAGTGGGTCAGTGGATGCTGAGGCGCATAGTGCACAGAGGTCGCCAACTTTCTGCAGTGTCAATCGTTACAGACCTCCAAACTTCATGTGGCCTTCAGATTAACTCATTAACAGTGCGTAGAGAGCTTCATGGAATGGGTTTCCATAGATGAGCAGCTGCATCCAAGCCTTAGAGCAGTGGAGACGCGTTCTCTGAAATGACGAATCACGCTTCTCCATCTGGCAGTCTGATAGATGAGTCTAGGTTTGGCGGTTGCCAGGAGAACAATACTTGACTGCATTGTGCCAAGTCTAAAGTTTGGTGGAGGGGGGATTATGGCGTGGGGTTGTTTTTCAGGAGTTGGGCTCGGTCCCTTAGTTCCATTGAAAGGAACGCTTAATGCTTCAGCATACCAAGAGATTTTTGACAATTTCATGCTCTCAAAATTGGGGAAGGCACCTTACTGTTCCAACATGACTGCTCACCAGTGCACAAAGGAAGGTCCATAAAGACATGGATGAGCGAGTTTGGTGTGGAAGAACTTGACTGACCTCAACCCGATAGAGCACCTTTGGGATGAATTAGAGTGGAGACTGTGAGCCAGGCCTTCGCGTCCAACATCAGTGCCTGACCTCACAAATGTGCTTCTGGAAGAATGGTCAAATATTCCCATAAACACACTCCTAAACCTTGTGGAAAGCCTTCCCAGAAGAGTTGAAGCTGTTATAGCTGTGAAGGGTGGGCTAACATCATATTAAACCCTAAGGATTAAGAATGGGATGCCACTCAAGTTCATTTGCGTGTGAAAGCAGGCGAGCGAATACTTTGGACAATATAGTGTAGCTCTGACCTGTTGAGACAAGGAATCCAAAAGACCTCTGTGCTGTGGTATCTGTCAACTAGACATTAACAGCAGATCCTTTTTTGTCTTGGAAGTTGTGAGCTGGGACCTCCATGGAGCGGATGTTTGTTCAGCATAACCCACAGATGCTCAAATTTCCTAGATTGAGATGTAGGAAATTTGTAGGCCAAGTTAACACCTTGAACCTTTTGTTATGTTCCTCAAACCATTCCTGAACAATTATTTTGTAGTATAGCAGGGTGTATTATCCTGCTCAAAGAGGCCACTGCCATTAGGAAAGCTGAATTCTGGCCACACTGCAACTCATTAAGCCCACAGGTATTAAGCCAATAAAGAACACTATTCTATTAATCAAGTCTAGATGTCATGATTGTATGACATTAAGGGTCTATGTCCTGTGTGTAATAATATGACTTTTGCTATTCTGTTGTTAATATTTATATGATGTGCCGCATGATAATACTATATCATTCCCAGAAAGGCTGAAATAGACAGTTAATATTTTTGCAGTGCTATGAAATACACAGTTCCTAAATTGTGAAGGCTAAAAACAATCCAACAACACACACCTAAAAAAAGCTATAAAAGTTATTTAGCTCATAATGTTTGAAATATCTTACTGCAAAGCTCCTTGAGTTTCTGTTGAGCAAATTAATGTACATTTTTGCTACATTTTAGTTCACATATATCCAGTGCAACACAATGCTTAATAAGGAGGGTAATGGGAAGGAGGGCTGCATGATATATATTTCGGTTATCTGAATACAACATATTGTTATTCCAGTGCTCCCTAACTCTGTAGGGTACAGCATAGTAAGAATAAAGTGGACTGTGGGGTTCCCAGGTCAGTAAAAGAGCAGAATAGCACAGTGGGGTTTGGCTCACTAGGCTTTTGTTGGGTAACTGGGATGAGTGCATACCAGAGTGTTTTATTGTTTTAATGCAGGGGGGAAACTGATACATCTCAGATAAAAGGCAGTGGAATGCTAGACTTCTATGGCAACTGTTCTGTGACTATGGACAAACACAAAAAGGAACTACAGCGTTTTTGAGGGAGAGAGAGGACAAATCTTATCTGCAGATCCAAATATTGCCAGACGAGATGCCACATGTTGGGAAATGGTATACACACCCATCTTATTTAAGAAAACAATGACAGCTAAATATGTTTTCTCTAACATATACAGAATTATTATATGTAGTATTTAAAAATGAATACAGGATTAAAATGGTCAGGCTGAAAGTGACAAATGCGTCTGAATTGTAAAATACAACAAAGATTTACACTATAAAGTAATATTTCGTTTAATATTTGGGCCAAAAAACTGGACTGGACATCTAATATAAACCTTAAGACTTTACCACTTATCTCAGGAACCATACTGTGGTGTTTATGTAATGATCAATGAAAGTTCATCAGAACCATTAAGCCTGCAGACCAGTAAAACAATTATTACACAATCCCAATCACCCAGACTTAATACTGTTAGATATTCAAAATCCTGTGAATTTCAGTCCTAGTGATTCCAATACAATCAGTTTCTTGGTTTGTTCTTTAGGGTCCTGGGTGGAGTTGGAATTGAATGGGAACATGGAATCTGGGAGGCAGCATCTGGTCCCAAGCTTGGCTGCCTCTGTGGCCAATAGGAACCAGGGTGAAACTGAGCCTCCACAATCCCTCCAGGCTGTGCAGGAAGTAGAGGAAGAGAGTCTGACCGGAGGACTCGAGCATGTTCCTTCATCCTCCTCTATCCATAATGGTGACATGGAAAAGATCCTGCTGGATGCCCAGCATGAGTCCAGCCCCAGTGGCTCCTCCTGTAATAGGTAAGAGGCCCGAAAAGACAGGTGCATCTGACAGGTGACAGTAATATTTTGTGAGAATTTGCATAGGTAAGAGAACCCCTGGCCAAAGTTCTATCTGAATAATGCTACCTTTATGCTTCATGTTAAGCAAATGTGATTCTTGACATGTATTGTTTTTGTTGCTGTACTTACTCATTGTATCCGCATAACTCCTCTCTAACAGGATTTTACATGTATACTATACTTAGACACGTATTAGTACTAGCATGAGGATATGTTTTTATGGCTAATACAGAGCACTTTACTGTAGGTCACTTATAGTATCTGGGCATCTGCCAAATGCTGTAAATGTCAGAAGACATAATAAATTGTAAAATGGAGGTATTGTGGAGGAACCCAGACTGTTAAATCATGGTGTTTTTCAGCTATACTTGTTTACTCCAGTTAAGATACTGGCAAGGTAAATTCTATGTCTGGGCATTTAAGCATCAATTGGTTACTATTTAGTATTTATCTCTTTGGCTAATTTCTTAAGATACTTTGATTGTGCTACTGACGATTCTTTGACATTCTTATAAATACGTGAAAAGCGTTAAAAACATCTTTGCATGGCATATTTTGGATTTCTTGGACAAATTGACTTGGGCTGACTGCAGAATCAAATATGTTCTATCTTGTTAGAGGTAGAGTGTGCGATTTTGTTTCCTAAACATTTTTTGTTGTATTTTTTAAGATACTCTTTACATCCCAACACTGTGGCAGTTGCAGGGCTGAAAAAAATGCACTTGTCCAAACGAAATGACTGACTGCCTGCTTTTCTACCTACCTACACACGCACTCTGCACACCGGATTCTTCCACAGGGCTAGGCAGGGATGTTGCAATTCATGTTGTTGTATTGTTTTTTCATATTTATGGAAGACGTTTCAGTTGTAAAAACTCTGCTTTAAATTTTTTCCAAATTCTTCTGATTTAACATGCCTTCTTGGCTGTGAGATAGAGAGAAAGGAAAAGGAGAGGCTAGCAATGGAGTGTCTGTTTATCACAGCTATAACTGTGGAAACAGGAATTTACTGTGCTGCAGTTACATGAGCTTTATTATATTTGAATGAAACGAGATAACGGGTAGGGCTGGACAGTAATTCAATATCAATATACTCTATATATAATCTATCTATATTGCGCTAGAAAATCTTTCAGCAACAGTGTTATGATTTTTACAGCATCTGTCACCAATTAACGTTCTTTACAGGGCACTTTCGTCAGTTCCTAGTTTTGTAACATATGTAGCAAAATAACATACATTGATTGTGTGTAAAATTAATGCATAAATTGTACATTATTATTTGATATCTTACTGTTGATGAACTGTTTGACCATGTTGAAAATAGTGTTTACATGACTACTCAGCAAGTTCATGCAGCTTCCAACTTCAGAGTGTGTTCAGGCCTCCTCACAGGAAACCCATCTTTCCAATAACACTGACACCACATGAAAGCGCAGATAGCATGTAGTGTCATCAACGCATACAAGTCCCTGCCCCAGCAACACTGTTTTTATTGTTGCTCATTTATTTTGGTATTCTGCAACAATTCTGAGCACTTTTCATGTTCTTTCTCCTGGCTAAAGCACTTCTGTTCCAATCTGTTTACATAAGAATAAGACAATCGGTAAACATTCATTATTATATTGTTCATATCCCTATCCAAATGATATCGTATCAACTGAAAATAAGTCGTCTTTGTGTTTTCTTATTGTTACATTTCACTTTTGTAATTTCCACTGTCTGTGTTGTCCTTTTGTTCGGTGTGCTTGCCCTAAAGTCCTCCAAGGCCCCACAGTCCTGAGCATGATGAAGGCCTAATTACCTTTGATGTGGAGATGCCTAGTGAGAAAGATGGTCAGGTATGAAAGTTACTCTTAACTATTTCCTCTATGCTGATGTTGACTTCAGTATATGATCTGTGTTTATGTCCAGACCACACTATTTACCTTTAATTTGAGATTTTGTATAATTTCATGACAGCTCCTTTTTATTCCTCCTGTGCTGTTGCAGTCAGATGATGAAAGTCTGGCAAAGGACAAAGAGGACGAAATGTTCATGGTTAAAGGGGAGAGCTGGGTAGCAGACTGGTCCAGTCGACCTGAAAATATTCCTCCCAAGTGAGTGGACAACTTAAACAGTTTAGCACTGTCACCAGGAATATGTTGTACTTGGATAATGTTCCAATTGTTTAATTCTCAGTGTTGGCAAACAAACATTAATTATACACTAAGCCTTTACTGTAAAATGTGTTCTCTGTTTATTCTTTTAAATGAATACAAAATAATTAAGTATGAAATGACCTGCTTTACTCAGGGAGTTCCAGTTTCGGCACCCAAAACGCTCAGGTCCAGTTTCTCTGAGTATGAGAAAGACAGGTGCTATGAAGAAAGGTGGCGTGTTCTCAGCTGAATTTCTCAAAGTGTTCATTCCCTCTCTTCTGCTTTCTCACATCCTCGCCTTGGGATTGGGGTATGTCTCCTGGCATGTTAGAAAACTGCCTTTTTTAAATTACTTATAATAAAGCAATGATGGATTATTGAGACCTAAGAGATAAGCACATTTAAGGCTAGAGATATACTTGTTGTTAATTACGTGTTCGTGTACGCTTGATGGCTGCCTCATGTATCCTGCATCCATTTGGTGCATCAGCTGTTTAAGTCCTCAGAAATTAATGCTACATTTACGCAAGGTGCAGTACACAAAAATGTTAGGGGCATCCATCTATGAAGACACCACTGTTGTTGCTTTTACTGCTGTCACCACAGATTTATCCAAAGGCTAATTACCTGGAGTGACCGTGTTTACATTATGTAAATCTGGATGTTCTTTATGGTCAGTGTTGTCTGGTCTGCCCTCTAGTGGAAGCCTCCAGTAACACATGTAGCACATAGGCTACATAAGTATATGAACAGTTAAGTATATCTCTAGGCTAAAGGTGATTCCCATGTATAGATGCATTGATGCTTCTCATTCCCTTTGAATGTGGTGAGTTATAGGTCCATCCCATTGCTTTGCTTAGTGGCATCCAATGAAATTGCGTTTATGAAAATATTTCAGCACAGACTGTAACCAGTCAAATAGCATTTATGCACATAACCAGAGAGAGCTTTCAACTAGAGCAAATAAATCAAGATGTCAGACCGACTCTATAGGTGGGTGTTTTTAATATAATTTTAATTAGTTAGGCTTTTTTATCATTTAGATTTTTTAAAAGTTACAGAGAAATAGACACTGTACAATCCCATTCTTGTAACAAAAAAAGTACATCTGAGGTGATTTGTGAGATAGTTAGTTAGCATACTATTTAACCACAGACAGCTTCCTAGTGAAGTTAAACAGTAGTAAAATAATAGTGGCATGATTGGCTGTTGACGAATCGCATTGCAAAGCATCAGGCATGGCCACCGAGCATCAGGCATGCCCACTGGAAAACGTTAATGCAACATGTACCTGTGAGCACTCCCTTATAGATTTGATGCTCTTTAATATTATGATCTAATTATATATTGTATGTAACTAAGAGTAATCTGTTTTTTTCTAGGGTCTATATTGGGAAGAGGCTGACAACACCCTCCACCAGCTCATTTTAAACCCAAACAAATACCAGTGCCTGAATTTTCCATAGGTTGCAGTGGTGGCAAAGTGGTGTCCACATATCTATAGCTTTGTCTATTTGCTAGACTCTCTCTGTCATACACATTTTCCCATTTTCTCAGCTGTCATGCTGAAATACTTCATGACCCATTACCAGAAAATGCTGGGCAATTTATTTGCTGCCTTCATCTTGAGTTACAATTTTGCTTGTCCTGTAACAATGCGTTGAATGGATTTGTTTTAGGTGTTTCATATTTTAAGTTGGTATTAATTAAATACAAAGCTTTTGCCTTTTTATGCTGATGTACGGCAAACAAAAGTTACATTTGTGATGCCCCAGACTCATACAACTATAATCACCAGCGCATTACCAAGTTATCACTTCTTACTGTGTTAGATATCTATGATACATGTGCAAAAGTGTTGTTATGTTTAGCTTTATATAGAAAATGATGGTAAATGGCCAATCTGCATTTGGAAGTAGAATACTGAGTTTTCTGCTCACCATTAGTTTCCAGCTAAATACATTTAGACAGAGAGATTCTATCTCATGAAGTGAACCAATTAACTTGTGCCATCTTTAAAGAAAGTCCACTTCCAGCATTTTGTTTTATTCCAGTTCTAGTAGTGATCTATTTTTTTCAATTTTTGTCATCCTAACAATGCTGTTTCTTGAAGGAAAGATGAATAGACACTTGTATTTTTTGTTGCCAGTGTAATTTCCCACAACATCTCTAAGGCACCTTAAAGATTGAAATATGGCAGAAATGTTTTAAATAGACTGTTAGCACATACTTGAATATTCTGGTTTCATAGAAAGCTATCTGCCTTAAATAGCCTTGTGTTTGTTCAAATTGGTTATCAGGAAGTGACTCTTCTTTGATAGGGTCCACTCCCTTATTTTCCAGTCTAAACCCATTTTTTAAAATCTGCTTCTGGTAGATGGTTTTTGGAATGTATAGATAAACCTGAGGCCCCGGGATTGTGGGAGTACACACTGGAAAAAAATCATATTGTGTACAGCTTTCTGTTGAAGACATTATCCTTCCAGACCTCACAGTAGACAGTGAATATGATTAGCTTTATATTCCAGATATAAATTGAGGTCTCAGGTAAAGGTCTGATGGACTCAGTGGAACATGTGCATGCTTCCTTAAGTTTTAAGAGATGTTACACTGCAGTGATTACTACATGCACACTCATTTGCCATGATCATATAATTCTGTTCTGGACCAGGCTTACAGAAAGAGTGTATGCTTCTGAGTGCCAAAGGGTCTCCACTGTGATGTTTACATCTGTAAGACCCAACATTTACTCATTCTGTAGTGTGCCCGTGCCAGGCATTTTTGTTATAATCTGACATTGATGTAGCTATCTCTTACCAGTGCTGTTTTGTTGTGCACTCCATATTGGCATTACAAAATGCCATGCAAGACATGCTTATTGTAACTGTGTAAACATGTAATTAGATTTGTGCAGTGTGAAACATTTCATGTCATCTGTCATGCAATAATGTGAAGTAGGAACACATTTTTTACCTTTCTCTTATTTCAGTGTTCAAAGGTACAGTCTGTGATATGATTCCCTCTTAAAATACTAGTGTCAGTGGAATGATCTGCTTTATGGTTTTTAAAATGTTAAGCTAACCAATGATTATTGTGAAGATGCTTGAAAATGTATTCACACTCACACCATAAACTTTGGATATCTGAGAGTTTTGAGAGGGACCATTCTGAAGAATATTGATACCTTATGGCTAAGGGTAGATTAGCGTGTTCTTAGGTTCTTGGGGGAGCATGTAATGTAAGAGGTAATTGGATTTTTCTATAATGCCTAAAAGTTTAATATGAGCAAATTATGTCCCATAATGCATGGGTTCTTTTTTCTTTTTTCTTTTTTTTGTTATCATTTGCTTTGGAAGATGAGCAATTCCATGAGTGAAACAAAGAACTGTGAATGAAAAAGTAGCATGTTACAGCAAGATAAACTAAGCCCACCCTGTCTGTAAAGGATGGATTGTCTATTATGTACATTTAACTCTTAGATTAGTTTTTAATTGTTTTTCATTTTTGGTTTGTTTGTTTTTTGCTTTGATCACAAGAGAATGACTGAACTTTGTTGTGGAGGGCAGGGCCCTCATGGCTGGCATCTTGTGGCTGTTATTAATTTTGGTGTTGGAAGAGATTAAAACATTTTTTTAGATTAACATGCACATATTGGAAGTCAAGAAAACTGACATTAAACACCCCAAATACATCCCAACATTATCCAGAATATTTTTTAAATTATTATTTCTTTTTTGTACTATTTAGAAATTGCGTTTCAAGAAATGTTGGGACACTTTCTTAAAATGCAGTAAAAATTGTAATTTGTTAATTCACTTGAAGCTTGAGGTAACAAAAGGACAAAGAAAAGATTTTCAGTAATTTCAATTATGAACTTAATTCTGTTTAAGTATAAACAAATTTAGAAATTGATGCCTACAAAAAAGTTGGGACAGAGACATGTTTACAACTGGGTCACATTATCTTTTCTTTTAATTATACTTTTTAATCATTTGGGAATTGAAGATTGTTATTGTTGCAGTTTTGCAAGTGGAATTTTTGCCCATTTTTGCTGTGTACAAGATTTGAGCTGCTCAACAGTCTGTGGTCACTGTTGTCTGATTCTCCTCTTCATGATTCATACATTTTCACAGGACTGCAGGCAGGCCTGTCAAGCCATGCTGTTATAACTGGTGCAGAATGAGGCCTGGTATTGTCCTGCTGAAACAGACATGATGCTGTCTTGACAGCAGCATATATTTCTCCAAAATATCAATATAAATCTCTGTGTCAATATAACGTCACATAGATCACCCATGCCGGGAGCACTGATGCTCCCCCATGCCATCACAGATGCTGGTTTTTGCGATTTCTGTTGGTAACAGTCTGATTTGTCTTTGACACAAAATCTGACATCAAAAATAAGCTGAAACATGGACTTGTCTGACCACAGAACACATTGCCACTGCCTTTCGGTCCATCTGGGATGACTTTGCAAAACAGTTTCAGGTTGCATTTCTGATTGCAGCAGTGGACTATGTTAAGTGACAGAGATTTCTGAGCTCATGTGTCTATCACAGTAGCATGACAGTTTCTTAAACAATACCGCCTGAGGGCTCGATGGTCACGCACATTCAGCAGTGGTTTCCACCCTCGGCCTTCATGCACCAATATTTGACTTTCTTGACCTGACTTTCTGATTCTTTTCATAATATTATGAACTCTAGATGGTGAGAGACCTAAATTCTTTGCAGCCTTTTGCTGAGAAACATTGTATTTTAACTGACTGACAATTTTTGTATTTTTTTGACTGACAATTCTTTAATGAAGTTTGGTACAAAGTGGTGAACCACGGCCCATCCTTGCTTACAAAGACTAAGCTTTTGGTGGATGCTCCTTTTATACTCAATCTTGAGGACTTCACCTGTTACCAGTTAAACTGCTACCCAAACTTTTTTGTGTGTCTTTTGCTGTCTTTTGCTAAGCTTGTCATTGCAACACTGAAAATCATTTCTTTGTCCTTTTGTCTTGTTAAATAAAGCTTCAAGTGAATTAACAAATTATAGTTTAATTGCATTTTTAGAAAGTGTCCTAAGTTTTCTGGAAATTTGTATAAGAATGTTATGTGTTTTGTAGGGTTGGTTCAGCAAATGTTAAGATGATTACTTATTTTCTAAGCTGTATTGTGATACATTTCTACTAATGCAATCCAGACACTTTGTTAGCTTAATGATATAGACTAATGCTCAAACAGACACGCAAGTGCAAATTGCTGAATTGCTCAGTGGATTGAACCATAGCTATATGGTTCACCAATTATATAGGCTTATGAATCAAACTACAGGAGCAGAATTTAGGTAAATGTGTAGAATTTACTTAAGTGTGAATACCAGAATAAACATAAGAATGGCAATTGGAAAAGGGCATCTCATGCAATATCACATTCACCAACATTTCATTGCATGTTTAATTAATGGCGAAATAGATTCCTGAAAGTTTGAGCACAAAATATCCAGTTAGGAAATGTAATGTCTAACTAATGCATGCATGGATGTATGTGGTGTGTGTAGAATATGTGATTATTTACCATGAATGCATGGCCGGTGGTGGACTGATATTGGATTGTGCTTTCTGAAGTGTAGTGTTGCTCTCATCTGTCCTTATGCATGGAAAAGGTAAGACGAATGTGGTGTGCATGGCAAAGAAAGTCCTTTTAATATAAAAATTTTCACTCTGGTAACAACTGGAAATGTACCATCGCATACACTATTGTGCATCAATGATTTTATAAAGAGCTCAAATCAGATTGGTGATTAAAGGCAGTTTATTTACAGCATACAGTACCATTTTATTATGGAATGCACAAAGAATACAGGATTTGAAATGTTTTGATTGGTTCTGACTTCATATATTGTTTGTGTTTTTGTGTCTGGTCTTCTACCAAGTACCAGATGTGCCATTATTAAATTCATGGATTGGGTAATATTTACTCTTTTTCTTTACTGCCAGCACCTATGTCTCATTTCATCAGCTTGCTTTAATGGAATTTTGTTTATTAGCTGAGAATCATTTACAGTATATTGTTTTAGCAAAATATTATTTTACAAAATGTATTATATTTACATTTATGGCATTTGGCAGATGCCCTTATTCAGAGTGACTTACAGAAATACATAATTGTATTAATTATTAGAGAACATTTGCACATACAAATGTTAGGCTAATACTAGAAACTAAGATTTTTTTTGCATCATTCTATGCTAAACTGTTAATATGTGTAGATCTTTTGCTTCTGAACTTGCTTTAGCTAAAACATTTGGAAGACAAACCAACAGTGATGCGCTAGTCTCTCTTTTTTCCAGCATGTGTTGCTAGGAAACAGATATATTATTATGTAAATATGAAATATCTACAGAATGATAACTGTACAATCCAATATAACATTTTTGTAAATTATGGTATCTGCTTGAAACATCACATTTTTAAAACGTTGACCTTAAATGACAAGAATGCTGTAGTAGAAAAACTATTCGGTTCTATTTATCACCACGGGAGTAAAATGTTATATGTACCATGGAGGACATACATCCATACGTACACAGCTTAACAAAACTGTCTTTTTGTGGAAATAAATGCTCCAGTAGTGAAAGTCTCCATAAAGTTTCAGTTACATTTTAAGCCTTGCCTCTGCAGTGATTGAATTCAACATGATGTTATCAGCATATCAGACAGGCCACAATTATTTAGTTGTATCGGAATAAAGTGTGTGGTGATGCCAATGTATCAGCAACGCAGACTAAATAAGGCCAAGACAATAAGATGTAGAGTATTGTAGTGTGGCAGGTCACAGTAAGGGCTGGGTGTCCATCTATAGGTTGAGTCCACCTTTCTCTGCTTAGAAAAGGGCCTCATGCCTTACGAACCTGTGTTTGCTTCCCATCCAGATCTCCAAGGCGGTTAGGGAAGTTCCATCTCTCACAGAACCTCCTTGCCGTCTACGTCCAGATGTCCTCTGTAGGAGTTGGCATGTATTTTTCCTTAAGTTGCAGCCAGATTTGGTCACAGGTCTCCCTAACAATCTTACCCACGGTGCTGATGCCCAACCTGCAACTGCTGGTGATGGTTGTAAATGAGTCCCAAGTGCTGAGAAATCTAAAATCAGACAAATATTATAAAAGCAAATTAATTGAGCAACAAATGTATGTGTGTATACTTGCAACAAGCTTAATAAATTGATGAAACAATCGAAAGGAATCTCAAGAAGGTGTACACACTGCATATACAAACTGCAATGACAAGCAATGCTCAATCAGCACACTCAAGGGGGTCTACTGGGTTCTCTGGTGCAGCCTCAAAACAAATACTATCAGCTCTGGCAGAAAAGTGTGATGAACAGACAGATCATAGGACAACTACTGACTGTCATCTAGTATGTATGTTGCAGCATTTTAAAGTTGTGCCCTGAATCTTTGCGGATCTCCAGTCAAAAGGCTTATCATCTAGGGTGCACTTTTCCACTGGCACATGTAGGATTACCTATTAAACTCATGAAGTAAGTGTTTGTTGTGTGTGTGTGGTAGACATATGTTAGACATACTGTCAGCTGCTGTTGAGGATCAATTGGATCATGGAAAGTGCATCTGAAACAGACCTGGAAATGATTGGGATAATCTGCAGCTCCTTTATTAGCAGGTGAAACTCTAACTATTCACACCTTATCCGGAAGGTGTAAAGGTATAAATAGGTGGACCCAATATTTTCTTTTTCCACTTTCCTGAGGTCACCATCAGCAGATTGTGAGACTCCTTCAATGCTAACTGAACAGAAGTGTCACATGTGATGCAATATTTTAACATTTCACCAGGGAATCATCAGTGTGTCTGCACTCAGAACTGGGGCAGCACTCATTTGGGCATAGTGCTTAGTGTGGTGAGACCATCAGCAACATGGCACAAAAACCGACTTGCTTATAATTTATCATGCTAGCCAGAACACATGCCATAGAGCCCAAGTGTTTAAGAGCTGGGCCAAGCATGAATCCCTTTTGAAAGCTGTAAATTTCTTGTCACAGCTACTGAGACCAGTAGCATTATGAATAATAAATGCTTGTAATAGAAGACAAATGCTTAGGTAGGGAGGAATATGAGGAGGCCATCCCCAGCTATGGAGGGCAGGATACATGGAGCTCCAATCACAAGGTCACAAGTTGCTAAACATATAGTGCCACTGTATTCATGTAGTCCAGCATTAAATATACAATAGGAAAGTTTGCTGCTTGATTTTAGTTGTAACATCAGCTGCTTGGAACAATAGCTTTGTTTACCTTGAAATAATATTTTTGACAGAATGTCTAGCAGTGTTATATATGTAGACTATAAATCCATTTCTTGCATGCTGTAATGTTTCTAGAATTCAATTATATTAGAACAATTTGATTTAATTTCACGTTTGCATTTAAATAAATTCTGTTTTTGAGCTGTTAAGACTATTTTTACTATTACTAGCAGCATGCCATGTAACCCATAGCAACCATTGAAGCCTGATGGCAGACTGATCCATATGGCAAGGCCAGCAGATTTTCATACTGGTATACAGCTAGTCATAGGTATATGGCCTATGGAGAGGTAACTTTACATGAATAACATCTCTCAAAAAACGTAATATAGTGGAAAAAGTTTTTTTTTAAGCTTTTTCATAATTTAATTTGAAAAAGGTAAACCATCATATTTTATATTCATTACATATGAAGTGACATATTTCTGGCCTTTTTGTAATAATTTTGATCATTATGCCTTACAGCTCATGAAAATCAGAAATCCAGTATCTCAAACAGTATATATATGATGTGTATCTCTTGGTCTAGTTCAGCACACGCAGCCACAATCATGGGGAAGACTGCTGACTCTACTCCGGT
>JAOVVG010000032.1:914201-930344 GCA_028566375.1 Leptodoras nelsoni | reverse complement strand
CCCATCACCAATTCACCTACCTGCATGTCTTTGGACTGTGGGAGGAAACCGGAGTACCCGGAGGAAACCCACGCAGACGGGGAGAACATGCAAACTCCACACAGAAATTTCCCAGGTCGCCCCACCCGGGGATCGAACCCGGGTCTTTCTTGCTGTGAGGCGACAGCGCTATCCACTGCGCCACCGTGCCGCCCGCCCACAGTATTCAAATTTTTTTTTATCTGGTTTTCATGGGTTTTATGAGCTGGAAGCCCAAAATAAGTAAAAATAAACAAATAAATACTTGAAATCGTTTAAATTGTGGGCCCTGAATCTATAATCTATGCAAGTTTCTCTTTTTGAATGGAATTATGGAAATTAATCAACTTTTCCATGATATTCAAAATTTTTGGAATGGGTCTGTATGTAACTTGAGGCAAGTTATTAAACTGGTATTAAACACCACCATCATTTAAGCATACTCAATATATTCAGGTCCACTGGCAACTAGATAACCTTTTAAATTTAAGACAGTATTTTTTATGCTTTCACACTTGTAGAAAATTCAACATTAGAACAAAAGTTGGCATTTTATTTCTGTGCAAATGTGCAAAGCGTATCAATCAAATTTACTGAAGGTGTCCCTTCTCTTTGATACACAGCATGTTTTCAGTTTCCCCATTACAACAGTCAGGTGCATCACAGTCACTCTGAATGAATCATGGTCTCCTTTAAATTGTCTCCATTATTTACCAAAGGACCATAGAGTCTAGTCACACAGTGAGAAATATGTGCTTTTCTGAAGCAGTGCTTTGCCTCTGCAGCTCACACCGCGTCACCATTCTCACACAGAGAAAGCTGATGAATTTTAATAATAGGCAGAGAATTGCAAGCAGGAGGCTGTGTCCGTGCTGGGTATTCCCCACCACAACAACATGTCCTCAGCAGGTTCTTACTGCACACCCCTGCTGCTTTCGCCCCAGCACTGACCCCAGCGCTGAGTCCTAACTCCCCCACCGGGGAAGATGACAGAGTACAGGAAAGTACCACAGAGGATGAAGGGCTGAGATGTAAATGCTCGCTGTGACTCTCTGAGCCCAATGAGAGCAGGTGTGTCTGTGTGTGGCTCGCAGCATGGCCCTGGCACTGCGGGTAATTTGGTCTGGTGCTGCGATGCAGACAGGGTACACCCAGCACGCTCAGAAAGGCTTTCTTAAAGTCCTTGCTGGAGCATGGGTAGATGATTGGGTTGATACAGCTGTTGAAGTACCCAAGCCAGAAGGTGATTTTGAAGACTGTGTCTGAGGGCCGGTAAGCTGGGAAGATGGATCCTTGAACACACATACATATTTACATATATAAAACTATTACATTATTTACATATATCACACCTATTACATACAAACACAACAGTATCTTTTTATGGAATTGCATTAAACGATTTATGAGAATGATGTCTTCAGTAGAGATTTTCTTCAAGAAGTGGACACTGAATTTAAACCTATGAAGTGTTTAAATTTGGCTGAAAGTCCAGAGTAGTTACAGGAAGATATGAAAGAGATGAAAAGATTGATAGAGACCATCCTTGAGACTACATCCTCATATTGGCAGGACGTAACTGTCACAGATAAGAAATCTGAAAATAGATAATAGTAGATTAAAGTAGGAGGAGAAGAAGATGAAAAGCTTACACTGCACATCATGGCTCATGATTAAAGCTGTCTTTTTATATGCTCTATTATTATTTGCAATTCTTCAAGGTTAACTCTCACTTTAAAATAGCTGGCTAGGCTCTCCCATGACCCTGAAATAGGAATAAGCGGTTAAGATAATGAATGAATGATGTATAGAAGTATATATAGAACACATATAGAATTATCTTAAATAATAATAACAATGTTTTGATGAATGTATAATTCTATAATTAAGAATACAGAAAGTTTCCCCAGAGTGGCACAACAACGCGTTCACCCTATCATCCGGAGATCGCTAGTTCGAATCCGGGTGATGCTAGAGCTGCCCGTAGCCAGGAGCTCAGAGAGCAAGATTGGCCGTGCTCTCAGGGTGGGGGGGGGCAGCATACTTTCTCCCCCCATGTCAATCAGAATGACACTGTCCAATCACGGGCATCTGTGACGTCATGCAAAAGGTGGACGGGAGCGCTTTCCTCCAAGTGCGCTACACCGCTCCCGAAAGTTGCATGAGCAACAGTTCGAAAAGAGGCGACGGCTTGCGTCATGTGTTTCGGAGGAAGCACTGATGGGTGGGAACTGGAGACGACTAAAATTAGGGAGAAAAATCAGGGGGAAAAAAAAGAATACATAAAGGTAGTACACAAAATTTGCAGCATATTTTCTTTTCTTTCTTTAAAAAAAAAATTTACTCCAGTTTCATAAGCAGGCAGATCAGCACCTGTGACACATGCAAATAACACATCCTTAGGCTTTAATAAACAGTTGCAAGACCACCCCTATGTACACGCACATCACACACGTAGGGCTCTGTAAGTCCATAAGTGCCAGATGGGGCACCAAAAACAGTGCCAGATGGGGCACCCAATGATCATCATAATAATTACTGTCAGCCTGTGTGATCATATAACTGCAAAAGGCCGCAAGTGAATTAAAATTAATGTATGTGTGACAACCTATTCTCTTTTTGCATACAGTCAGCTCATTACCTACACCCATAAGAGCGATGACCAGTCAATAGAGATCAGTCTCTGTTTAGGCAGTGAAGGGTGTGCAGTGTATGGTCACATGACTATCAGTGTATATTTTTTGTTTTTTATTATAGGTTCTGTTATTTATTTAATTTTGTAAAATGTTAAGTTATTTTGAAAACAGTACAAGTACATTTTTTAATGTTAACATTTCAAAATGATCACTAATCATGGTTAACTGGTTAACTTTCCTTGATAACCAAGCAAACAGACTCATGATATCATTTATATATTATATCACAATTGTAAATCACAATGTTGTCCACAATAATCTAAGTATGACTTTTTCAGCAAATCATGCAACCCTTATAATAATCATAATGTGACATTTTAATTTAAGATGAAACACAACTACAGTAGACAACAGAAGACCATTACATGCAATGCAAAATATACATAATTGTTCAAAATAGTTAAATGAATTATGGTGCCTCCCTCTCCCATCTCCCTGTAGTTTGTTTCATTGGGCCTGACAAACTCAAGACTCATGCTAATGCAATTTTGAAAAAGAATGGCCCAAAAAGGCAATGGGAGTCAGGGGTAGAGAAGAGAAAAAAATAATAAACTATGGGATATCACTTTTGCATCACTTGCGGGTATGTTGGAATCTTCACACGCAAGACAAATCTTGTGTATCTTATAACATTCACTGCACGGTAAAGATCTTCTGGACTTTTGGGTATATACTGGCCAGCAGGCAAACCGAGTGGCCAGTGAGCTGTGGTGTTCATGGGCCGATTGATGCTATACATGGTTGTGATCTTATATTTTATAACATTAACAGATAATGAAAATATTAGTGTCTTTTTTGGGGGGGTTTGGGCACTGTTTAGGGCACTCCAATGGCCAACAGCAGCCATAAAATGTTGTTCTATTATGTTATCATTATGCTTCATTTTAATCAGACAATATATTTGTAACCTCAAATGTAAGAAAATATTTGCTAAATATTTGTAAGGAAATGTATTTTGTTTCATTAGATTTCTGGTCACAGATTAATCTACTTTACTGTATTTACCCAGGTTTGACAACTAATAGCTATATATTTCATTTCCCCTATCCATAACCTCTGCCTAACCTTGAACAGAAAGGCCTTCAAGGGCTTAGAGGACCTTGTTTTTCTGATGAGTAAAACAACTGCTACATTCGACATGTGGAGAATACAGATGGGCTCAGTTTTATCTTACATTCATTATTTAGTGCACAAGGGAAACATTGAGGCTATTAGAGCCTCATGAATACAGTCAGAGAGCATATTGCATAAACAAGAGTCAACTTTATTCAAGAGAAATTAAGGACCTTGACGAAACTAATTTGTCACTCTGAGGAACCCAGGCACTGTACTCTTGGGATAAAGATAATGTGTGTATGTGAGTGTATGCTGAAGAATTAATTAGCTATTCACCATTTTTCAGTGAAAGATCTTTATATTTATACACAGTCAGAAGACTGGACACACCAGAAATATAAAAATATAAGAATACTTAAACTTTTGAAAAAAAAAAAATTAAAAGTACTACTATCATTTCCAGACTTACATTCTTCACTCCTCATAAATATATTAAATGCCTTATAAAAGTTTCACAACACAATAATTCATACTATTATAAGATACTATTATGAATTAGAAATGTAATACGATATTAAACTGAGACTTTAAGGGGTTATTTTTTGTAACAAATTTGACCAATGCTGAAGGTCTAAGAAACATGACACTCACCGATAGGCAGAACCA
The DNA here is from genome assembly GCA_028566375.1 of Leptodoras nelsoni. NCBI lineage: Eukaryota > Metazoa > Chordata > Actinopteri > Siluriformes > Doradidae > Leptodoras > Leptodoras nelsoni. The sequence continues at coordinate 925,908 of JAOVVG010000032.1, read as the reverse complement.
GGAAGAATGGAAGCCAGCAGAGAACAAAACATCCAACCACAATGCCCAGGGTTTTTGCAGCCTTTTTCTCCCTGGAGAACTTAAGTAGACGGATTGTGAAATGAGTGCGGCTCCTCAATGTTTCATCCTCCGCCACAGTGGTGTTGCCTCTGTGTATCCTCAACGTCACTGCTTCTGCGTGGTGTGCCTTCTCTGTCTTGTGACCTTTCTTAAGGCTGTATGTTTCCCTGCGGGCCACCACATATACACGGCAATACATAATCAATATAATCACTAGAGGGAGGTAGAAAGAGCCCACCGCAGAAAAAATGGCGTAGCCAGGTTCTTCTGTGATTTTGCACACGTATTTATCCTCTGGTGCTGGCTCCTTCCAGCCAAATAGTGGTCCTATGGAGATGGTAATGGACAGAGCCCAAATTCCCATAAGTGCCAACAATGCCCGCTTCTCAGTCACAATGGCTGGGTAGCGTAGTGGGTAACTAACCCCAATGTATCGGTCCACAGAGATCACGCACAGGCTCATTATAGATGCCGTGCAGCAAAGCACATCCATGGCGGCCCAGACATCGCAGAAAGCCCTGCCGAACACCCAGTGGCCCAGCATCTCAAAAATGGCAGAAAAAGGAAGCACAGTGGAGCTCAGCAGGAGGTCAGCCACTGCCAAGTTTACAATAAAATAATGTGTGACCGTCCGAAGGCTATGGTGGCAAGCCACAGAAAGGATGACCAAGATGTTGCCCAGTACTCCAAATATAAAAAAAACAGACAGCACAAAACTCAGAGCAATGGCCTTTGTGATGTTCAACTCCATGATGAGGGCGTGGCTACAGTTTGTGCAGTTCTGAATCCGAGGAGTCATGTTCTCCCCAACAAGATTCATCTGTTCATTATGCTGGGGCATTAGGTGATGGTCTGATGAATCGGAACACTTTACTCATTCACCTCGTCTTACCATTGCAGATTGCATTCAATGGTCCGCAACACAATTTTAAATGTCAGCTGATGAGCTAAGGGCAGGCCAAGGGCATCAGCACATTTACATTTTGATCTCCAACAGACAGCTATTAAGAGACAAATGGAATTAAAACCTGTTTTGGTCTTTGAGCATGACATGATGTCTAAGATTACTGAGTTTTTAACTATCTGCACTACAAAATTAATGGTGCAGACATGAATACACAAAGGAAGGTAAACATTGTATGTAGAGTCAGACACATTAATGTCCAATATAAAACAAGGTGTATATTTCTATGGAATGTTTTTACATTCTTCACAATCAGACAGAGCTTGTCATCAGACATAGTTGAGAAAATGCAAGAAAAGCATAGGTTTTGAATACTTTAGGATTTTTTAATCTGGATACTCTCAATATCAAGTCAGACTTCAGATCATTATAATTCTAGAAGTGTTCAGTCATTGAGCTTTTCCTGGCTTGTGCTACTTTACATCTAATGGAATTCCACAAAGATTTGTTTAGTTGTTTATTGCCATTTCCAGAATATCATCACAAGCATAAATTGTATTTGGTAAAATAAATTACAACATACTCACTGTAGTATAATAAACAATTGGCAGGAATGTTTCAGGCAGCTATTTTTGGACAGGGCAGGTCATTGTTTCAGTCTCCCTGAATTTGGCCTCCAAATTTGGGCTCCAGTATAAGCACTTTAGGCATTCTCTGATAGAGATTCCAGCAGTTGATCCTCCCTAAAACACACGTAGAAAGAAGTCCAATGAACACTATAATAAAACTGACATGCGAGTATGTAAGAATATTATATACTGACCACAACTCTTCATTATTATAATGTCTTTTGGAGCATTAAGTTATAGAGAATTATTAGAATTTCCAAGCTCATGAAATTCATGAGTTCAATGAGTTCATGTTCAAGTTTTAATGTTTTATACATTTTTATTTTGTAACACCACAAAATGGCATCATTCTGTTTTAGCTTTCTTCCAAAATGATCACATCTTGTGTAACCAAAGAGAACAAGACATTCTTTCATTCATTCATTCATTCATTCATTCATTCATTGTCTAAGCCTCTTTTCCTACTACTGGGGGCAGGGGTGTGCTGAAGTCTATCCCAGCACTCTTAGGGCAGAAGGCAGGAAAACACCCTGGACAGGTCACCAGTCACATGGGAAAAACATGCAGACTCCAAAAACGGGACAGAAAAATGAAATAAATTATGAAGTAAATTATGAATTTAATTAACTACTTAATTAAACACAATGGGGCAGTGGTAGCCTAGTAGGTTAGGACTCTGGGCTGTGGTTCGAAAAGTTGAGGTTTCAAGCCCCGACCAACCCACTGCTCAACTCTGTTCCAACACCCCACTTGTGTCAGGGTTGTGTCAGGAAGTGCATCCAGCGTAAAAACGGGTGAGATGCAGACTTGATCTGTTGTGGTGAACCCAAGGAATGGGAGCAGCCGAAGGAAATACAAACATACTCACTCATTCATTCATTCATCTTCTTGGCCGCTTGTTTCTTTTCAGGGTCACGGGGGAGCCCAGACCCAAAAGTCCAGATATTATTATTTATTATTTATTTTCATATTAGAACTCCTTAAACAGCTATAGTATCAATTTTGATTATTAATAGGTTTTCCAATTTTTACAGAAGTGACCTTGACCTTACTAATTTTGCCAGGTTTCTTCCAAGGAGTGAAAACTGTAAATCACCTCCAGTAACCCCAGCTGGATGTTTGCCTTTTTTAGACGTGAGAGTTTTTGCTTTGCTCCACAACAAGTATGCACTATCAGAAATGTCTTGCCGTCTGCGTCCATTTCATATAATACTTAGAAGCATTTATAAAAGATGAATTAAAATATGAATAGAATTCAAAATCCTTATGCATTGTAACTATTATTAATATTACTACACACCATTATTTTATTATAGTTCCTGTGCTGAAAGGCAATGAGTCCAACTTCTTTTGGTCAATATTAATTAAAAATCATGTTTTATATTTCACATGGTAGTTGTTTCATCACACCACCTAAAAGGATGTGCACTTTAAATCACATTCACTTTAAAACACTTTTAAACACAACAAATCAATAGCATATTCCATATAATTGCAGAAAACATTTTTAGTTAAAACAACTGCCAATAGCAAATGAACCCAAATCACTAGGCAAAGGTCAAGAGCAAAGAACAGGCAGTCAGTCAGGCAATGTGAAACAGAGTATTCAGATCAAGGCAAAATTGCAGAAGCATGATAAAAAGCTAGGGTCAAAATCAGACACAACGAACATGAAGGCTTGGTACATCAGGTAAATACACAGAGCTGAAGGAATACTTTGCAGAGTGAAGTTGCAGTGAGGGTGATAATGTGTAAGTGCAGGAGACTGAGTCCAGGTGTGTGCAATCAGTGACTCTAACTGAAATCGAACCTTCCCCAAAATAGTTTAAAACATTACTATAATTTATGTATTCCAGTGTCTGGACATTTTCTGTACTACTACTCTCATTAGTCCTCCACCACACCAAAGAAACAGATTAGATGCCATCATTCAGCAGTCTCAAAAGATTCTCTCTCTGTCTTTCTCAGTCTCGGATTCTCCCATCCCTGCATTAACCTGAATGTGACCTTTAAGTTTCCCCAGAAAGCTGAGTGGGGGCACTGACACACCAGATATTTCTGAACTCAGCTGGCTGAATCTGACTCAAACTCAAACTCAACAATTCAAACTGTCACATTGCCTTTTATTTCTGCCTCTGCTTCCTTTTTGCTGTCTTCTGGAGTGCGATTCACACATGAACATCAATGTAACAAGGGATTTTGGAGGGTATTATGACTTCCGCAATTCGGCTGAAAGGCTTCTGATTCAAAGTGCTAGTCTACAGCTCTCCACAACATGCTGCCTGAGAGTGCAGGAGTGCCAGGATTTGCCCAGTGATCCTAATGATTCATTTATTCTCTGCCATGGATGCTAAAGGTATGTCTCTGTGTGTACAGAGACAGATAGTTTCAATAGCGAAGGCAATCAATTACTATATTTTAAATATAGATTTGTTATGATCTAATTGTATTATTTCACAGGGCATTGCAATACAGTCAGCACTATGACTTTCCTCAATTCACTATGTGCTCTGAGGTTTGGATCTGCACAGAATACACAGATATGAATACTAGCAGTAGTCATTTCTAACTATTTATGCTAAATCAACACATCTGTTGAAAGGGGAATATTGATGATGAATGACAGTTCATATCCAATTCTGTTTGGTGCTGGGGATCTGCTGAAAATACATATCCATACTGATTTCTTATGTCAGTAGGTAACATTTAAAGCTGCTACAGTTCTAAATACAGTACTGTACCAAAATATGAAAAATTGATCATTTTGACATAATACTACCAAGTACTGCAAATACAAACAGTTATAATTTTGTTTACCAAGGAAGAAGCGTTTGTACCCCAAACGGCTCAGTGTATCACTTATTTTGTATTAATATGAACATTTGCTCCGAAATTCGATGTCCTCTTGGAACAGCATACATTTCTGAGTTCATACATACTTTCTAATGGAAATGTATAAGCCTACAACCTTAGATTTGACTGAAGCAGAAAGCGGTCTGGTTCTGCTCTTGTTTTAACAGCTCGGTTGTATGAAGATTTGGCCGTGACCCAAGCCAATCGGCTTCCTATAGCAGGAGAACGCCTCTTTCCCCAGTGCACTGTCAAGGTCCGATATTTTCACGGTGTGTGCGTGTTTAGATTTGATCAGAAAATATTTTAAACGGTTATTCGAGAAATCGTTTAAAAATATAGACTATCGTTAATAAGTCACCTAAAACTAAAAAATAGCAAAATGCATACATGACTTGTCAGACGGAAAGAGAGCACTGAATGATGACAGAAAATTCCCGTGGCAGCGTAGAAATTATGTTGGGGTTTTTTTTTGTTACAAACCAGAAAATATCCTATTCTTAAACTACAAATATGATCCGATGTCATGAATATCACAAGATTATGTCAACTAAATTATATGTGGTAGGTACCGGTGTTGGTATAGGTGCACACTGAACCTTGGATAATTAACAAACCGTTAGGATATATCTTAACTGCAGCGATCGATTGTTATGACAAAGACAATACTACACAGACTACACAGTCAACAATTTTCCATGCGAAAATATAATTTTAACTATGTATATTTGAAACTGTAAGCCACATTCCACGTGTTCATTATGGCAAAAATAATCACTAAAATCAAGAAAGCATCCTCGCGCAAGAATATTAGTTAATATTTAACAGGTCTCTTAACCTGTTCATCTAATCACAAAACAATAAGTACAGACAGACGTTACCAAATATCAAATTCCTTACCTGTCATTTGAAATCCTGTCAATGCACTTAATGTTGCCTATGCTCGGACTCTGAGGAGCCGAAGGCGGACTGCAATGGTCAGTGCTTGAAAGAAAGCGCTCCGGTATTGCAGTGTCCAAGTTCGGTCAAGTGTGCTCTTGGCACAAGTTCTCTAAGTTATGAAAATATATTATTTCTTTGGAGAGACAGCGCATTCTGGGCTGTCAACAGAGTGAGTCAGGGCTCTACCTCTCCTCTTCTTAACCCACCTCTTCGGGGTTGCCAGTTTGGAGTAGTATTTCCGGTCGGATAACGGCTACAAATCGGCTAATTCACTATACATTGGTATTTCAATAAATCTAATGAAGTGCGCTCTCCCAACGCCATTTTTCTTGCCATTTAAAAAGCCTTGTTGGTCATGTTTGTACCCAATCTGGCAACCCTACATGGTTCTTGGCAGGGTTCTGGAGGCTTCATCACCTTTAAACGCAGTGATTCAGCACGGTGACGCGTTATAACGCATACAAGTAGCTTCTAGGGTCTGTTTTATTTTTGTTTTATTTTCCACTGACCTGTCAAAGCATGGACTCCACAAGACCTCTGAAGGTGTTCTGTGGTTTCTGGCATCCAGACATTACCAGCAGATTGTTCAAGTCCTGTAAATAAGATGAAGCCTGAACTTGGATTGAACTTCCACATGGTTTGTCCAGCACATCCCACATATGCTCAATCAGACTTAGATCTGGGGGATTTGGAGGTCAAGTCAGCACCTTGAACTCTTTGTCTCATGTCATTCAAACCATTCCTGAGCAATTTTTGCATTGTGGCAGCATACATTATCTTGCTGAAAGAGGCCATGAAGGGTTTTACTTGGTCTGTGTGGTCAGTAACCTGACGAGCACAGGGAACACAACAGTCTGCAACAATGTTTAGGTAGGTGTCCAATTAACCTCCATATTAACTCAAAGTTTCCCAGGAGAACATTGCCCAGAGTATCACACTGCCTTTGCCAGCTTGTCTTCTTCCTACAATGAATCCTGGTGCCATCTCTTGGCCAGGTAATCACCACACACACCCATCCATTCACATGATGTAAAACAAAAAGTCATTCATGAAACCAGGAAACCATCTTCCACTGCTCGATTGTCGAGTTCTGATGCCCATGTTTGTGTTGTAGGTGCTTTTTGTGGTGGATAGAGGTCAATATGGGTACATTGACCAGTCTGCAGATACACAGCAAGCTGTGATACACTGCATGTTCTGACACCTTTCTGTCATAAACAGCATGAACTTTTTCAGCAATTTGTGCAACCCATGACCCTGATTGTGGATCACGTGTTGTCTTTTGATCCAATTTTGTAGGTACTAACCACTGCATACCACAAATACCTAACAAGACCTGCCATTTTGGACATGGTCTGACCCAGGCATCTAGCCATCACAATTTAGTTTTTATCAGAGTCATTGCTATTTTTTGCCTATTCTGCTGCTGTAGCCCAACTGCCTCAAGTTTCAACCTGCTACTCATACTAAGATGCTTTTCTGTTCACCACAATTGTACAGAGTGGTTATGTTTAGCCTTTCTGTCAAATCAAACAAGTCTGGTCATTCTTTATTTACCTTTTTCGTTAAAAAGGCATTTAAGCAAAATGATCACAGAATTTTTTCCTTTACTGAGCCATTTTGAGTAAATGCTAAGGACCCAAGATATCAGCAATCATAGAAATAATTTAACCAGCCTGTCCGGCAGTAACAATCATAAAATGGTCAAAATCACTGCAATCAAATTTTCCCCTACTGTTGATCATTATATAAAGCTGCTGCCACATGATTGGCTGATTAGACAATTGCATGAATGAGTAGATGTATAGACATTTGCTTCAACATTTAAGTTTAAGGCATTTAGCAGATGCTCATAGCCAATGCGTCTTATAAAATAAAATATAAAATCATTATTCATTAACCTAAACTATGCAAAGCTTTAGGAGATTTATATAAAAAAAAGCTAAATTATGCAAAACCTGTGAAGAAGATAGTAAATACAGTAACTGCTGTAAGTGTGTTCAGAGCTTTAAGAAATCTAAAGTTGGTGCTGAATTGAGTTTGTATTGAGATCCTGAGATGTTAAGTCTTCAGAGGTCAAGAGACTGAACAAGTACCTGGGTGGCCTCCCTCAAGAGAAATGGTAAATATTGTAAAGGAGAAATCTGCGTGACAAAGTCAGGTTAGAAACATGAGCCACAAAAGAAAGCTGGTCAATAACAAGTCCAAGGCTATGTATTATATTTATGACATTTGGCAGATACCCTTATCCAGAGTGACTTACATTTAACTCATTTATACAACTGAGCAGTTAAGGGCCTTGCTTAAGGGCACAACAGTGGCAGCTGGGGCTTAAATCTTCTATTCAGTAACCCAACACCTTAACCACTGAACCACCTCTGCCCCCTAATTGACAGTGCTTCTGTAAATGGAGTGATCAGGGAATTGAAAGATCACAACAAAGACCAGCTCCGTTTTGAGGTGCCTCGTTCACTTCTACTGAATGCAAGTCTGTCCCAATTTGACCAGCAATTTGTGTTCACAAGCAGATTAGACTAGCTCTAGACCAGGGGTCTCAAACTCAGTCCACAAAGGGCTGTGTAGGTGCAGGTTTTCCTTCCAACCAAGCAGAAGCCTCACACTATTGAAAGTCAAGAGCCACTAATTAGATTGATTGATTAAACACTGGTGGAATGAGGTGTGGCTTCTGCTTGGTTGGAAGGAAAACCTGCACCCTCACGGCCCTTTGTAGATTGAGTTTGGGACCCCTGCTCTAGACAGTCCTTATCCATTTATTGATCATCCTTGAAAAGATTGACTTTGGACTATGGTAGGGCCGAGCAGACAGATACAAAATGTAAAACAAAAAGACAGGGACAGGCACAAGATCAGGTGATCTACAAACAGAATATCAAAGGCAAAAGCCAGAAAACCTGAATAAGGCAGATACAACAACCAGAAAACACATGTATGCAAAGCTTGACAAGTCAAGGATACTGAGCATTACTTCACAAATGGTTGAATGTCCAATGCCTGTTTATATAGGGTGTGAATATGATTGAGAACAGGTGTGTGTAAATCAGAATTCTGGTGAAGGTAAACTTGTCAGTGAAATTTGTTGTGCTGGGACGCTGTCACAGCAATGTTTGTAGCCCATGTTGTCTTCTGGGAAGTGGAGTTCTGAGTGGAGTTCTGAGCAATATCGTAAATACCAGCTGCCAAGCCTTCTCTTTGTTTTGATATACCATTTACATGACAGCAATGGCAACCTTAGAACAAGGAAACTAATTAAATTCGCTCGAGGCAGTTCTGTTCACCCAAACCAAATGTTAGTAAATAAATGATTTATATAATTTATCTTTCATTGTGTCATTGCTTTAATAATATTGTTGTTTAGTTGTAGGATGTTACTTGAGTAGCCTATATTAGGTATTGATTGTGTAATATTATATTAAAAAAATATTGCTTCAACACAACCTAGCTAACATCAGGAAACCCTGCATGTCTGTGGTCCTTTTTGTTTGCTTGAAAGTGACAATGCTGATGTAATGGGCTCCAGTAGTACAATATTTACGGTATGTGCTACTGCAGTCAATACGGTAATCTGCCGCCTTAGACTGCAAGAAAAATATGGCTGCCTATAGTGAGGTAATCGCTTGCGCGTGGGCTTGGTCAACCAGTGTTTGTTTTGGAAACCCCATACTAAGAAGGAGATTTCTCCTCTAAACTGGAGATGGATGGGCTTTGAGGGAGAGTGGTGGCCGCATCTCAAGGGTGCTGAGTTTCGGTGTGCTATTTAAGTGGTGGGGCACACGTGAGAAGCTGCAGTATATAATCTCTCCTCATGGTTTATGTCTATGTCATTGTTTTATGCCTCTGAACAGTATCTTGGGAGTATGTTTTGTATATAAGCTGTTTTAGTAGGTTGACCTGACTTTGGGCCCTGTCAGTGCCTTTATTTTAATAATTGAATATTGGTGATTAAATAAATTGTGAACAACTCCATTTGTGGTATTTGTTCTTGTCTATTTGCGTCTTATATTGAAACCACAAGGTCTTACACTACAATGGTAAACACAATTTTTTTTATTGCTATTGAAAAAAATCATCACTCATGGCTCAACCCAACCATTGCTTATGCAGTTTTGAATTTACCATTCATAAAAATATTTTAACACAGGCCTACAGTTAATCTATCTGCACCAACCCAACACCCCCCCCCCCTTCTTGTATAAAAGTTAACAAACACAACCTTGCATTCATGTGCCAAATAATAGCATATAACTGCATTCAACAAGGTACATAAATCAACAGTTCAGATCACACCTAGTGTACCAGTGTCTGTAATGTGTAGTGGATTTACTTTACATCCTTGTTTTAGGGCTAACACAGGAAGCTTAAAATACTATAAATGCTATTACAATTCGCAGAAAGTGATGTATGCACCACCTTTTTCTTCTTTCTGCCTTTTTTTTACCTTGGGGAGGTATCGCTGTAGACTGTAGTCTTAATCTTTAAAACTATTGCTCAGATATTGGTTTGGTGATAAGAATTAAAGGGTAAACATCTGGAAATGATTGCGGTTGAGGTGTTGGCATAAATTGAGCTGATGCTCCCATATCTTTCACAAGCCACTCTTGATTCCTGCCACTGAATTGTAAGAGATGGCTAGACTATGATGTATTGGTCCAATATGAAATGATTTGATAAGCAAATGTCACAGGCATCTCTGCCTCATGCTATTATAGAGTGAGTGAGTGTGTGTGCACACAATGCTTGCTGGGTGTCTAATAGTATGAGAAATTCACAGTATAACCTACAGACAATTGTCTGGTTTTTAGTACATCACAATATCAGCTCACAACTTGGAAACACTGGACCATTGCAGTCATTTGTCCAAGTCAAAGCTGAACACTTGGGAGTTCTTAAACTCAGCTAAAACTAAAAAATAGATTTTTTCTAAAAAAAAAGTATTTCTGGAGGTGACAATTATTATTCTTTGTTTTGTTAAAAACAAAGGTTTTTTTTATAATACATGTACTAGGATATATGTCATTCTTATTTTCACTGAGAAATGAACATTTTTAAGGCATGCATTTTAACATAATTTAATTTACCTGGACATTACTTCAGAAAACCTCAAAAATATTTTTGGTTTATGGTAACCCACTGATAGAAATGATTCAATGGTTCAGCAAATATGTGACAATCTGTGATTATTACACACAAAAAAATAAAATTATTAAAATGACTAAATTGCTGTCTTAAGTTAATTCATCTTTTATTTACACTCCTGGGTTAAATTTTATATTATTTTGCAAGCACTCACAAAACAAAGACAATCTTAGAGCTTCTGCCAACTGCTAATTGAGCTGTGCATCACCAAACAAATGCTTCATCAAGTGGACTTTCCCCCACTCACCCCATAGACATGTGGTATGAATTACATGGTCATTTAATTGATGTGAAAGACATCACTTTGCTCACAACAGCTCAAGTTTAGGTGAGATAACCATTTGTACTTTAGCTAATAATAGCTACTGGCATCTTTTGCGAACCAGTGAATTACTGGTTGCTCAGTCAGTTTGAGCAATATCAGCTTTAAAATGATTCCTGAAACTCTAGGTTTTCATTTGATGTCAAAAGGTTATTAACTGGCACATAAGATTTTATCAGAAGAAGAAGCGTGGGAGATGCTCCTCCTAAATGTGAACTTATAAATTTATGGATGCCTTATTTAGGAGACCTGGTTGGCAGATAGTGAGGATATCAGGGTTATATTTACAGGTTATTCTGCACGTAGTGTGATGTAATGGCTGACTACTCACCTTTGAGCTAGCAGGCATGACCTGCACTGATGTTTGGTAATAAAAGCTTAGCCATAGAGAATACTTCTCTATGCCTCCTCCATGACATCAGTCTGAAAGGAACACATACTACCTACACAGGTACTTAAACTGAGTGTTAAACAGATGTACTGTACATATGGATATATGCACACATTTTTAGGCAGTAATATGCAGAGATGCTTTTGGGCCACTTGTTCAAAGTTGAAATGCTCCCTAGAGACTATATAATTTGATTTTCAACACCAAATATGATCAAATGTGATCACTGTTAAGTTGTCTGTGAATATGTAAATTGTAGATTGTGTTAACAAAAGAATGAACAGTATTTAATGTGGATGGAATATTCCATCATTATTCCAATGAACTTGATACATAAATCAAAATATAAAAATGAAATTGAAACATAAATACAAACATAATACAATGATTTGCAAATCCTTTTCAACCCATATTCAATTGAATACACTACAAAGACAAGATATTTAATGTTCAAA
>JAOVVG010000032.1:824477-835563 GCA_028566375.1 Leptodoras nelsoni | reverse complement strand
TTTGTAATTATCGGGACATGCCATATCCTGACACGCTTTTTGTTTTTGTATATTGAAAACGCAATAAAAATATATTGGAAAAAAAAAAAAAAATTCCTTAATGCCAGTAGTCATTGTTCTTGTAGGTATCAGTTTGAGTTACACTTAACCCTGGAACATTTGTAAAATACATTAAAAGCTTCCTGTATTTACTTAGCATATTCTTTTTATCATTTTTGTCCTTGGATCCCTAATTCGATTAATTGTATTCTCTGCTATGTTAGATTTTTCTTATTTTATAGCCAAACTATTAATTTCATTCCTAATTTTTAATTTAATATATTTAAGATGTCCTGTGCCAAACTCAATTTAGTTTTTTTCTAGTTTCTTCAGCTTCTTTTACAATTCTTCTAATGTTTTATATCTTATTTTACCTAACATGAAAATATTGTTATTCATTGATAACATTATTGTGATGTATATTTGGGAAATTGCTGTGTCCTTTGTTGTCCCAACACATATCTCTCCTTTGCCACACACTTCAACCCACCATTAATTTTTTTTACCCTCTCCATTGACTTCCTTCCTGTTTCCTGGCCTGCTGTTCGCTGAGCAGGAAGTTTCATTATTCTCCTACAATGACACATCTATGCATCACATAGACACACAGACACACACACATGTACATGGAGAAAGGGGAACCTGTTGGATATACATAGTATTAGCAGCAGAGAACTCATACACCACATACATACACTACTCATTATGATTTACAGTGTGTGAGAAAGGTTTCAAAGGTAGCTCCAGGTGGAATTTTGACTATTAGGTTTAAAGTCTGAGGATGTCCACTGCAGGGATATCATTAAATGTTGAATATTGTGAAATAGAAACCCAACATGAGATTTATATAGTTAGTGGTGTATATAAAATAGTGTTATAATGAGAACAATTCATTAAATGGAGCATGTAATGGGAAAAGAGGTTTTCAGAGTTTTCAGTTGCTTGGGGACAATGTCCAGAATGTGACGTGTATATGGTGTGAATAAGTGCAGAGGTTATTTGTGAGGTCGTATTGCTGTGGCGATGATCTGTGTGAGGAGATAACAAATACTCAGCTGTGGGAAGAAGGAAATGTCTTCCAACCCATGGGGGACAAAGGCCACAGCAGGTGTTATGAGAAAGTGGCACAATGAAAACAGAGGATCACAGTTGTGTGTGTATGTGTAAGAGAGAGAGTATAGCCACCTCTTCTATAATTGTGTGTGGTGCTTATGTGCTTATGCTTATGTGCTTATGATGTCTGTAAATTGTTCATTGGTTTAGCAGGGTTCCATCTAAATTTATTATGTGACTCTGCAAGTGATTCTTTATTACCAGTGCGTATGCCATATCAAACATTTTATACAATTTTCAATTACACTTTGCCTGAGAAAAACTGGTGCACTTTGGGCAGGAGATCTCAGTCTTCAAGCAAACAAGGCACTCTTGTGGGGTAGACTGATAAAGACTTGTTTAGGTTGTGGTTTTAATATAATATACCCAGTTTAAGTTTTTCAATTTCTATATTTAGATTTGTACTATATTTAAATTTTACATTCTAATTGTGGCCAAATGAAGAATTGTAAAGGACCTGTAAAGAAATAGATTGCACTGCTCTTTATTCTGACCCTAACGGACACACACAACTCCTCCCCATCTTTTCCCTCCCCCACTGTCTGTATCTGTCCTTCATCCTCTCTCTCTGTCTCTGCCTCTCTCTCCCTCTGTGTTTTGGAATGTGAGCCGTCGGGGTCCTCATTGTCTTCGTCTGTATGACCACATTACCGGGAACCGTCACCAGGCAACATATACAGGCTATTTAAGGTTGCCATGACAAAGGTTCTTTCATGACGTTGTGCCAGCCCCTGTTCGTTGTGGAATGAGGATCCTTAAAAACACTCCCTTCCCCCTACTATGCCCAACCTACAAAACACACACGCAGACACCTTACTCTGCCTTATAACCTCATCTGCTGCAGCAGGGTGGCTGGAGCCAACAGTTTCACTATGGAGTCTGAAAAAGCTCCTCCAGGTCTAGCTCCATTGTGCCACAGACTATAGAGAACTGAGCTGATGTGAGTTCTGTCAACACCACTGTAAAATACAGCAAGTGCCCAAGAGCAAGAGAGAAGCTCTTTTGTTTTTGTTATTTGTTCAGCTTTACTGTTCTGCTTTCCACATTTTTTTTCTATACAGAAATATATCTCAAATGGGACAATGTTTTTTGTTGTCCACTTTTCGCTTCTTTGATTCTTCCACTTGAGCTATCAGGCTAATATAGAGATTCTGAGTGAAAATCCTCAAAATGCAGGCCTGTTTGTACATAAAATTTTAATTTAATGGGCATTAATAATTTACTTGTATTATACTTTGAAGGCGGCTTGGTGGGTAGCACTGTCGCCTCACCACAAGAAGGTCCCAGGTTCAATCCCCGGGTGGAGTGGTCTGGGTCCTTTCTGTGTGGAGTCTGCATGTCTTCCTCGTGTCCATGTGGGTTTACTCCGGGTACTCCGGTTTCCTCCCACAGTCCAAACACATGCACGTTAGGTTGATTGGTGTCTCTAAAGTGCCCCTAGTGTCTGAGTGTGTGTATGAGTGCATGAGTGTGTGTGCCTCACGATGGATTGGTGCCCTGTCTAGGGTTGTTCCTGCCTTGCGCCCTAAGCTGCTGGGAAGGCATCGGCTCTCCTGGGACCCTAAATAGGAATAAGCAGTTAAGATAATGGATGGATGGATACTTTGAAGGCTTCTACTTGTCATGTAGTGTGAAAAACATAATTAGTAATTATTATTTAGAAAAAGAAGTGAATCTTCACAACAATGTGGAATGATTAATCTTTTTCATTTTGAGTATTTGATTAATTATTTTTGACATTACAACCATCCCTGTACAATAGGATGGTTGCAACAATGAGTAAATTGTTTCAGTAGTTGACCCACTCAATTTTATAATAGAAAAATGGCTATACCATTGTAGCTATATTTTTGGTTTTATTGGAAAAATCGCAAAATGTGCTTGGCTCAAAATGGACACTATAATATTCTGCTTTTTATATTTTGCTTTTATACTAGTCTATTTTAAGATAAACTTAAGTGGTTTGAGGCAAGTTTGCTTTTCCGTGATGTTGGCATGTGGTTTGCATGATGCAATTTGGTGGTCAATAACTTTAAGCATTATTCTCTGTTTAAATACCACAAAGGATAAAGGATCAAGCACCACACCACCCTTCTCACCCTGTCTAAGACCCCATGCACATAACAACAGAATGTTGTAAAACTGAGATTTTTCCTTTGTGGTTTCAGAAAGATTTGTTTTCACCCACTACGACATTCTAGAATTTATCCATATCCACACAGATCTGCAGAAATTACTGAAAACAGTCTAGTATATATATGCCAGGACAGTATGCTGTGGTATAACTTAAATACACAAACACCACAGAAGAATACACACTGGTCAGCAAATCACTCCACTGTGGCATTTCTTAGATGTTGGTCATCATTTACTGTTCAACGGCTAAATAAATGATCGCAGTTCCATTATGATAACTGTTTATTAAAAACATTCCAGTTCAAGACATTTAAGACAAAACAATGAAAGTTAACAAATAAACCCAAAATATACTATTGAGGACAAATTTTGGTATCAGTGGCCTTATTAGTTAAAAATACGAATAAACTACAGCGCTCCATCATTAAAAGGCATAAAGGAAGTATGCCCAGAACATTATTATGGTCATAGTGCAGGGCTCATTAGTCTGGCCTGTCCTTTTGAGCACCTGCCCCTTTAACTAGACAGCTATTGTAAAAATCCACATAAGTTTCTCAATATACATCTCAAGCTATATTTGACATTCCATGTGAAAAAAAAATCTCTGTATTGAAACCTCCCAAACAGAGTTAAGAGTTACTTTCAAACAACTCATGGAAACAAGCAATAACAACATTAACAAAATAATAACAATTATCATCATGTTATGGATTTGGCAAACCACTGTGGACAAAACAGTGAAACTACTACATAAAAAATTTGATTTTTATGCTGAAATGGTGGAAGGTGTTTTTGCCCTGCTTAGCCCTTCACAATGCATAGCCTATATGTTTAAAACAGGGAGTCTCAAAAGTCCAAAAAACAGTGTAAAACA
Organism: Leptodoras nelsoni; assembly: GCA_028566375.1. NCBI lineage: Eukaryota > Metazoa > Chordata > Actinopteri > Siluriformes > Doradidae > Leptodoras > Leptodoras nelsoni. The sequence continues at coordinate 831,401 of JAOVVG010000032.1, read as the reverse complement.
GTAAGAGTCCATGACCAGGATGAAAACAGGTCATTTACATTTAGACAGACAAATCTACAGGTGCAAAACCACACAGACTACAAGAAAATTTGCCACCATTTGCTCTTTAGTACAACATAGTGGAAAATTTACTCAACATTGAACCACATTTAAGCCTGAGGTCATTTTACAGATTTAGGGACAGTGGTTGGCTACTTCGCTCTTCTTCTGCCATATTTGAAATCAATGCGAATAGCTTACTGTGTCGAAATACAGGCCACAATATTTTGACAGGCTTTGTTAAATTTAAAAAAAGAGGTCCTCGTGGATTCTTTGGATGATTAAAGGATGTGAGCTTAAACGGACTGCTGGAACTTTGGAAGGGAATCCTCTGTTGGAAGAGCGTTGGACGGAACGTTTGTCTTTATAATTGTGTTATGACGCCCGGCTAGTGGGTTATTCATTCCGCCGGAACCATGGGTCTATGCGTGGCTCTAATTGTAGATTTACACGTAGTTCCGCTTGTCGTAGTCTCCGTTGGTCGTGGCTCTTTTTGTGGGTGCGTAGTTGACTGAGTAACCCGAACTGGCCCCTGATGATGGCGGACATGAGCAGCAGAGCACAGAGCCGCCCAGGAGCAGCAGCGCCGCGGCCGCCCAGCCGATGTAGAGCGCGGCGCCCATCTCGCGCTTTTGAGCCGTTGGCACGTGCGGATTGTAAAAATCGGCGATGATTTTGTTGGCCATCCAGCAGAGAGGCACGAGTACAAGCACGCCGCTGACGATGTACAGCGCTCCGCCGAAGTTCACAACTCTCACCTTTACAAGCTCGGCACGGATGCAGTTGGTACACTGCGCTCCGGCGATCACAGCCAGCAGCGCCAGCACGCACAGCACGGACGAGACCACAGTGAGAGCGCGCGCCACCTGCAAATCACTGCTGAGCGCCAGCATCGAGTCGTGCACCTTACACTGCATCTGTCCCGTGCTCTGGACAGCACAAGACATCCACAAGCCGTCCCACATGGTCTGCGATACCACGATATTGGCTTCAATGTGTGCCGCCACTTTCCACGTAGGCAGACCGCATGCGATCATCTCTAACAGCGTGCCAAGCACGGCTAGCGTCAGGCCGAGCAGCTCCAGACCAGCCGATGCCATCTTTCCTTAGAATGTTTTCCTTATTATCACCCTTCGGGTCTGATGAATAGTCCGCTTCTTCAAACACGAAAAACCTGGTCCAATTTCCAGTTAGTTTCAAAGACGCAAATGCTTCTCTCTGGTAAACACCATCGCGTTATGTACAGCTCTGAATAACAGTCTTCAAGCGCAACAGGAGCGCAACAGGGCGAGGAGAGAAGAATGAATAGCTGCGGACAAACAGTACATCAGGAAAAGTGGGGCAATGAGCCTGCAAGTGTGTTCAAGCAGAAAAGCTAAGCTTTTGTCCAATCACACAGCGCCTCTTCAACCCGTGACCAATAGGAAACGAAGGAAGCTGGGCAGTAAGATAATCAGACTATAGGAAGGGGAGAAATCCCTTCAGACCGTTACAAGTAGTGTTCACTTAATATTGTGTACTTTTAAATTGCCTAATATACTCCAGCTCATTCACTTTTTGTAAAAGTCATAAAGACTGCACTACACGCGAAAAAGTAAAAAAAAAAGTGTATAGGCTACTTGCGTGTTGTGTACTCATAATAACTGTTTTTCACTCTACAGTCTTGACACAGGCTAATTAGAAGTTTGGCTATGATCTCATGTATTATTGCCGAAAAAAAAACACAGGCCTGCCATTTCAAAGCAAAATCACATTAGATGCTTTAATTCTCCAATAAAATACTGTGTTATTTGACCTCTTAAAACTGTTTCAATCCTCATATTAATTATTTATTCCAGTAGTCTATAGTTTAAAGCATGAGATCTAATAAAAAAAAGTAAATAAAAACAATAGCAACTTTTCAATAGGACAGGATTCAGCAAATGTTAATGTTTATAAAGTGCTTATTCATAAACCATTACAATTCTGTAATAAAACCATTATGATACTAATGTACTCCTTTCAATGACCAATTTAAAAAAATCAATTTTTAAATTCCATTGATTTTTTTTCTTTGTAGATATTTGCAGCATGTTCTTCATATTATTCAGTTATCATTTTCAATAATATAAGCCCATTGTGGGACAAATTATGATCTTTGTTTAATCTATGAACATTTTAAGTGGAGGTGCAACAGGCATCAGGGCAGTTAATGACAGGATTTGCAAATTGTGATAGTTTAAAAAATAGGCCTACTCCACAGCTGCCAGGACCCTAAAAGCAGAAAAAAGCATAGTGCAGACAGTGCAGGCTATCTACATAGCTATGTACCGAACCATTTCTATTGCACAGATATACTGCAAAGATTGGGAGATGGAAATGGGGATTATGGAGTGGATAATGTTTGTATATCGTATTAGAAGAAAAGAAGAAAGTGTATCTCCCTTTTCTAGGGCTTGACTTATTTTATGCTAGATTTGGGTCTTTTTGTGTTTTTTGAGATATGCTCCAAATGTACCATTTCTAGTTAATGATACTGAGCAGTTTTGGAATGGCAATTCATTTGTTTTGGCAATACTGTGAAGACTTTTCAGTTTTAAATCAAAGATTCACTTTGATTTCCAGATATTTATATATAGGTATGGTAAACAACTTAGAAGATTGCACCTCTGGGGTCAGACCACCTAATTATTAAGTGAGAAAAATATTAGAACAGATCTTAAATTAAGTCTTAAAGTAATTTAGATTAAATAATGCTTAATATTTGGGTGATGTCTGTTAACTGCATCAAGCCCAATGACATTAACAAATGGCTGCCTTCCTCTTTTTGTGATGCTTTTCCAGGCAATTTCTTTCAGTTGTTGTCTTTCAGTTGCCCCCAAGAGCAACCCCACATTCAAACTCCTTCTGACGCCACTGGTTGTGGCTCAATTTTGTTCAGGGAGTGAATTTCTTTTCACAAAGTAGCCTACCTCTGTGTAACTCCAGTGTTGGAACTTGAATTGTACAGTTGTAACAGCCCAGGTTCATAGAACTAGTTTCATAAATATAATTAATACGTTCTTGGAAAAGGCCATCCAAGTGGAAAAGATTACTGTTTGTCATTTATCATGTCCAGTCACGTCCGTTAAATACGACAGAACATTCCGTGCAGATTTTTTTCACGGAAACTGTGCGCGATATCCACCATCTTGGCTTTAGATCGCCGTTTTCAGTCATTCTATGCAAGCCCTTTTAGGAGCCACAATGTCGCCTGTTGCTCTCTACTCCGGTGGCAGAAACTGAAAAGCATTGTAGGAAGGAGGCGGAATTGCAGCGGTTTCCGGATCCACTGAACTGTACTGGGAAAGTGAGAATCTAGAGAAGAAGAAGAAGAGAAGTCTCTTTTTTGTATTTTTGTCAGACGTTGTCAGAGGTAAGCATTTCGTCTGCACTGAAAACGAAATGAAGTAGCCTGTTCGCCGCCTGAGTGAAGATTTGAGTCCAGTGAAACATGGTAGCCTGATGTGTTGAGGGCGGAAGTTAAAAGTTACTACGAACAGCTAAAACAGTTTGCAGATCACAGTCATAAGAACACAATATTCAGCTTTTATTACATTTTGATATTTGTTGCGTTTTTAACGTAATTGTTCTGCATGATACAGTGATTATTTAACATTTCCTCCACTGCAGTGCTAACAGCAGTGCCTTTACAACAGGGCTAAAGTAATGAACAGGACATTGAAGGCCCAGTGAAAGCTACTGTCGGTACAGGTTTATCTGCCATTCTCGTTAATCTTTTTGACTTTATGTGGCTTTCGTACTATCAATGTTAAATAGCACACAAAGAGAAAGATGGAGTTTGGCCAGAACTGTTACTGTGGCCGGATTGTTGGCCTGCCTTAAAGGAGGGGCGGTTTCGAAACGTCCACAACTCTGGTGTAATTTCAGGAGTGAATCTGAATCAGTTTGTACTCATCACCTGTTTGCTGGTCATTTTTTAAATAACATTTATGTAGCATTTTTCAACCCGCTGAAAACCGTGAATTTTATGCAAGGCAGCAGTTTAGGGTATTGTTCACGTCAAATATCGTAACAAGGAAAATGTGATTTTGACTGTGGCGTGATTGTTGGTGTCACACAGGCTGTTTGAGTATTTTTATAGATTTTAGTTGTGTAGTTTGCTAGAAGATAACTTTTATGTTTTCCTTTCACTAAGTTACAGCCGCACATGATTTGGTATAACTTTATCTGTGATGCCCAGGGAACAAAGGCAAATTCACCTAACAATAGTTTCTTTATAACCCTGATGGGCATATTTATTATTGAGTCATCCTGTGTTTTAAATGTGCATAGTATAAATATACAGCAATGAGTTTGTGAGAAGTGATTCTGCTTTCTGACAACACTCCATGTACCCAGAGGTCAGTGCTTGATTGTGTAGTATTTAAATTAATGTGGCATGTACACAATAGGTTTTCTTTGCATGGTACTCTCATGTAATACTTTAGGAATAGACTGAGATTATGACTACTGGAAGAATCTCGACAGACATGATAACTGTTTACTGACGCTTTAAAAAGATGTTCACTTAGCTAAGGTTTTACTTACTCATGATTTAATGCAATACATGTGCAATGCGGTTTGAACAGGGCCAAAGGCAACAATCAGCAGTTTGTTAGCCAAGGTAAGGCATATATATTGTGCAAAGTAACACTTTATGGTTACTTATACAAGTCTATAATTATCCATAACCTGGCAGTTGTAGCTTTGTGACCAGTGACCAGTGATCCCACCCTGCAGAAACTTATTTTAGGGAGGTAGGACTGACCCCCACACTGCAATGAGAACACCCACCTCACACACACACACCTTGGAAACATCTAACAGTTACACATAGAAAATTAAAGACAGTAAAGAAAGTAATTGTGGCTTTTGTGTTTGGGTGCAAGACCATTTTCAGTCTAACTGGAGGGAGCGCTGATGGCACGTATACGTCACCATTTGTGACTGTTGCCGTGGTGAATAGTAAGCACTTCACCGCTGAGGCTGCAGCATTGCTGTGAAATTTACTCACTTCTCCTGTATTAATCTATTCAATTGCTAGTTAAGTTGACAAAAGTGTTTGACCATCATTTTGCTCAAGTGAAACCAAAAGAGAAGTCAGGACTCTATTGTGACATAACGTTACATCACAGAACAACAGCTACTCTGTCCAGTACACCGACAACCAACATCTGTCTGCACTGCTGCTGAGCATGCTCTGTTCTTTCTAAAACTGTCTTCCTGTAATGATTTCTGGGTGCATTGAAAATTGCATACACAGGTGACTGCAGCTTATGTACAGTCTATCAGACACACACTTTTAACGTGTGTGCGAGTAGCATGCATGTGTGTATATGCATAAGTGAATATAAGAATTTAATGTGTGATGCACAAGTATTTCAGAAGTGTGTGCATGCAGTGTGTATGCATGTGTGCACCAGTATTTTAGTGTATTTCACCCTGAATGGCCTCTCGTACTACTTCACACTACTTAGAAGCCAATCAGGATGCTGTCTCTGTCACTCTCTCGCTACATTTGTTGTTCCCTCTCTCAGGCTCTCTTGACCTCTCACTTGCTTGTTCTAAAAAAATAATTCAGGGATATTGTATATAATTTACGGCCACCGAGAATCATCTTTGAATATGAGCAAGAACAGAAGGAGAGGGGGGATGTCTACAGTACTCAACATTTAACCATCTAATCAGTTTTACAGATGAAATAACAGGTGTATAATTGTCTCAGTTGTCATACTCAGTCTGCACATTTTCTCTCGTATATCCATGTTCAGTACTCTTGGTACCCTGACAAATGTCAGTATGCTTTCTAGGTTACTGTACAGGTTGTTTGGCATTTGAAACAAAATGTTAGCTTATTCATTTGTTATTATATACTATGCTGTATTATGTTGTTGATGTAAAAAGGCTAATAGATGGCTTGTTAAGTGTTTCTGATGTACTTTATTGATGTCTGAGTATGTTTTATTACCAGTAAGTTCCAACAAAGCTAGCTTTCAGCTATATATTTTACTACTGCACTTACCTGGCTTGTTTTTGATATAGTATATTAGGAACCTGAGTGCACAGATTTCACATCTCGTGCTTATTTAGGTTGATTTAGGAAACCAGTCCCTATGCCTTGTGTTCCCTTAATAAGCTTACTGTATATGTAGTTCCCCATTTCATGTTTCTATGGCTTATTCAATGGAAAGCTTCACCAGGAATTTGGTTAAGAGCTTCACAACCCTTTTAGTCTTAATGATTGAAATAGCAAATCTTTTAAGTCGGGTCACCTGTTATTGAGGGTGAAAGTGTAGGTTTCCAGAAATGTAAGGAAAATGACATTTATTGTGTAGAACATTTTGCGACTATGCCGAGAAACCTTTTTTTATTTTTTTTATTTTACAGAGAAACTTTAACAAAAACTAGGTTACATTTATGCATATTACGCATAGATTTGTTAATAGAAAGAGCAGAATAATGCACAGAAGTGTGTAAATTTGTGCTCTCATTCTGTGCCTATTCTATTTGAAGCTGCTTTGTGTGATTACCAGGGGAATAAAAGATCCACTTCATTAATCTAAATCCACATTATTGTTCTCACTGCTGGCAGCAAGCAATAACAGGACCTCCCATTTTGTGTGTGTGTGTGTGCGCGCACATGCACATTTAAATAAGTTTTCACTTTCACATTATAGACTACTTCCCATTACAGAAAACATTTAATTGTGAGAAAATGGAAGATGGGCGACACGGTGGCTCGGTGGGTAGCACTGTCGCCTCGCAGCAAGAAGGTCCCGGGTTCGATCCCCCGGGTGGGGCGGTCTGGGTCCTTTCTGTGTGGAGTCTGCATGTCCTCCCCGTGTCCGTGTGGGTTTACTCCGG
>JAOVVG010000032.1:648538-662591 GCA_028566375.1 Leptodoras nelsoni | reverse complement strand
TCAAAGTACCTTGAATTCAGGTCTACCAGCCTTAGCATTGGATAATCCAAGTTGATGACTAAGCACTCTTGTAAGTCTCTTTGGATAAGAGCGTCTGCTAAATGCCATAAATGTAAATGTAAAATGCAATAGAATGTGATGTCTGCAACACACTTATAAAAAGTTTGGACAGAGAGCAAAATAAACTGAAAAGGTTATAATAGTAACACTGTTCTGGAAGGTTACACAATTAGCAGTTTACCTCATAATAGGTGAAGTCATCAAGAAGTAGGTGAAGTAATCAGCCAACAAATGCTTAGGCTTTGCCAGTAAGGATGGGTTATGGTTTGTCACTTTATGAGAGAACTGTCAGTCAGTTCAAGGATAATATTTCTCAGTACAAGACTGCAAAGAATTTAGGTCTTTCACCACCTACAGTTCATAATATCATATCTTGGTGCATGAAGGCCAAGTGTGGAAACCGCTGCACCATCAAGCCCTCAGGCAGTATTGTTTGAGAAACTGCAATGAAAATGTGATGGACAAAGCCACATGGGCTCAGAAGTACTTTGGAAAATCACTGCCACTTAACACAGTCCGCCACTGCATCAAGAAATGCAACCTGAAACTGTATTATGCAAACAGGAAGCCATATATTAATTTTCTGCAGAAATGCTGGCAAGTTCTCTGGGCCCAAGGTCATCTGAGTTGGACCAAAAGAAAGTGGAAATGTGTTCTGTGGTAAGACTAGTCAATGTTTCATCTTGTTTTTGAGAAAAATAGATAGATAGATAGATAGATAGATAGATAGATAGATAGATAGATAGATAGTTAGATTCTACAATGAAAAAGACTACCCAGACTGTTGCTAACAAAAAGTGTAAAAACCAGCATTTGTAATAGTGCCCACAGCATGGGTGATCTTCATATATGTGAAGGTACCATTAATGTGGGGGCTTATATTGGTACTTTGGAGAGATGTATGCTGCCATCAAGATGAGAGCTTTTCCCAAGAACTTCCTTGTCTGTTTCAGCAGGACAATGTCAGGCCTCATTCTACATGAGTTACAACAGTGTGGCTTTGTAGACATAGAGAGTGCATGCTTGACTGGCCTGCCTATAGTCCAGATCTGTCTCCCATCAAAAATGTGTGGCGCATCATGAAGAGGAGAATCAGACAATGGTGACCACAGACTGTTGAGCATCTCAAGTCTTGAATACAGCAAGAATGGGCAAAGGGGACATAATTTGGAACTTTTTTCTTGGTGGTTTCGAAATAGGGTATGTCTATGTGACTTGGGGCCTTTCAAAGTGGACTGTTAACTTTCCAGTCTGTAATATTCATAGAAAGAACATATGCTGAGCGAACAGGTGAATTACCAAATTGCATATTGGTGATGTAGAAACTGCTTATATTATTTAACTAACATATGACTGCCCATCTGAAACAAGAAGGTGGAGACATCTACCTAGTTATTCAGAAAATTATACCTGGAAGGAACAAGCAGAGTTGTCAGGGAGAAGGCATAATTGTGCTGTTTCTGGATGCCCAAAAGAAAACCAGAGTCGGCATATTCTTCCAGAGGATGTAAAGACACAAACAAAGTGGTTGAATTTTATTTTGGGAGAAATTCCTGAAAATTTCAGCCCCACATTAATGTTGGGTTCAGCACACTTCAGCGAAGACAGCTTTAACAACATTGGGCCATATCAGATGGGCTTTGCTAAAAAAGCTGAACTATTCGTTGACTGGAGAGTAGAAATATGCGCATTTGACAGTAAAAGAAAAGAACATAGGGAGTTGGTTAAGAGAATGTATAGACACAGACAGAGAGTGAGAGTGTGTGAGAGAGAGAGAAAGAGAGAGAGATACACACAGAGAAGAAAAGGATCCTCAAGAGCTTCCGCTGATGCACAATTATTTGGTTTACTTACCACGCCTGCAAAATGATATATCAATGAAAATATGTTCTTGAATTATGGCCATCTGATGATGGAGAGACTGAGTGCCATGTCCTGGAACGCCTCTTATTGTGCCCCATTACTTAGCCTCTCTGAGTACCACTAAGTGATTTTTAGAATGCATTGCCACAGGCTCTATTTTTCCTAATTCCCTGAATTTTTTCACCCCTTAAATGGCACTGAACTACATTTGCACTTAAAACATATTTTTTAATATTCTGTTATTTTACATACAAATTGCATCCTGGGAAATGCATTCATCATTGCTCATCCCCTCCACTCTTCTCCTAAATGAAAAATGTATCTTAAATGAATAATGGATGGAACTGTAGAAAATTGTTCTTGGTGGCATGCTTTTTTGGATTATTTTCTTTGTCTCAACTAGGAAAATGAGGCCAATACACTTGGGCATAACCTCACTTTGGTTCTTCTAAAGTGCTGCTCAGTGATCAGAGTATATTGATTCATATCATGGCAATATGATAGCTGAACCCTAAGAGAACATTCCTCCTTTGATTACATAGGACCTCAGTAGCTCTGCATGAGAGGGAAAGCATGGCTAAATGAGAACTTGGGCTCCTGAGATGCTTCAGATCAGGTAACTTGTGGTATATTTAAGATATCTCAGATAATGCTGCTTGAAACCTCGTGATTTAATCTGCATTTAATTTCTTTGTTTAGCTTCTGACCCCTTGTTATCTCTTACTGTGGGGCTGTCATTTCACCTAGAGAAACAGAGGGTCAGTTCCCTTATGTCCTTTATGCACAGATGAGAGTAGAAGATATATACAAATAAGGCAAGAGCTCTGTTTGTGGTCAAACTGTGTGGTCATTCATAGACATACAGTATTTATAGTACCACCTCTGCCATGAAGTCAAACTCAAGTTATTTCCTTTGCTGTCATTGTGCCTTTTGAATGTGCCAAACTGTTGCTATCTCTATTTGGTTTCAGCATTGAACTTTCACCTGTGCATGTAATGGCTCTAATGGATTTAGCTGTCTAGAGGACTGGTAATGAGGACAGGATTTCACACTCCACAGAACCCCATTGGGTGCTCTTTTCTGGCTGTGGGATTCACAATTTAAACTTAAACACTGTCCCAGTACTCTTTCCGTTCTTTCTACTCTGCCTGCCAAAATATTCAGTTGAGCCCAGGAGAGAATAACATTACTGGGCTGAATGGAGAAAGCTCATTGCCATTGTCACAGGGTGGTACACTTTTTTTCTTTCTTTTCCTTTGAGATTGTATAGTACAGATGTGAGTCACTGGACTGAGGCAACTCATGTCATGATACGCTATATTGCTAAAAGTATTTGCTCGCCTGCCTTCACACGCATATGTACTTGAGAGACATACCATTCTCGATCCATAGGGTTTAATATATGTTGGCCCACCCTTTACAGCTATAACACCTTCACCTTTTCTGAGAAAGCTTCCCACAAGGTTTAGGAGTGTGTTTGCTCATGGCAACCGCCAAACACAGACTCATCCATCCATCTGCTATAGAGTCCAGAGTCGGTGTGCTTTACACCACTGCATCCGACACTTTGCATTGCACTTGGTGATGTAAGGCTTGGATGCAGCTGCTCGGCCATGGAAACCCATTCACACCCCACATGAAGCTCTCTATGCAATGTTCTTGAGCTAATCTGAAGGCCACATGAAGTTTGGAGGTCTATAGCGATTGACTCAGTAGAAATATAGTGTACATTGACAGTTTTACAGCTGAGCAGAAAGCGGCTTCTACTATGTTCTGCTAAGAAACACTGAACAGATTACATCAGTTTACAACAAATTACAACAGTTACATCAGTTTGCACTTCATATACAGTTTATAAGACTGTTTGTCTTGTACTATGAGTGCTGTAGGCCCAATTTTATAGCTTGATAAATGCAGTCAACAAGGTTTGTGATCTCCTGATTGTTCTAAAGGTCAGATTCAGTTCTTTATGATAGGCTAGGTATTAAAGTCTACAGATATATGTTATAGGAATGATTTTAAGCAGATATATTAGGTATATAATAGGATAATAGGAATATAAGGGATTTCTACGTCAAATTACTAAACAATGACCAGAAATATTAAGTCTTTCTTTATGTAACATATTGCCCACATGTGAAAGTAAGATTCAAGTACCTCTGATATATGGGAGATAAATGGATTGATTAATATGAAGGCTAGTGATGGAAGAGAACTTTGTTATCAGTGTATAAACCCTTTTTAGGTCAGCCATCTATCATGGTTCGTTTGCCCATGTTGGTTTGCTTTGATAATGAGTGAGCTGACCTTTACACAGAGCTCACTAACAGCCTGACCCACTGATTACCAAACTTCAAGATTGCGACAATGACTTCTCCACAGACTATTCTCTATATGCATTTAACTTTAAGATGAAAATTTATTGAGAGAAGGGTTTTGGACATCTGGGCAGTGTAACAGTGTACCGATGTGTACCAAGAATCCTGGTGCAGATGAATGTAAGGAATTTTCTGTAAAGGTATTATGGCTCATCTAAAGGTTGATGCTGTAAACTGATGGCATGGTTTACCTGCCTAATACAACAGCCATATAAAAGTGCACTTATTATTTATCTTTACTTCACTGTCTTGGTCTCTCTCTCTCCTTTCCAAAGCTCCCAAAGCTTTCCAGCCTTAGGCAACAGCTGTTGAGTAGCAGTGTTTAGATTGTTGTGGAGGATATGGTTGCTTGAATAGTGAAGTACCACACACACACACACACACACACAGTCTTGGTGTTCTTATGAGGACCTCGTTATTATTGCAGCTAATTTTTAAAAATTCTGAAATTCATCATTACGTTACTCAGTTTAGGCTGCATTCCGATTGCAAGATGTATCCCTGCTCCCTACACACTGCACAGGGTACAGAATCCCATGGGCTCTTCATAGGGAACTCTGTCACTAAAATGGCTATATTTGGGACACACTGCAACGTCATCAAAAGTGCATCTTGATTAGAGCACTCGTGCTCTGTGTTCAGTGTGAGGATCTCCTAGCTCCTTAGCTATCCTAAACATTGCTAAAGTTGAAAGGAACAATGGGAGAACAAAAAAGTTATAGCTCTTTTTGGGTTGCTATATTTTTGAATGTTACATCAGTTTAATGGGCGAGGGAGATGACAAAGCCAACAGATCCGCATCACACATACGCAAGTTTTAAAATGTATTATTATTATTGATATTATTTCCTTTACTTGAACTTTGGAATTCTCAGTGTGAACTATTGTTATACTGTTACTCTGTCCCTGATAATTACTTATTCATCTGGCAATTAATTTTTTTTTAAATACGCAAACTGCTTCCCATTGTGGGGGTGGGTCTCTGAGGTAAAATTAAATCAACCAATCATGTAGCAGCAGAACAACAGAACCTCTGGTGAAGTGATATACCCATGTTCCATAGCTCCCTACACACTGTGCAGTTCCTATTAAATAAAAAAATTAAAAGACATCAATCATCTTTAATATTTCACTTTTATCAAATAAAGTCAAGTTTATAATGAGGCAACATTCTAGTCGTTTCTCTTAAAATAGACCAGTGATAAAAGGCAACAACATTGTCAATGGCCCCATGATGCCTACCTGCATCTACAACAAAAATCAAAATGTGCATTAAAACTGAGACTAAAAGAGATTACACAATTTAATCGCTTGACAGCTCCATTTCATTTTAATACTTTTCTCAAAATCTTGGATTTTCTTCTCTCAAACTGTACTTCTGTGAGTTTGGTAACCTTGATAGAGTAGTAATGTACATCCTTAATGTAGGTTACATTCCCAGTGTCACCGCTCTAGATTAATTTATTTTTATCTCAAATGAGTAATATGGTAACACGCATGCACATTCTTCTTGGCACATATGAGTAGGTTTGTGTCACTGGGCCCTCAGGGACCTGCTGGGATTCAGATTATGAATGTGAGGGGCCCCAGTTCAGGATGACACAGCTGGTGTGAAAATTGACTCTCTCCCATCACCTGAATTATTCACATTCTTCTGGCAAGCAAGCTTTGATCTGCTCTTGCAATCAGCAAGGAGCTGTGGAGGGGAAAGGAAACCATGTAAACAACAGGAAAAAAGGAGCACACCTGTGAACACATTGATATTTCTTAAGAGAGAATAAACAATGGCAGTTTATCAGTGTTATCCATCGCTCAGTGTTTTGTTTTTTCTTCCCTGTATTGATAGCACTGTGAAACTGGGCCAACATCAAGATCACGGTTGCACCTTTGCAGAGGTAAGCTCTTGATTTGGCACCATTTTTTATGGATTATCATGTCAGTGGTCCCAATTTATATACCTCTCCTTACCCTGGTTATATTTACTACATTGTGAGAAGACATTTATTAATTTCTTTGTTTTAGATATAGCTATATGCAGTTGGACTCATTGTGGCAAACTTAAGTACTGTTCTTGGCTGTTTGTCATTCTCACCATATGAGAATTTATTCTGTTGATTTACTGTTTGCCAGGAACTTGTAATGGACATTCATTTTAAATAAATGTTTACACAAAGCGGTTTGTGAAAGTAATTTTGACGGTTAGGCACCGGTTCTCCCGTGACCCTGAATAGGAATAAGCACTTAAGATAATGGATGGATGATAAAAAGTCCATGATAGGATATTTATCACAATAATTAAAAAGTAAGACAAAATGTCCTTTATTAAAAAATAAATCATTTTAATCATACAATTTGTAAAAATTTGTTTTACTTATAACTTGTAGTTCTTCTGCTTTATTTCTTCAATAAAATACAATAAAAATAGCCAGCCTATGGCTATATGACCTATGCATGTGCAAAGAATTGGCACAGGTTAGGGTCAAGACATACATTATATACACCGATCAGACCTAACATTATGACCACCTCCTTTTCTCTACACTCATTGTCCATTTTCTCAGTTACACTTACTATATAGATATACTTACTATATAGACAGTATAGCCCAACTGTTCAGTCCTACTGGACTGAAAAAAGTCCACCAATCAAAAATGTCCAGTCACCAGCATCCTGTAGGCAGCATCCTGTGAGCACTGGTGAAGGATTAGAGGATGACTAACACAAACTGTGCAACAACAGATGATCTCCTATCTTCTGACTTCACATCTATAGGGTGGAGCAATATGGTGGATGTGTCTCATAGAGTGCACAGTAAGTGAACAGTGTTTAAAAACTCCAGCAGCACTGCTGTGTCTGATTCACTCACACCAGTACAACACACAAAAACACCATCACCATGTCAGGGTCACTGTAGTGCTGAGAATGATCCACCACCCAGATAGTACCTGATCTTTGCTGGTCCTGTGGGGGTCATGACCACTGGACAACAGAATAAAGAAGACTAACAGAGTATGTAGAGAAACAGATGGACTACAGTCTGTAATTGTAGAACTACAAAGTGTAGCTATATGATAAGTGGAACTGAGAAAATGGACAGTGAGTGTAGAGAAAAGGAGGTGGTCATAATGTTATGCCTCATCGGTGTATATAGTAGACAAAGTTTGAGTTGAAACAGAGCATTTTACACGAAAGCCAGCTGTGTAAGCAGAGTGCTTCTGAGGCTGTAGTAAAACCAGTGGATATTTTAATTGCTTGATGATGTAATAGCTGTAATCAAAACATAATATTCATTCCTTGGGGTTCCAAAGTTCTGTGATTGTAGATGAGCTCCTTCTCTTTATGTTTTCTCCCTATATTGCTCCCATAACAACAACTAGCAATGCACACAGAGATGTGATTAATGTTATGTCCATCGCTTTTGAAGTGTCTTCATTCATTCAGTCCTTCATTTGGATGGTGCAAAGGTGCTCAACAAAATGATCAGCTAGTCTCCTCTTGGTTTCTCCACTGATAACTGATTAAATTTCTTACAGGAGATACAATAAAAAGCTCATGCAGTTATGCACAAGAAGTGATAGCTAATAAATATGAACTATGAAGTTTAGGCCTGTTAATTTAGTGGCTGTATTGATGAATTTGCATGTTGAACATCTTGGACGGTTACATGCGAGTGGCCCACAGGTTCTATTAGCCTGATCAGTTCATTCACTCAAGGACCAAATTATAATGGCTAGATGACTGGATCAGAGCATCTCTAAAACATCTCCTGTTATACAGTGGTTAGTATAACCCCTGGCAAAAATTATGTAGTCACCACTCTTGGAGGATATTCTTTCAATTGTTTAATTTTGTAGAAAAAAAAAATTAAATGCCACAAAACTATCTTTATCTTTTTGCAAAGATCTTCTGGCATGAAGAAACAATTAAAAAAAGAAAGAAATATAATGAGTCAGTTGTAGTCAGTGACAATTGTTTTTTTTAGATCACATAGAAGGAAAAAATTGAATCACTCAATTCTGAGGAAAATTTTATGGACTTTTTATTTTTTTTGGAATTTTATTTTATTGGCCATTGACATTAACAGTGGCAAGAAAAAGTATGTGAATGTTTTTGGAATTTCATGGTTTTCTGCATAAATTTGTCATAAAATGTCTTCATCTAAGTCAAGGGTATTGACAAAAATAACGTGCCTATAATAATTAACACACAAAAAAAAGATCTTACTGGTCTTTATTGAACACACTCATTCAACATTCAAAGTGGTTGTGGAAAAAATAAGTGAACCCTTAGAATTTATAGCTGGTTGATATTTATGATCTTCCCTCCATGATACTTTATGGTTGGGATCTTATTTTTATGGTAATGTGCAGCGCCTTTTTTATATCAGATGTAGTACGTTGTGTTCTTTCCAAATAGTTCAATCTTAGTTTCATCTGTCCACAAAACAGATGCCAGTACCATTGTGGCGTGTCAATGCGCTCTTTTGCAAAATTCAGGCATGCAGCAATGTTATTTTTAGTAAGCAGCAGCTTCCGTCGTGGTGTCCTGCCATAGAAGTGCTGCTTGTTCAAGGTTTTACGGACTGTAGATTCATGAACGCAGATGTTAGCTTGTACCAGTGATGCCTTCAGATCTTTGCCTGTCACTCGGGGATGTTTCTTTACCTCACTGATGAGTCTCCATTGTGCTCTTGTGGTCATTTTGACTGAGCACCCACTGAGTTTCCACAGTCCCAAGTTATATTCTTTTGTAGATTGTTTGCCTTACTGTAGACAGGTGAATTTCTAAAGTCTTTTAGTCACTTTGTAACCCTTTCCAGCTTTATGTAAATCAACCATTTTTGATCGTACATTACCTGAAAGCTCTTTTCGGTGAGGCATGGCTCACATATGCATATCCTTCTTGTGCAGAGCAAACTCAAAAGGTTTGAGTGGTTTTTATCAGTCAAAGTAGCTCTAGTCCAGTCCAAATTCATTTTCCTAACAAGACTCCAGGTATACTAACACCTGATTCCAATTAGCTTTTTTGAGGTAGCAAAATACCCTTGACTTGGATGAAGATCAGATCACATTTTATGACAAACATATGCAGAAAACCATGACATTTCAAAAGGTTCACATACTGTTTCTTGCACTGTATGTCTTTCTTGAAGGAAAGTTTTCATGTCCTTTGCCTTATGGAAGATGCATCATCCTGAAAAATGAAGTAATAATCAACAAACATCTTTTCAACTGATGGAATAAGAAAAGTGTCCAAACAATGTAGACTTTGGCATTTATTGAAGATGTAATGACTGCCACCCCCCTATCTTGATGCTTTGATGTCTTCCTTGGTCTACCAATATGCTTCCCTTTTTGTTTGTACTTGGTCCAGATTTTAGACACAACTGACTGGGAACAACCAACTTCTTTTGCAACATTTCCTGATGATTTTCCTTCTTGTAAAATCTCTCCTTTGTTTCAACTGACATCTCTCATGTTGGAGCCATGATTCATGTCAATCCACTTTGTGCAACAGCTCTCCAAGGTGTGAGCACTCTTTTTTAACTGAAGACTAATTAGCTGATTTAATCTGATGCAGGTGTTTGTTTTAGAACTGCAAATCTTAGTTATTCCCTAATATTGTCCTCAGAATTTTGTGATTCCATATGTGTTGTTTTTCCTGTATGTGATCTAAAAAAAAGCAATTGTGACTGACTACAACAATTATATTTCTTTCTTTTTTATTTTTTTATGAAGGTTGGAATTTTGAAAAAAAATGTTTTGTGGCATGTCTCTGTGATGTATTTCAATGCATGATGTTGATGTATTCTTTGAAAGAACATCCTCCAAGAGTAGTGATTCCATAATGTTTTCTAAAACCAGGGGTTGTACAAGCACACCATTCCTCAACAGGCCAGACATCTCAGAGTGCAACCAGTGTTGATATTCCGAAAACTGCGGCAGTTGAAATCCAAAGAAAATGGTGGAAAAATAATAATAATACTTTCAAATAACAATTGTATAATAATAATATTACTGTCAGATAACTAATTACAACCTAGAAAGGTCCATCACAGGTAGATACACACCCTGGGCAATTCAGTATCTCCAATTAACCTGACTGCATGTCTTTGGACTGTGGGATCCTCTGAGACAACCATGGTTAACAGAAGAAGATGATTCCAAATTGAAATCCATCCAACAATGATTTCAAGCACCACCACCATTTTAAAGTAACCAGTCTGCTCTTCTAATTCAATGAGCATGACAGAGTGATATCAGCGTCCTTGTCCTAGTTAACACTTTCTCCTGTGCTAACAAGAAGTTTACTGAAATGACGATAGCAGGTCATTTTATGGCAGGGCTGAAATGTGGTGGTTTTTGTGATTAAGATCATTTTCATGGCAAAGAAAGACTTTGCAATTAATTGCAATTCATCTGATCACTCTTCATAACAATGCAAACTACCACCATAAAACCTGTAACTGCAAGCTTTGAAAGCCAAAATTTCTGTCAGTCTCAAAACCTTTGGCCACGTCTGTACACAAATGTGTCCTGGACCACACTCAAGGACTGCCTACTCAACTGACATCCTCTACAAGCGGAAGTGCATACTAATCCATAAATTCACACACAGACATATTAAACTACTACTTATTTTTTTATTTCTGTATTGTTCTGATTTCTTCTTGCTCTTCTTTTAATTGTGGACAGAATAGACACAGGTAGTGCACTGCAGCCTCCTGCATATGGTCTTTGCAAATGGAAATTATGTACTTGGTTATTTGCATATGTGGAAGTGAGATGCAATCACTCCAGACCCATGTGAAGACACATTCACAGGCCAGATTTGAACTGATGAACTGAAAGCTGTCCACTTGCATCCTGATCATCAAGGATGCACAGTATGTTAGTACCAGGGGCAAACAGTGCCCCTATGTACAGATTACATATAATACAAATGATAATGTATTAGAATGAGTGCATTTATATAAAACAAGTGCTCCCAAGTGGCACAACAGAAAAGATTCGATCCATCATCCAGAGATCACATACTCTTTCCCCTATCAGTCACAGAAACACTAGTTTACTCATCACCTCCAAGTTTTACACCACATAAGCAACAGTTCAAAAGATGTGATGACAGGTTTTACATGCCTTGGAGGAAGCATTGGATAGCCTTCAATCGTTGGTAGCTGTCATATGATGGGGAGAGATGACTGATGGGTGGGAACATGCTATGACTAATTAGGGAGAGAACAAAGCCTAATAATTCAAGGATTCAAGGATACTTTATTGTCATTCGCAGGTGGCTCTCTTCCTGCATCTAGAGGTGTAAATGCCCATGGTGATGGGGAGGCTGACTCTGACAGTCTTCTATGCAGCCTTCACCACCCTATGCAGAGCTTTACTCTCTGCAGCAGAGCAGCTTCCGTGCCACATGGTGATGCTGGAGCACAGAAGGCTCTCCGCCACACATCTATAAAATAAGATGATGACTGAGCTCCCAAGAGCAGAATGCCTGAGGAAGTAGAGATTCTGAGGTGTTGTTTCTCCACATGAGGTTGTTACAGGTGAGGTTGTTCTTGGTGCACAGACAAGAACCTGTAGCTGGGGACTATTTCTACCGCAGATCCTCAGTTGTGAGGGGAAGGGGGTGAAGGGTTTCTCTGCCCCTTCTGAAATCCACAATCATCTCCTTTGTCTTTCCCACGTTGGTGCAGAGATTGTTCTTCCTGCAGCAACTCTCCAGGTGTTCCACCTCCTGCCAGTAGCTGGACTCATCACTGTTTATGATACCTCCAACCACTGCCGTGTTGTCCGCAAACTTTACAATATGACAGCCTAGATGGATAGCTGAGCAGTCATATGTGAGCAATGTAAGCAGAAGTGGCTCAGCACCAGCTCCCCTCAGAGATAATGGTGGAGGAGGAGATGTGGATCCTTACAGACTGTGGGCTGTTAGTCAGGAAGTCCAACACCCAATTACAGAAGGAGGAGCTCAGTCCAAGTGTAAGGAGTTTGTAAGCCAGGGTCTGGGAAATCATGGTGTTAAAGGTGACTGTGAGGTCCACAATGAGCATACGGACGTAGGAATCCTTGTGCTCCAGATGGGTGAGGGCAGTGGGGACCACAGAGGAAACTGGCATCCTCTTTGGATCGGTTGGAGGTACAAATAATTATGTTTAGACAGGTTTTTGGGGCTCCAAAGCCATTGTGTATGTGGCGAAAGTGTGGGAACTGAGAGGGAGCAAGAAGAGGTAGCCCTATGTGACAATCATCTTTTATACTTTAACACTAGCATGGCCAAAGCTACGAAAATTTTCACAAGGCAGCTTGGCCACTTCATAGCTCACTATGCCCATTGTCTTGGTACTTGGGACTCTCAGTGCGTTTGAAGCACCGACCCTCACATTTACGGAAAGCGTGTAATAGCGAAGTCAAAGTCTAGGCAAAAGGAAATGCAGGAATAGGCAAAGCAAATTTATCTGTATTGTAAGTTTCATAAACATATTCAAGACGTGCTTCAAGTATTATATTTCATGGACATATACTACCATATAGCAGAACAGTAATTTCACTGTATCCAGCTAAAAAGTAAAACATCTACAGTTTGATTTCTACTCTTAGCAAATGTTCTTACTCTAAAATATATTGAATAACAATATACAATTACACTGCGTAGGACACTTACACTACGTGTTCTGTAGAAGATGTTTCAACTGCTTTGTTAGAATTTGCATATGTGTGATTTATACTAATAATAACACTGATAATACAACAATACTGTTTAAATATTGTTTTACATACACCACAAATTACTAATTAGAACATTAATAAAAAGCAATTGTAGGTGTAGTACATGCAATAAGGGGGTTACATTTAAAACAATGCTTCTTCTTAATTTGTTTAAGGACATTTATTATTCATTTTGTAAGTAATTAAACATTATATTATTTATCAAACACTTCTTAACCACATTGATTTCAAGAATTCGAAAACAAGAAACAAAGTTATTTCAAAGTTATTTCATTTTATTGCAGATGATTACTGCATTTGGCCATGTGACTGCAGGTGGTCATGCAACTGTAGAATGGAGATGTTCACGTGACTGTAGACTGTAGGTGGCCATGTGATTGCAGGTGCTCATGTGTTTACAGGTGGGCATGTGACTGCAGGTGTTCATGTGACAGCAGACTGCAGTTGGTCATGTGACTGTAGGTGATCATGTGACAGAAAAACATACCCATTCCTTCCTTTGGGAGAATTTTCTTTTTAAACTTAAATTTATTAAAAATTATAAATCACATTGACTACATAGCCCATCGCACATCGCAATTATCAATCCAACAATGTTTGAACCATGTCTGTATTTTAAGCGGTTCTGTTTTGTATGTGTGTGCTGTTTGTGTGTGTGTGTATTTGTGTGTGTTTGTGTGTCTGTTTTGTGAGTGTGTGTGTGTCTGTGTGTCTGTTTTGTGTATCTGTGTGTTGCGTGTGTTCAGGTGTATGTGACTCTTTGTTGATCATTCTGATATGAAACGAATGTTGCTTGAGAAGAAAATGTCTGTAGTACAGTAAAAACACATGAAAATTTTGGAAAAGCTGAATCTGATTTTGGGGCGGCACGGTGGCGCAGTGGATAGCGCTGTCGCCTCACAGCAAAAAGGACCCGGGTTCGATCCCCGGGTCGGGCGACCTGGGAAATTTCTGTGTGGAGTTTGCATGTTCTCCCCGTGTTCGCGTGGGTTTCCTCCGGGTACTCCGGT
>JAOVVG010000032.1:637410-648438 GCA_028566375.1 Leptodoras nelsoni | reverse complement strand
GGGCCTCCTTTTGAGGCCAATACAGCGTCAATTCGTCTTGGGAATGACATATACAAGTCCTGCACAGTGGTCAGAGGTATTTAAAGCCATTCTTCTTGCAGGATAGTGACAAGGTCACTACGTGATGCTGGTAGTGGAAAACGTTTCCTGGTATGCTGACATTACCCTGGATACTTGCTGTCTTGGTCACAGATGCACCAGAAAGACGTGCACCAACAATTTGTCCTCTTTTGAACTCTGGCATGTCACCCATAATGTTGTGTGCATTGCAATATTTGGAGCAGAACTGTGCTCTTACCCTGCTAATTGAACCTTCACACCCTGCTCTTACTGGTGCAATGTGCAATTAATGAAGATTGGCTACCAGGCTGGTTCAATTTAGCCATGAAACCTCCCACAATAAAATGACAGGTGTTCCAGTTGAAGCTGTTATAGCTGCTAAGGGTTGGCTGACATCACATTAAATCCTATGGATTGAGAATGGGATGTCACTCAAGTTCACATGCAAGTTCATATTCATATACTTTTGGCCATCAGTGCACAGAAACATTCCAGAATTGACTGGTACTTTTGGACAATTTCATACTCCCAACCTCAACTGACCTCAACCCAATAGAACACCTTTGGGATGAATTAGAGCAGAGACTGTGAGCCAGGCCTTCTTGTCCAGCATCAATGGACTCCTCACAACCTCACAAATACACTTCTGGTAGAATGGTCAAAATTCCCATAAACACACTCCTAAACCTTGTGGAAAGGCTTCCCAGAAAAGTTGCAGCTGTTATAGCTGCAAAGAGTGGGCTGACATCACATCAAACCCTATGGACTGAGAATGCAATGTCACTCAAGTTCATGTATGTGAAGGCAGATGAGCAAATATTTTTGGTAATATAGTGTATATACAAGCACACCATTCCCCGGACATTTCATTGTGTGAACGGTATCGATATTTCGAAAACTGTGGCAGCTGAATCCGGACAAAAAGTGTTTGTGTGTCTGGTGTTAATGTTATGGCTGCTTGGTGTGTGTTGTGGAGGTGAAGAGAGCAACAGAGTGATGTGTATTAGTGCATCTCAAAAAATGTGAATATCATGGAAAAAGTTCATGTTTGTTCATAATTTAATTCAAAGAAGGTAAATTGTCATATATTTTATATCTGTTACAAGACATATTTCAAGCTTTTTTTTTTACTTTTGGTAATTATGGCTGACAGCTGATGAAAATCAGAAATCCAGTATCTTAAAATATTAGAAACTAGTAATGTTTGACTAGCTCTTACACACCAGACTTATCTAATGAAGAGCTCTATAATAACTTTATTAGTGCAAGAAGGAATTAGAGCAGGAAAACCATCAAAATGCTGTGAATGAATTAAGAAAACTTGGGCATGAATTATGAAAACAAGAGCATGAATTTCTAATTGTGCACACAAATAAAAAAATTGTGGGCATGAATAAAAGTACGCTTGAATTGCAAAATGTTTCCTCACAATAATTTTACTTGTTACACCATTCCCTCCGGTGAATTTATTAAGACATTTAAAACGGCATCACAACATCAAATAACATCAATAGAAAGAAATAAAATGGGAAATAAAATCAGAAATTGAAAATTGCAATCGTTGCATCTCTAATATTTATCAGATCATATCCTTCTGGAGTCCCTGGGGGAGGGAACACTGTTTTTCTGTCGCTAGGTGGGACTGTGGTTCCATCACTGAAGTCCTATATATTGTCCAATGTGGTAACTTTGTGATGCTTTGCTTCAATTCTATGATTCTTTGACCACATGAAAGCCTAAATAAAGCAGTTTGATTTGGTTTTACTTTGAATTCTGAATAACTTTGTTATCATGTAGTTTATATAGGAGTGCGTTGGAATGATTTCTGGGTCTCTGTGTCAGGTTTTCTCCCTGGGACTAGTTTATGGTTCTTAGGAATTTCCTGACCCTTTTGAAATCACATGTGAATGGGAGTAGTGTAAAGCGCTCCCAGGATGGTGTAAATTTAGTCATGGTGTCTCTCTTAATACCATTTACAAACAAGTACTAAGACATGCCGACATCCTGTTTTATGTCTATGTTGGGAGGTTAGAGAATTGATTATCTCCTTGCTGGGAAAAAGTATTACAAAAAGTCAAATGAGTCAATTTTAACATGCCAGATGCATGCAGGATTTGAAATCTGGTCATCATGCTACATTTGTAAAAAGGCAATCTGGAGCTGCATTTGGCATAAGAGGAGCCATGTGAGAGGCAGAGGCTAGCACATAGTACTGAGGCTACTGTGTGCCATCCTGTATGACAGACACTTTGACAGCCCACCTCCACAGAACAACCACTCCGAATATGTAAATGAGGAGACAAGCATGAAACAAACACCACTGCGGTGGATTTTAAGTGATCTATGAACTCACCACAATATATTACTTATAGTAACAGCAATAAGGTTTGTGCACTTGCAGAAATAAAAATATGTCTGATGTATCTTTAATACTATGTACTTTTAAAGTATACATTAAATAGTTCCTGATAATCTTTATCACTAAATACTGTATCAAAAGCTGTTGAGACCACAGAACAGGGAATGTGGACATCGGGAAAAGTAAATCTAGTTCCACCCCTTGAACGGGGTAGTCACACCAGCACAATTAACTAGGAGAGGGGGTATGAAGAAATGGGTGGCAGCAATAACAAAAAAAATGTAGATGGATGTATTATTTTGGTATCCCATCTAATTGTAATCATAGGCAGATGTCTAAAAGTGTGATGGCATCAGCAGAATTACTGCTGAGAGAACAGAATCTTTGTCTAAAAATAATCAGACATTTAGGGCTCTACTGTTTGTTATAATGGTAATCGATGCTGGAGGCTTTGAATTCCATCAATGTATAGATCCACTCTGTTCTGCCTAGTGACTGCACTGCCTGCAAACCCCTGCACACATACACCCACACCCACACACAAAATTCAAATTTGAATCAGGTCATCTGCATCCATGGATGTAATCAAGCTTACGTGTTTCTCTCTATCTTACACACAAATATATATATACACAGAAATGCCTAATCAAATTTGTAGAATATAATCCTACAATAAGAAACCCCAACAAAGAAAAGAAACAGGCACTAAAAACCAAACACAGGCTCCAGTTAAGTAGAGCAGAGGGACTAGTGTGTGTTAAAGATAAGTGTAGTTACTTTTCAAACATTCTTTAGCTCTGGAATTTTTTCTGTAAAGCCGAAAATTGTCCAGATTGTTTCAGATTAACTCCTCAGATGCCACATTCAAGATGGAGATCGATCAATAAATCAAAGCAACACAGTCAATACAAAACCCAATTGCCACAGACTAGTCTGACCTACATGTTTTTACTAGCACCAGTAATGCTGCCATGCTGTAGTTTTTTCCCCTGTCTACATAAAAACATACAATTGAGATGCAAAATGGTCATTACAAATATATCTTCTATGCCTGGCACAGGTGAATTGTGTGCTAAAAAACAGGCATGAATTTCCTCAGAATGTGCTTATACCATATAAACAATAACTACTGTTGGGTTCAGTAATAAACTGAAGCCTTAAATATCAGTGTTGTAATTTTTTTTTATAACATTTAAAAATACTATATACATTTATTATGTACTACTGCAGCAAAGAATAGAGTGGGTGGCACAGTAAAGAATTAAACTGTTACCCACAGAAGCACAATTATTGTTAAACAGAATGAACTGAATGGTGCAAAAAAAAAAAAGCTAATAGAGCTATGGTGTGTAGATATAGCAGATACTGTCTCTGAAAATCTAATTTTGACACCCTTTATAAAGCTGCTGGGAGAGCCTGGGAAATGATCTCAAATAATTAATCCCAAGTCAGTCACACTTCTCAATAGACAGCACAGATGATCTTAAAGTCTTAAAGATCTTAAAATCTTAAAATATGAGCAGCACATAAGCGTCACAATCACCGGCAGAAGTTGGACTAGTGTTGTCATGCATTAGCTGTCATGCCGCATGTCTTTTAAGAGTTTTAGAGTCTTACGTACTGCAATCTATTGATACCCCATCTCAAACACGTAGCCTTCAGTTTCTTAAGGTTTCATTAAGGAGTGTTTTAAAAACAGATGGAAAAAACACCTCTTTCTTCTCCCACAGATGAAGGAAAACAGGCAAATTCCCTATAAAAAGTAAGATGGGTGAAACTTGATACTATGCCATAATATTACTATATTTTACTCATATAAGAATGAAACTGTTAAACATATACCAATATAATCAATACAAAATAGAGGAATTATTAAAAAAAACCTATTCACATGACAAAAGGTAGTATGTTGTATAAATGCCGCTTGAGTTCAAAACTATTCAAAATCTGTGTCCAGCTTTAAGATGTGTAAATCAGTTTGTAAAATTATTTTGTGCATCTGTTTGCTGTTTGAAATAAATACTCTGTATTCAGGTTGGTTGATAGACTTGGCCAGTTGATAACATTTTAGCACTGAAGATACTTAGAAACTGAAGATACTTTTTGAAACATTTGTTGGATCTAAGCTCTTAAGATGCTTCTTTATTCTTCTAAATTCATCTTACTGCTGTCAGTAGCCATAGCATTAATAGAAACAATTGACTCTGCTCTACAGGGAGCCAGGGATCAATTTTAAAATTCAGATAATGAATCACTAATTAATTCTCATGCACTGGATCTAATGATGCGATAGCATAATTTTTAGCTCACATGATACAGAGTGACCATTTCTGTTAAATTTGTAACTACACTAAAACTTATGGTTTTTTTTATAGTCTATTAGTTCAAACAACTTATTTGCATTCTGAAAATAAAGTAAAAAAAAAAAAGTGGCTTTTCCACTACTTCATCCTCAATTCAAACTTAAATATTTTTGTCACCTTCATTTCATTTGAATTGGCAAGTAACTAATCTAAATAGATAATTAGCTGACAAGCTTAGCTAGCTAACTTCTTTAGGATATGCATTCACATCTTTTAACATTGTTTATACTTATTCATGGCACTGATAATTACAAAGATTTTTATTGTTGGCAAATGTTTGTGGTATATGGTAATAATATAAAAAAAAACACTTTGGGCAATGTTGCTAATCAATTATGTGATGGGAACAGTAGCTCTTCTTAGCATCCACCCATTTCTTATTTATTTTGCTTAACTCTAATATACATTCAATCAATCTAGACCCAAAAACATTTCATTAGGTCCATCAGTAATTATGACAACAGGAATGAACAAAACACACTGAAGGTCATTACTTAAATTAAATTGCTTATCTCTTGGATCCTTACCAGACAAAGCTTAGATCTCCAAGTGCTTTTGTTTACAAATTGAATTTGTTTACAAAAAACTGTATTTACTGTGTTAACAGTCAAGTCTTATATTTGATGTTATCTGATTTTGTTTGCATACCAGTGTATCTGTATTTAATACAGTATTTATTTCATTGAAGCTTTTGACTGTTTTTTTTATTTTGCATTTGCAGAAGTCTCTTTTTGTGTTTGAAAACCCACAGGGTTATATAACATTATGAAGGTAATGAGTGTGTGAATGTGTATGCATGGTGTCTGGTGATGGACTGTTGTCCCATCCACAGTGTATAGGTTGCAGATCCATCATGAACTGACCAAGATAATACACTTACTGAATGTGTTACTTATTAGCAAAAAGGTATTCTCATGATGCATCTCTCTTCAAACTATCCTAGACTTAGACTAGAATTCATAAAATCACAAGTCTGTTCGCTGGCAAAATTGGAATTATTTAAATATTGTCCAAAAACTGACAAACATTGACCCTCTTTGATGCTAGTGTAAAAAACTAACATGATGAAGTGTGTAAAAAACATTCTTTGAATTAGAATTTTTTATTTTTGCTATGGTACTTTAGCACATTATCTCAAATCTAGAGCTACTATCCATTTTTTTGTCCTCAGGATTTTTCTCTGCTTAGATAATTTTCTAAATTGCTTTTAAATAAGACTGCAGATTGTTTAAAACCTAGTGAATTTAATTTTCCATGTCATGTATGATTTTGATACAGTAATTGAATTGTTTCCCTCTTTCATTTTTTTTCTCAAGCGTCGCCAGTAGTTGAGAAAAAATACCTAGACAATATGAGCGGAAAAATGAGAGACAGAGAGAGAGAGAGACAGAGAGAGAGAGAGACAGAGAGAGAGAGAGCAGAGAGCAAAGTGGTCTGCTGGCTTGCAGAGAACAGATTGAGAAATTGGGAAATTGATCATGGCTGCTTGATTTGGTAGATGCCATAAGGGATTGTCTCCATAAACTTCAATTAGATGAAAAGAGTTGGCTGAGATTGGACAGTATAGAGGGAAGGGAATAAGTATTTTGACTCCTTAAAGATGATATTTGCATGTGTATGTAATCTACTGTGCTGAAATTATGCTTGAATATAGTTTTGGATGGCACTGTATGAATCCAATTGTACTGACCTGAGGTCAATGTCAATACATGAGGTATACCCTCCCCAATCTGTTTCTCTTTCTCTTTTCTCTGTCTCTCTCTCTCTCTGGGTCTCTCTCTCTGTCTCTCTCTCTGTCTTTCTTTCTCTCTCTCTCTCTCTCTCTCTCTCTCTCTCTCTCTCTCTCTCTTTCTCTCATGTTCCTTGTGCTGTAGTCCCATAATTGTTGCAGAGATATTGATTACTTCTGATACTGATTATCTAAAAGGCCTTCTGCTACTGTAGGCATTGGATTTATTTTGGTTTAATTATTTATGGGCCTGGGTCATATGGTAAGCAGTTGCTTTCTATCAGCTCATGAATGATTACACTTAATATTCAGCAGTGTATATTTATTTATGTATGCAATAAGCTGTGTTTATAACTGTTGGCATCACTATCTAATATGCACCCCCACTCTCTCTCTCTCTCTCGATCTCTCTATCTCTCTCTCTTTCTGTCTCTGTAGAGGGAGCTAAATTCAGTGGCAGCACAACTCGCTGGGCGACAGGAAGAGAGTGAGCATTCCCATAAGCATGTGCTTGAGCTGAGCCGTGAGTTCAAGAAAAATGCCCCTGAGGTGAGTTAAAAAATCTTGTCTTTGTCACATTCTCCCTCCTCAAATTTGAATCCTTACTAAAGTCACGCAAAAAAGCATGCCATGCACCTATCATTATATAAGCACTGACATTTTACATTTTCCTCATTAATAGACCTTTTTTCCCCTGACTGTACTTAAAGAAGTTTAAAGCTTCAACATTAACCTCCATCAAATTCTCCAGACTTGAAATGGCAAATCCTAATTTGCTCACCACTTCACACAAATGTCATCAGTGACAATCAGGATTTACTGAATTTTCCATACTTTTGAGTGTATTATTTTTCTATGTATACTTTGGTATTCTTTTTTCTCTGATAGAGATTATAACAGCTTTGGTAATATATAACATTTTGCAAAAATCATCATTTTGTAAATCAAAACCAATTTTAAAGCAGTACTAGGCTTAGAAATCTGTTTTTGTTGGTCCAAATTGGTATTCATAGCAGTACTTGTTAAATCTCGAGTACGTTTTTCAGATCATTCTTTCAATATTTCTAAATTGATTGTAGAGCCAATCAATCTTTATGAGGCATACCAATGACATATTGTGATGGATTTTTCCCCATTGAAATCAGTGCCTTTTAAAATTTAGAATTTACCTTTAGCAAAAATGATCAATTAATTTAATATTGTAGTTTATTGATTGTTAGTATAGTGTGTCTAAGGCTCCATCCAAATGTTTCTGATTCTTTTCTGCTCAAGGTTTTAGAATGATAAATCATATATATGTATGTAGGTAAAAGGTTCTTAAAAATGTAGAGTAAAAACAATATAGAGTGTTCTTCATTTGTTACAAAAACTAGTTTGCTTAAGCAGAGGTGAAAAAATCATACATTTCTCAATGTCAAACCGGAAAACTCAAAACTTTTATACTTTCAAACTCATGCACCTTGATAATCATATGTGCAAAATTTATACAATCACAATATCATTCCCCAACACTGTAAAAAAAACAACAACAACAACAAAAAAAAAAACCCTGTAATTTTCTGGCAGCAGGGGGCAACAGAAAATATCTGTAAAAAACAGTAATTATCTCTAACATAAGCTGCAAATAATGGTATATAGAATAAAGAATGGTAATTTTCTGGCAGCCGGGGCATTAGAAAGTAACCTGAAAATGTTAGGTGGCAATCTCACATGTCCCACTCACGAGGCTGTTCCCTTAACTGCTTGCACCATTTTTTTTTGGTTTTGTTATTAGAAGCACTATAAATCTAAGACCGTTTTACACATTAATCCTAACTAAAACCATTAAATTGTATATTACAAAAGCCACTTTTGTATTGTAATTGTAAGTTACCTGTCAGAGTTAATTTAGTTGTGAAACAAATCTGTCAATTTTGTTTTTTAAATACATTAATAAACTGTCAAAATACAATAATTTTATTTTGTTGAATGTAGGTTAGCTGCACTCATATTATGTAAATTACAAAAAATGGTGCTACTTTTTTTCAATACAAAATACTGTATTTGTATGGTCAGTTTTGATAAAAGTCTCGTCTAAAAGCTGTTAAAAACAGATATTTTATGTATTCCATTTTAATATACAGTTTATTCTTGTAATTGTAATATAATTTACTTTCATTTTGAAATACAAGGAAAAACTGTAAAGTGTACTGTTGAAAACCTATAAAAATACTATTTTTTAACAGTGTAGGACATTGCAAATAATAATTATTTCTTTTGTTTATGTTCACATATTTGGGAATGCATTTTAAAATTTTTCCTCGGACATGCTTCTCTTTCAGTCCATTGATGTATTCTGTACATGTGCATTGACAAGCAATGAAATACAACTGCATAGTTCAATGAATATGATTTTATAGGCGCAAAATCCGTTAACATCATAGTTACCTCACACTCATTACGAGGAACATTAAAAATAAGCATTCCATAATTATTGCTTTTCTTTATTATTATACTTTTTTCCATTGCGATGCAACTCTTAGAAATCATTGTGGGTATTCTTGTCAGATAATATTGCTGATTTTTTAACAGTTCCTTTTTTCTTGTTTCCTTTTTTTAAGCATGGTCTTTTTTTCTAATTTGTTGTTTTTATAGGAAGTGCGGGAGATGGTTTCTCCTGTCCTTAAGAGTTTCCAAGCTCAGGTCAGTCAGTCTAATGCATATTTAACCAGACTGTGTTTTACATGGTATGATAACACTGTGGCCTCACACAACACTGTACAAAAAATTCATAATTTAGAATAAAATACTGCTCTAAAATAAATTCCCATGGTGTTAAACAAATGATCAGTGTTCATTTGTTCCCACTCCTTATAAACTCCCTAGGAGTGAATTCAGCACTGTAGGTTTAAGGGCAGATTTTTTTAAACAGCAATGGTAATGAGAATTAGCAGCAGTTGCCATTTAGCAAACCGCTTGCCGTGAGCATAATGTCATCCACATCTGCATTCCACCTTCCTAGTGACTGGTATCATTTTACTGGCAGACTTGAGCAGCTCTTCTTCTCCATTAACGTGCTGAAATATCAGGGCCTCTGTCTCCCTGCTAATATCTTTTTTCTTACTAGGATCCCCCATCCCCCACTCTCCCTACCTCTCTTTCTGTCTCACTCTCTCCCACTCTTGCTGTCTCTTTTTTTTTTCTTGTTATGTGATGGTATGCTCTGTGCCGCTCCCATGATATGCTCCCTGTTGAGACTGTCATCTCTTCTCTGCTGAAAAGCTGCTGGTCCAACCATTACATGAAGATCATAAATCATATTTGTGAACCTGCTCCATGGTCCACAAAGCATAGGCATATTGAAATGATACTGCAGCTAGGTTTTGAAACGTCACACCTCACTTATAAGAAGTGATTCAGTACCATGCCAGACGAAGTTGGAGCTAAATTTAGCATTCGTGTGTAGGGTGGGTATGGCATAGCAATTCCTGAAAGCCTGAAAACCTTTGGTCATAACAAGGGCATCTAAAAATTCTGTTTTTAAATCTGTTTTTAATATTTGTAGCAAGGCTTTACTTTGAAGTCATATGAGAACCAGTTGCACAAAATCATCCTGTTAAAATCAGTCTTAAATGTCAGTGTGTGCTTATTGATTTGGTTTTCTAATGTACATAGTTCTTGATTGGTTTGCTTTGTCTTAGAGTTCTTATAACTAATAATTTCACCTCTTATATAAGCTTTAAAAGCTTCCCATCTCATACTAGCTGTAGTTTCATCTCTATTCAGTTCAAAATAGTTATTGATGCATCTTTCTATAAATTTAACAAAGGCTGGGTCTTGCAACAAATATGCTTGTAATCTCTTGAGCAGTTTTCCAGCCTACCTAATTGAAGTTCCATTGATACGGCTGCATGGTCACGGATTATTATACTGCTGTACCAACATTTTTCAACATTGGGCTGTAGTTACATGGAGATTAAGAAATAATCAATACGTGAATGTGTCTTATATGTGCTTGAGTAACAGGAATATTCTCTGTCATTAGGGTTGTGTGTCCTCCAAATATCAATTAGTTCAGATCCGTCATTTAATTAGCCAGCACTTTCCTAGTTTGTACATGGGTTGTATCAGTTTGAGTAGACCTGTCCAACACCGGATTAAAGTTGCAGTTGAAGTCCCCCCCCCATAATATAAAGCCCTTCCAAGGAAGATAGAGTGAGAAATAGCTTTTCAAAAAATGACATCTGCATTGTGGCCATAGACATTTATAAAAAAAAAAATTTGTGTTAAACTTTTGTTCAAAATAACCCCTTACACTATAACATACCTTCCAAATGGATCTTACTTGGTTTTCGTGGTCTGGAATTTGGTCTGGGATATTGATCTATGTATAACTATAGCGACACCCCTTGCATGTGTTTTATATGAGGCATATACAGTGGTGTGAAAAAGTGTTTGCCACCTCCCTGGTTTCCTGATTTTTTGCATGTTTGTCACACTTAAATGTTTCGGAACATCAAACCAATTTAAATATTAGT
>JAOVVG010000032.1:574859-595520 GCA_028566375.1 Leptodoras nelsoni | reverse complement strand
GAAGAGGAGATTAATGAGGTTAGTTCAGTCTCTTGAAGGAGAATAAAACTTTCAAATCGCTGATCTGATATGGTTATTCTGTCTACATGTTTTGTTATCAGATTGTCAGGCTTTAAGGTTGTATGGATTTTCTGTCTAATATGTTCCCCTGATATACCAAGCTTTCTATTCATGTTTGTTGTTTCTGGTTTTGACCTTAGCTTGTTATCAGGGGAATATTGTGCTTTCTACTCCACTACATTTATTTGACAGCTCTACCCAGGATGTCAATTTTATGTCAGAAAGACATCGGACTCCACTGTTGGACAGATGTATTTTGACGTTGAGCCCAACATCGGCTTGACCTCAAATCCCAATGTCAGCTTGATGTCAAAATCCAACATTGGCTTGACATCAAAGTCCACCATTGGACAGACATTGATTTTTAGTTGCAAATGAAAATTGCGTTGACTTAAAACTCCAACGTCAGCTTGATGGCAAAACCCAACGTTAGCTTGACATTGAACTCCAACATTGGATGGACATTGTAATTTAGTTGAAAATGGAAATCAGGTTGAAGGCAAACTCAAATGTCACTTGATGTCAAAACCCAACATCAACTTGATGTTGAACTTTTGGACATTGTATTTTAGTTAAAAAAACAGGTTGACATCAAACTCCAGAGTCAGCTTGATGTCAAAACCCAATGTCAGCTTGATGTCAAAACACAAGGTTGACTTGATGTCAATGTCCACCATTGGACAAAAGTTGAATTTTAATTCCAAATGAAAATTGGGTTGACATCAAACTCTGAAGCCAGCTTGATGTCAAAACACTTGACATCAGCTTGACATCAAACTCCAACGTTGGACAGACATTGTATTTTAGTTAAAAATGGAAATAAGGTTGACTTCAAACTCAAATATCGGCTTGATGGCAAAACCCAATATCATCTTAAAAACTCAACATCAGCTTTATGTTGAACTTCAATGTTGGACAATGTATTTTCATTGAATATGAAAATCATGTTCACATCAAACCGCGTCAGCTTGATGTCAAAACACAATGTCGACTTGATGTCAAAACTCAACTTTGCCTTGATATTGAACTCCAGTGTGTACAGATGGGGCGACACAGTGGCTCGGTGGGTAGCACCGTCGCCTCACAGCAAGAAGGTCCGGGGTTCGATCCTTGGGTGGGGCGGTCTGGGTCCTTTCTGTGTGGCAGACCACATGGGGGAGGGTAGGGAGGGTGTGTCTGCCCCTTCTGAAATCCACAATCATCTCTTACGTCTTCTTCATGTTGATGCAGAGATTGTTCTTCCTGCACCAACTTTCCAGGTGTTCCACCTCCTGCCTGTAGCTGTTGCTGAGGACAATGGTGGAGCAGCAGTTGTTGTGGATCCTCACAGACTGCGGAGTGTCAGTCAGGAAGTCCTGGACCCAATTACAGAGGTCCAAGTGTAAGGAGTTTGTAGGCCAGGGTCTGGGGAATCATGGTGTTAAAGGTGGATGTGAAGTCCACAAAGAGCATACAGATACAGGAATCCTTGCATTTCAGGTGGGTGAGGGTAGTGTGGACCACAGAGGAGATGGCATCCTCTGTGGATCGGTTCTTTTGGTATGCGTACTGGTGTGGATCCCCAGTGATGTCGATGGTGGCTTTGATGTGGGCAATAACCAGTTTTTCTTTGTGACTATCAAGGTGAGAGCTACTGGCCAAAAGTCATTCAGGCCTGTTATTGTGGAGCTCTTGGGGACCGGGATGATGGTGGTAGTCCTCAGGTCAGATAGGGACAGCTACCTGGATTAGAGAGCAGTTGAAAATGTCTGTCAGCACCTCAGAAAGCTGCAGAGTTATTTGGACCAGCAACTTTGTGAGGATTAATCCTCCTTAGGATCCTCTTCATTTCTGCTGAGGTCACACTGAGGGACTTGATGACCTGCCAGTCTATGCATTTGAAGCAGTCCTGCAGTGCAGAGTCAGCATCACTGGGCCACTCAGTAATGGTCTTCTGTGTAGACCTGTGTAGTCTTCTGTGTCTGGAGGTCTCCACTCAATTCATATTATATATATATATACATCATGGGACAACACTGACAAAATGTCACTTTAACACAATGAAGAGTAGTCTGTGTGCAGCTTATATAACAGTGTAAATTTATTATTCCCTCAAAATAACTCAGTATACAGCCATTAATGTCTAAACCACTGTATATGATATATGGACTACTGCACAGATCATTGTAGATTAACATGTTGATTGGCTCATCTCCCATTATCAAATTGTAGTCCTCCAATGCAAATTGTGTAAAGGTTTGCAGATATGGTAATATAATACCACATGTGAAAAAATTAAAAAAAGATTGTTCACAATCAAGACATTCAGATCAATTTTTCAGTTTCAATCAAGTCTTCTTCAGCACTTGAATAAGTACTGGTGTTTGAAACCTGCTATAAATGATTACTGAATCTCCTGCTTGTGTGTTATAGGTGATGCTAAGTCCTCTCTGGGATCTTGTACAGGTCGCAGCAGCAGTGGTGGAAGCAGTCATTCAGATGAAACTATTAAGAGCATCTTGGAGCAGGCAAGAATGGAAATGCAGGCACAGCAGCAAGCCCTGCTTGAGCTGGAGGACAGCAGTCAGAATCTATGCTTGCAGGAGCCCCACAGGACTGTGCCCGGCCCTGTTTCGACCTACATCAAACAAGAAGAGGGGAGTACCATGACTGTTTGTCCATCTAACCCCACTGGCAGCCCCCAGACCCCCCTCAGCATTTTGTCTCCTGCTGCTTTTGTCCAAAACATTATCCGTAAGGTGAAGTCAGAAATCGGCGAAGCTGGAACATACTTTGACCAGCACTGGTCCCGTCCCTTCACTTCTGTCTCACCCTTACTTTCCTCTTCCTCCTCCTCTGTGCCCTCCACAGCACCCCGGGCTTGGAACACAGAATGCCCCCAGGGCACAGAGGAGGTCCCAGGCACAGAGGGTGATGAACCTCCACCAAGCCAGCCTATGAAAGTGGAGCCAGAAGTGTGTTTAAGTGTGGAGAAACTTTCATGTGGAGGAGCACGGATGAACTACTATCCTCTATCCTATATTCCTCGCACTCTGAAGCCCACTGTGCCACCACTTACGCCTGAGCAGTATGAGATGTATATGTATCATGAAGTAGATACCATAGAACTCACACGTCAGGTCAAGGAGAAACTGGCCAAGAATGGTATTTGTCAGCGGATTTTTGGAGAGAAGGTAAGTGTGTGTGTGAGAAATATATTTTCAGTCAGGTATTTAAAGAGGACAGAGAAGAACAGACAAATTGTGGAATAGTTTTCTACACTGTGATATTAGCATCTCTGTATGTTACTGCAGTGGTATGTATTTTTGTAATGCACTTTTTCTTCTGACCTAATCTTAGTTGTTTTCACAGTCCTTTATGTACCAGATTTTAAAAGCCTTTTCAAGAGAGATCATAATTATTAACACTACATGCCCCAAGTCTAATCCTAACCAGTTTTTATTGCTTTTTTGCAGTGAACACTTTTTCATAATTATTTCTGTTCTTTAAGTGCCACACACCACTGAAACATCATAAGCACTGTATAAAAATATGTATGGTACAAACACATAAATACACTCTTA
The DNA here is from genome assembly GCA_028566375.1 of Leptodoras nelsoni. Classification (NCBI taxonomy): domain Eukaryota; kingdom Metazoa; phylum Chordata; class Actinopteri; order Siluriformes; family Doradidae; genus Leptodoras; species Leptodoras nelsoni. Next base: position 591,897 of record JAOVVG010000032.1, on the reverse strand, counting down.
AGTCTGCAAATAAAATAGACACAAATAAATCATTGCCAAAACAATCCCAAAAGACCTTTAATAGTCACCCAGTTCTTAAATATTAATTGTTTTTTCAATACTTCACTTTCAAAGTCTTTGTGCTTTGCTACCATCATGTGGTGGACTTGAGGCTTCACTAAAACTGGTTATTGTTGATTTTTTCATAGAGATGGTCAACTTTTGCATATCATCTTCTAGAACCTTCAAGTTTTTCTGTTGAAATAATCATAAATGTTGTGATTGGCTCCTGCAGGTACTGGGCCTTTCTCAGGGTAGTGTGAGTGACATGCTGTCTAGACCGAAGCCCTGGAGCAAGCTCACACAGAAGGGACGGGAGCCTTTTATACGCATGCAGCTGTGGCTTCTGGACCAGTTAGGACAGAGCCTCAATCACCAGCCTATCCAGAGCCACAGTAAGTTAAATGTTTTATATAAGCGTTTGATTCTGCTGGGTTTTATGTTTATAATAGAAAGCAAGATTATGTATTTCTCTTTTTCAGAAATGTTTCAATTTGCCCTAATTTTAGAATGCTTTCATTGACCACTGAAATAAAATCTAGTATTTAATTATTATTTAAGTACTAATTATTGCAAACTAATAGTTTAATTTTCTCCTGAACCTACCCTTAGGCAAAAGCCCAGTGACGTCACATTCTTCACCATCACCTGCACACAGTCCAGAGGACAGCCAACCCAGTATGCCTCCGGAGCCAGTGAGTTTGGTGCTGGAGTGCAGCAAGGAAAACCAACACCCTCACCCACAGCACACAGAACCTCACGGTGTGAAGGGTACAGCAGATGTGTTGGCAGTCCAGCAGCCTCACATTCCACTAGGCATTCAGGAGCTGGTGGCCATGTCACCTGAGCTTGACACATACGCTATAACTAAGAGGGTCAAGGAAGTACTGACTGACAACAACCTAGGTAGATTTAACATCTTATTATCATTAATTCTTAATGCATCTTATTATGATTAATGAATAATTCAGTATGAAACATTGATATGTAAAGTTTTTATTGAATGTTTCTGTAATTTTGACTATATGTTTATTGTGTGATTTTTTTTAGGTCAGCGTCTGTTTGGCGAGAGTATCTTAGGCCTTACACAAGGCTCTGTTTCAGACTTGCTGTCCAGGCCAAAACCATGGCATAAACTAAGTCTAAAGGGCAGAGAGCCCTTCGTGCGCATGCAGCTATGGTTAAGTGACCCACATAATGTTGTCAAACTGAGAGATATGAAGAAGATGGAGAAGAAAGGTGAACAAAATGGAAATGGTACAATTTAAATTTAAATCTGTGTTAACCCTTACTTAATGATTTCAAACACCTACCTCATGAGTATTATATCTTTCCCGTGCAAGGTATAACATCAGTATACAGAACACACTCATTCTATACTTTATTTTATTTATTTATTTATTTATTTTTTGGGGGGGATTTTTCCCCAATTTTCTCCCTAATTTAGTCGTATCCAATTCCCACCCGTCAGTGCTTTTCCCCCCTTGTCACGCGACGAACCGCCAGTCTGGGAGAGTGAAGCCATCACGTGCGTCCTCCGGTGCACGTGACGCATGCCGTTGCCTTTTTCGAACTGCGGCTCATGCAACCGTCGGGCCTTAGCGCGCCCAGAGGAAAGCACCCCCGCCCTCCTCTTGTATACATGAGCTCACAGACACCCGTGACTGGACAGTCTCGCGCTGATTGACATGGGGGGAGAACGTATGCTGCCCCTCCCTCCTTGAGAGCACGGCCAATCTTGCTCTCTGAGCCCCCAGCTACGGGCAGCTATAGCATCACCCGGATTCGAACTCGCAATCTCCGGATGGTAGTGCGAACGCGTTGTCGTTGCGCCACTCGGGGGCACATATTATACTTTATTATGAACATTATGCTAATACTGAGTAGGGTCTCTCTTTGCTCTCAAAACAGTCTCAATTCTTCATGGATTGTTTTCCACAAGATTTTAGAAACATTCCTTTGATATGCTGGTCCATGTGGACTTGTTTGCATTACGCATTTCCTGGAGTTTTCAGGTGCACTTTCATGCATTTGTCAGCAGGGATATCTCAGTGGATAAGACACTGGACTCCTGATCAGAAGGTCATGAGTTTAAATCCCAGCACCACCAAGCTACCACTGTTGGGCCCCTGAGCAAGGCCCTTAACACCCAAATGCTCAGTTATATAAATGAGAAATGTAAGTCACTCTGGATAAGGGTGTCTGCCAAATTACATTCCAATGGTGCTCATATCTGGTGTCTGGGAAGGCCACTGAAAAGAGCATTGAGCTCATTGTCATGTTCATGAAACCAGTTTGGGATGACATTTACTTTATGACATGGTGCATTATCATGCTGGATTTAGCCATTAGAAGATGGATAAAATGTATCCATGAAGTTGCACATGCACATGGTCAGCAACAATACTCAAATAGGCTGTGGCATTCATGCAACAATTAATTGGTTTTAACAGGCCCACACCATTACACCACCTCTACCAACATGGACTTTTGATACAAAGCAGATTGGATCCATGGATTCATGCTAATGGAGCCAAATGGCTGACTCTACCAGCAAAAATTGAGCAGCTTACTTGGTTCTTAGTATATGGTTGTTGTTATAGCTCATCTGCTTCATGGTTCAATGTGTTGCGTATTCTGAGATGCTTTTATGCTCCACAATTGTACAACCTGCTCATAGAAATTCTCAATCTAACCTGTCTGGCATCAACAATTATGCCGCAATCAAATCACTGAGATTTTTTTCCCATTCTGATAGTTGATGTGAATTATCTGAAGCTGGCCCATATCTGAATGATTTTATGCAATGCATTGCTGTTGCACTATTGTCTCATAGGTGTAATTTTAAATGGGTCAGGGGGAACATGTCCCCCTCAACCTTCACAGGGAGGTAAAATGCACCCACTTCCCAATAATTCCTGTTCAATGCATATTTGTGATTTCAGTTTTAACATTGTGATGTTTTTTGTTTTTATTTGTTTTGTTTGGTTTGGTGAAAAATATTATACTTTTTAATTTTCTTTATTTTTATTCACCCATGAAAGAATTATGATTGGGTATTATGGCAGGAAGATGGTGGAGTTGCTGGTTCATCCACCAGTTAGTGCTGGGTGCCCCACCCTTCCCTTGTCATGGCTGCTGCTCATTCATGGAGGAGCAAAATCTGTAGCATAAGCACTCAGGTCTCACCGATACATGATATGGTGGTCTCGTGGAGGAAGAGCTGTAGGAGAGACGGTTAAAGACTGTATGTGCTAACATCTGTAATAGTGTGAGACATTGCTGGCTTGTTAGCTAGTGGAAGCAACAACCAATCCCTGGATTAAAAATGAAAGACAGTTTCTGTAGTTGCAGTTTCTGTAGTTTTCTGTTAGTGGCAGCTAGCTAACATCCTAGTTTTGTAGCTCTAGCAGTCTCCTCTATAATGTTTTTTATCAACCTTTAAACAAAGGTTCCACATTTAAATGTATTCTCATGTGTCTGTCTGACACACAGATTTGTCAGTTTACTGCTATCATCATGCTTATCTGCTGTACAGATACTCTATATGCATTATGTACACATGAGAAAAGAAAGGCTAGAATCAGAACATTTTTTCAGTGTCCAAATGTAAGTGTGATTAAGGAGGTGTTTTAAAACATACAAAATATCACTCAGATCATGATTTTCTTATAAATCAATTAGCTGAGACAGACCAGTCAGATTGTGGAGGAGAAAGAACAGTTAGGAATGCTTTTGTTCTCTTTACAACTATTTACTACTATTCATTGTAATAAAAAAAATGGGGGTGATACGGTGGCTCGGTGGGTAGCACTGTCAACTCACAGCAAGAAGGCCCCGGATTCGATTCCCGGGTGGGGTGGTCTGGGTCCTTTCTGTGTGGAGCCTGCATGTCCTCCCTGTGTCCACGTGGGTTTACTCCAGGTACGCCGGTTTCCTCCCACAGTCCAAAGACATCCAAGACGTGACCCTGATAGAAAAGTGTCATGATACTGCATTATGACTATGAACAATTCTAATGTGAAGATGTTCATTTAAAATATAGTAAATATATTTTATAGTATATAGTATACATATGCAAGGATGTTTGGCATATTAAATACAATTTTTGGCATTCCTTGTGTTTATTTAACATAAAACACTACTCATGTATTAGTGTGGTCAGTGTGAGCAATGTACCCCAAAAGTTGAAATGAAACCTACATCACTGGAGTGGTTAGATAATTGCATGAATAATTAAGTGTACAGATATTCCTAATAAAGTGTTGGTGAGTGTACTTTAGCTACTTTAGGTACTGCCCCATTTCCAAATGCCATACTGTAAAAAATACAAACTTCTGCTAATTCAAGATAGTACAACGTGAATTATAAGGCGCATATATGGGAACAAATATTATCCTTATTCCAGTGTGTTCTTAAAGGTAAAAACTTGCAAGAATTTTATATAAGAATTATATAAGAATTTTATATAAGAAACCACTCACCCACAGGCCTGATCCCTTGCTGTGAAGCATTTAGCACATGTTGTCTTGTTAATGACACACTGTGTGCTCAAAGCACTGATCCCCACATCCACCGATAGTGACCACCTTTAGTACTATTTAGTAGTATGATTAATAATAACAACAATAATAAAAACAAGGGTGACACAGTGGCTCGGTGGGTAGCACTGTCGCCTCACAGCAAGAAGGCCTTGTGTTCGATCCCTGGGTGGGGCGGTCTGGGTCCTTTCTGTGTGGTGTCTGCATGTCCTCCCCGTGTCCGCGTGGGTTTACTCCGGGTTCCTCCCACAGTCCAAAGACATGCACGTTAGATTGATTGGTGTCTCTAAATTGGCCCTAGTGTGTGTGTGTGTGTGTGTGTGTGCGTGAGTGTGTATGTGTGTGTGTGCCCTACGATGGATTGGTGCCCTGTCTAGGGTTGTTCCTGCCTTGCACCCTAAGCTTCTGGCTAAGCACCAGCTCTCCCGTGACCCTGAAATAGGGTTAAGATAATGAAATGTATAGTAATGATGAATGGTTATGACAATAACCACTTGGCTGGGCCAAGTTACATTGTCTCAGTAGATTGAAATACAGGGATGGACTGTGGGCTTACTTTGGCTGTGGGTCAGCAAATCATCCAGATGGATGGCTAGATCGATAATGTTGTCTAGGAATGCTGCTTCATTCTGGCAGGCACGCTGAGTAAGCACCTTGACATTAGGCATTTCTGCACCAAACAGTTCTAAAAACTAATCTAAAAACTGCCCCCTGTGGAGCCCCCCCAAGAACTACATTTGTTCCAGATCCTTTTTTAGTGTGCATTTCACATTGCAAGTACCAACGATAAACTGATGTAAGCGCGCAGCAGATGGTGATTGTACCACTTACAAACCATAAGGTGCACCAGAGGAACTTTTTCATAGTTCGAAGAACTGTACTCCCTTTCTCGCATGTTCACACAGCAGAAACTGGGGACAATTGTAGTTCTTAGAACGTCATGTATAGGGACTTTTCTAGCTCCTTGCTCAAGGTAGGTACTTTTCTCTGTGCATAGGGAGCCTGAGTGACGTAAGAATGCCGTTATTGGTACAGGCGTACATGTAAGGTGATTGGTGCTGACGTAAGGTACACAAGTGTGTACTCATTGGTATGCATAGATGTACCTGTTGACAGCAACTGCCATCATATACTTCATATACTTCACGTCATATACTATACCTAAATATGCTTTGCATTGTTTACTGTATAGTAAAGTAATGCTCCCCATGAAAAGTTTACCGATTTGGTTTTCACCACTGATTTTACACCCAAAGAAACACACAACAAATAACTATGGTTTCACAAGCACAAGCAAATCATCAGGCTTTCTCATATCTGCATTACAGTAAATTAGTTCTCAGCCACATGTTGAGATGATGCATCAGGCCTCACGTGGGAGCAGCATGGAGAGACAAGAATTTCTATAAATTTTCTCCAACTGTATTGTTGTTCATGGGGAGCATTACTTTTATATACTGTAAACAATGCAGAAATTAAAAGGTTTACAAATATTTACTATTTTTGTATGCTTTTTCTTATTTTGTGATATCATTAGAATAAGTAAGTGCACAAAGAAGTACAGCAAACAATATAGTGCCTTGAAAAGTGTCTTGAACTTTTCCACATTTTTTCACATTATACCCACAAACTTAAATGTACTTTATTAGGATTTTATGTGATAGACCGACACAAAGTAGCAAGTAAATAATATATAGTTTTCAAAATGTTTAATAAATAAAAATCTGAAAAGTGTGGCTGCATTTGTATTCAGCCCCCTGTATTCTGATATCCCTAAATAATATCCAGTGACCAATTGCCTTTATAAGGCACTATACAGCTATATAGTGTTCTACAGTTCTATAAAGGGCAGAGAATGTTAGTGAACAAACAGCATCATGAAAACCAAGGAACATACCAGACAGGTTGGGGATAGGGTTGTGGTGAAGTATAAAGCAGGGTTAGGTTATAAAAATATATCCCAAGCTATGAACATCTCATGGAGAACTGTTCAGTCCATCAGCTGAAAATGGAAGGAATACGGAAGTAATTCACACTTGCGCTTGCTACTTTGTGTTGGTCTATCACATAAAATCCCAATAAAATATATCCCAAGCTATGAACATCTCATGGAGAACTGTTCAGTCCATCAGCTGAAAATGGAAGGAATACGGAAGTAATTCACACTTGCGCTTGCTACTTTGTGTTGGTCTATCACATAAAATCCCAATAAAATATATTTAAGTTTGTGGGTATAATGTGAAAAAATATGGTAATGCTCAAGGGGTATGAATACTTTTTCAATTGTAAGTGTTTGACTGAAGGTTATATTGATCACTGCATCAGCATTGACTTGGCATGAAGTTGGTTCAATTTTTAATAATTGAGATAATAAATAAAAATAGCAGCATCTGATATAGTAAACTACTTTTCCCATATTTGGTTCAGTTTAGCTAGCTACCTCTCTCTGGGGGTAGCTTCTGTGATGTAGTGAAACTTTATTTAATGCACAGTAACTGGTAGCTTAGTTCAGTAGTTCAACACTTCCCAAGTACATTGCCCAACACTGAGTATGCAACTTACATTACAGACCAAAACAACAGGAACATTTGTGATTTATTAACTGAGGTGCACTGTAGTGTCCTAAAAATGAAATAAAATATAAATGAAATTTATAATTGGTTAATTCACTTGAAACTTTATTTAACCGACAAAATGACAAAGAAAAGATTTTCAGTGTTAAATATCATCAAATATATCAAATTCATAAATTGTTGCCTGCAATCCACTCAAAAAAAGTCGGAACAGAGGCATGTTTACCAGTGGGCCACCTTTTCTTTTAATCATTACAGAATTGAAGATATTAATTGTTGCAGTTTTGCAAGTGGTATTTTGCCCATTTTTGCTGACTCAAGACTCAAGCTGATCAAAAGTTATGGACACCATTCTCTGATTCTCCTCTTCATGATACACCATACATTTTCAATAGGAAACAAAGACAGGCCTGTTTGGGTTCAATGTTCCTGTTGGTTTAAGGTTTTTCCAAAGAATTCTGGAATTCTGAAGAAGTCTTCCTTCTTAATGTTTCCATACACTTTGTGCAAGGAACCAGCAAAACAAAAAAAAAGCATGATACTGCTTTTCATTTTTATCTTTGTCTCGTCTGACCATGACAACGTTTCTTGTCCATATGGTCAGCTGCAAAGTTTAGTCAAGCTTGATTTTGTTCTGTTTTGAACAGGAGCTTCTTTCTTGGATGACAGCCTCTCAGTCTATGGTGATGTAAAACTCACTTAACTGTAGACAGTGATACTGTTGTTCCAGGAACATCTAGTTCATGGTGGGCCTCTGCCTTGGTGGTTCCTGGATTGTTCCTGACAATTCAAACCATTGTCTTCTCAGTTGAGGGTGACAGTTTAGGTCTTCGCTTGGCTACCCCGCCAAGCGAATCATCAAATTGTTTGAATCAAATTGTTTGAACTGATTATCTGGGCATCTGCATTTGTTTAGAAATGGCTCCAGGAGACTTTCCTGAGCATGAACATGACTAATAGGAGATAGGAGGCCTTAGCCTTGGCAAGTTAAACAACATTTTGGATCTTTCTGCACCACTGAATTAATAACGGGCGGTGTATGTATATTATTGACTCTGTTGATTCAAATGATTTATTTACTCATCACAACCATCATCCTTGGGATCAATTTGTTGCTCGAAGTGAAGACATTCTTCCTCGCTGTTCTCAAAGCTTTCATCTGAAGAGCTGCATTCTTGTTCACTCTCCAGGGCAAGGCTCTGCTGGTTCTGTTGCAAGGCGAATACAGCTGAGAACCATGAGTGTGCCATCTTGAAGCTCCATGCTCAGTGTGGAAACAACACAGCCATGTGCTCTTTGTTTATAGTAGTGAAAATGTGTGTTTTCACATATTGTGTTGCCTTGCAGTCCCCCAGTAGCTGCCAGATTACCATGTTGCAATAGCTGAAATTGTGAATGGGTGGTTTGCGCTCTGACTCAAAGACTGAAATGTGCCTCTTGTTACTTATGTCTCTCTCACAACAATATAAAAATCGATTTAATTTCAACCTGTATTTTTCAACCTGTAATAATTCTATTTAGGCTTTTAATTTTAATTTTCTGCTCCAGAAATTTGCTCAGCTCTGCCTTTTTTCAGTAAAGAGCAAAATATGAGGCAGACATGTAGGGAGTGGGTTTTGTTGAAAGAAAAATGAAGGCTTCTTAATATTTTCATTACAATTTTCTCCACAGGAATTAGAGAATTCTAAAAATTACATTATTAATGACATTAATTATGGGGCAAAGTCTTTGTGTCACTGATTTGAAGCTCTAACTTTACATAGCTTAATTTCTCTTCATTTACAGCATACCTGAAGCGTCGATATGGCCTGTTGAGTCCTGGGTCAGATACTGACTCTCCTGGAGCATGTTCAGATTCCATTAGCCCAGGCCTTGTCCAAATGGAGCTGTGTTCCTACAGCCAAGCTAAGAAACCCAGAGTAGTGCTAAACACAGAGGAGAAAGAGGCTCTAAAAAAGGCATACCTGCATGAGCCTTACCCATCCCAGCACACCATTGAGATGCTGGCCACCCAGCTTAATCTCAAGACCAACACTGTCATCAACTGGTTTCACAACTACAGGTTTGAAAGAAACTGATTTTCACACATCTTGTCATGTTAAACTGGGGGCATTCATACAAAATGTACAGTGGAATGTGTATGTATCAGGCTGTATAGACCTGTTGATACCATTCTGGCTTCACCTAGTAACAATTATGAGCTGTACATAGTAAAAACAAGATTGATAAGATACAGAATACAAAGTATCAAAATACAGAGTATTAATCTTTCTATCTAGCTACTAATACTACTGCTACTTTATACAGTCATTTTCATACACACAAATGGAGTTCAAGGTATTGACTATGATAAAACTTTGCATGACACAAACCCCAAAGTTCCATGTTAAGTGGTCCCTGTTTCCCCTGGATTCTGAACTCTTTGTGTATTGTCTTGATTATTTTGTATGCAGGTCTCGAATGCGGCGTGAGGTCCTTGTGGAAGGTTCTCAGGGCAACGAGGCTGATGCGGAGCATAATTTCTCTCCTTCAGTGAGCTGTAGTCCCATTTCAGATGTAGATGAGAGAAAAAAAGGCATTGCAATCCACAGTGGCCCCACAATGCTCAATGTCAAACAGGAAGTGGAGGAAGAGGAGGAGATGGTGCATAACATGCAGGATACATGCTCTTCCATGGCTATACAGTACAGTGAGCTAAAGACTGAAGAGGAGCAGACATCAGGCAACAGGGACCTGATGTTGTGTTGTCCTGAAAGTCTCAAGCAGGATGAATCTTGCATCCACAAACTCCTTTCTGAATCTGTTTCCACAGACAACATTCAGAAAAGCAAAACAGCAATGACAGAAGGTGAAAATAAATCACCAGTAGACCCAGCAAGCTTCAAGGCATCATCAAGGGCATGTCGCAGCAGCCTGGAGGTGTCCCTCGACTCACCCTCAGCTGCCTCCTCTCCTGGTCTCATGATGTCTGTCTCACCTGTGCCATCCTCTTCTGACCCCATTTCACCATCTCAGTCCCTCTATTCCAACACTAAGATCAGCAAGAGCACACAGAGGCGTGATGAGAAAATGGCCAACCTTAGCAACATCATCCATCGACTTGAGCGAGCAGCCAATCGTGAAGAGGTGCTGGACTGGGAATTTTAGAAGCTTAAAATACTCTGAATCCCTGAAGAGGGTTTTCTCAGTACTGAAGATTTCTCTGTCATTTGCCTGTCACAAGGAACACAGGACGTGATATCCTCAACCCACAGAAAAGATATTGTCCTGTTTAACACTTTTCAGTAACTTTAAACAAATAATATTTATAAACATGTTTAAGGCATTTTGATAAATGTATCCTACTTTGAGTTATATGTTACAGCACTAGCTGTCATATTTTAAACCAAGAAGGAAAGAGCTACTGCGATGTGAAGACTTTGCAGCTATGGTGTCAGGAAATGCACACTGATATTCTATAGATTGGCACTGGGTGAGATTACTTCAAAGTGGGAACTCTTTCTTAAGCCATCAAAAGCACTACTTGTTAAAAAGGACTCTGACCAAATTTGCTACTTTTTGAATAGCAATTTTTTTTCTCCAGATTTTTGACTGTAAAACAAGACAAATCATGATGTTGAGAACTTTATACTGACTTGAGGGGGTAGTCCTTAAAGACTCTAAATAGTGAACATATGTACTTTTCTTGTTGACATGCTTTGGAACATTTGTTGCCTAAGCATATAATGTGTGGTTGTATGTGCTGTAGAAATTGTCTGCAATAGCCTTTCTCTGAAGGAGATGTAGCATGGTATACAAATTACCCTCTTATCCTCTATAGATAATATCCTATGGTACACTTGAGCGAAAAAAGTGAAACATTGGAAAATTTAGCCAAAACAAAGGTATTGTAAGAAAAAGACTACTGATATAATACAATGAAGCTGTTACATTTTTGGTTTCCTTTAAGGATTCTTAGAGGTCTTAGGGCCTTTTTGTGCACTTGGAAGCGAGTGAGCCATTCGAAACTTTTGAGCAATGTCTTCACTAATTCATATTACATTTACCTCACTATTCCTCTGATGCACTGATCTCTCACACACATAGGGCAAAGCAATGGCCATAACTCATCATAACAGTTCTGAAATGTGGATCTGATCTGAAGTACGAAAGTTGTATTATTATTCTATTATTTAATCATTCGTTATCTAAGCCTCTTATCCCACTGCTGGGTCACAGGAGGTGCTCGATCCCACCCCAGTGGCCACTGGGTGGAAAGCAGGGAAACACCCTGGACAAGCTGCCAGTCCATTGCAGGACAGACACACATCCAGGGTCAATTTTAGTATCTTCAGTTCACCTGACCGCATGTCTTTGGACTGTGGGAGGAAACCGGAGCTCCCGGAGGAAACCTATGCAGATATGGGGAGAACATGCAAGCTTCACACAGAAAGTACACTGGCCTGGCCTGGGAATTGAACCCAGGTGCTACTTGCTGTGAGGTGATAGCGCTACCCAGTGCACCACCTTGCTACCAATTACAATAAACAATAATTCAATGACAATATGATATAAGTGTGAACCAAGTCCCAAAGACCAACACCTGGAAGTAATGGGGGTATCATTGTCACTGGCATTTTAGCATGTATACGTTTTAAAATAACCATTTATACCTGTCTCATTGGTATGCAGTAATAAGTTTAGGAATCCTGCCCTTCTCAGCACATTTAGTCACTCTCATGATTGTTGGTCCTCTAGGATTCTTTACAAATTGAGAGCATTCAATATATACCTCTATCACTAATTCATTATATTTTTTGCATGGGCTGTCCAATACCACAAGAAGATGTGCTGTAATGTGGGTGTCCTCATCATATCTGTCTCTGAGAACTCAAATCAGAATTGGCACACTCTTTATATAAGTAGAGTAAATACGCTGTACTTGAGTAATAAATGAAGAGGTTGTAATAAGAGAAATACACAAAGTTTTCATAGAAATGTGACAGTTCAAGCAAATCTGTTTCTAGACCTTTTGTGTACTACTCAACAATTTAGCATTTTAAATATGCATATACCTAAAAGCATAGGGTGCTTTCATACTAGGTGTTATTTCTACAGAAAAAGTGCTGGCTTGAGCACCTTTTGTGTTGAGATGAAAAACAGCAGCACACACTGGTTATGAGGAAGGTTCAAAAGAAGAGATAATCAAAAGAAGAAGAGCTGCTTGCATAACTTGAATGTAAAAATAGCCAAGTTGTTGTTTTTAGTTGTATTGAAAAGTTGGAAGATTAGCAATGAAATACTTTTGATTCACTTTTTTCCACTAGCACTCTGTCCACCATATTTGTTTTTCTCACTTGCCCCCCAACTTGTAGCCTGATTAGTTGGGAGGTAAAAAAAAAAAAAAGCACTTGACATCACTCAGTGCATTTCAGATTTTTCAGTTTGTTTTCTTTTTTTAAAACTTTGGAAGTGCTTCACTGTAGCCAGAAACACACCACAGGCAGTGATGCTTCCTAACAGAAACACATAGTGTGAAAGTGCCTTATGTGACACATGGATTGGGATCAGAATAGGGGAAAATTAAATTACATCTCATAGATTCTAATCTTGTTTCATCTCTCAAGGCAGGAGATTTTGCAATGTTTAATTTCAATGGACTTCAAATGCTAAAGCAGGACTTGAAACTAGGGAGTTGTGCTAATACATTTGTGTAAGGATGATAGTTTATAAAATGTGCCACTGGTTGCATTTTTTTAATAACATTTCAGATGAAGGGAAACCCTACTAACAATTTTAACAAAAACAAATGTAGTGACTTTTAAAATCCTCCATTCAGTGGACTTCAAAAGTATTAGCCACCTAAACCTGTTTTTTTTCCTCTTATCCTTATTTTACATATTTGCCTGACATTTGGGGGCATTCCACTGTTTGGTACTGAAATACCTTGAAATACTTTTATTATTATTATTATTATTATTATTATTAGATTCTGACACAAAACAAGTGTTTGCTACTGTGTGTAGTTTTTTTTAATATTTTCTTGGTAGATGTGGGTCTTCAATACCTCATATAAGAACTATTCAGCACTTACTGTTTTTAAAAAAACACATTATATTTGAGAATAGTGAAAATATGAAGTATGAAATCTGTTCTAACATTTGTTCCACAGGTCTTTGCATTGATGTATTGTTGAAGTTGATAGTAAAACACTTGCACATGTCTTATTAGTACTGATTGAAATAATAAACATGTATAAATATATGAATATGACACCTTTTCTGGAATAATAATATCTTAGGGTTTGTGTCACTTGTGTGCTGATGTAGACTGTACACTGTACACACACCTTGTCTGGCAAACTTGCACATTCTAGAACCTTCTTTCGGGGTTATCTAGATTTTTTAAGCTTTGTCAGACCAGTCAGGTCACATTGCTGGTTATCTTAAAATGTTTATGACTTCTACTTGATTTTCCTCAAACACAGTGTAATTTTATATTAATTAATTTGATTAAATTTAGAGCCTAATTTCTCTGTGTACATTATCTACTAGTTGCAAACATCATGAAGAAATAGTATATTCGCTTTTGTATCTCCTGTAATCTCAAGTAATCACTTGTTGGAGTATCTCTGTTAAAACTAGAATTTGTATGGACTTATGGTGATGCTCAAAAAGTAATAGGATTTATTTCACAATTATTTTAACCATAATGTTCCTGTTAATTTTGGTGATTGGGCTTATTGTAACATATCCTTAAACAGTCTTCAAGACAAATTATAAAATAGAAAGGCTTTATTGGTGTGAAAGTAAAATTAACCTTGAAATTTACCTTATGATGTGCTAAATACGGTGCATGCCAAAGGCAATATTTAAACATTTCATTCTGAGCAGCCAAAAAGAAAGTTTACGAGTCACCCCTGCCCCCTACACACACATCCACACCACCACACATACAATTAGGATCCACTGTGACACTAACCAGTATGCAGTGATTACTGCAAATGAATGAGTATGCAGTAGGAAATATTGTATAAAAAATGCATTTGCAGAACAAATGTGCAAATTCTTAACACACTTTAATAATCAGCCCCTGTATTCTATGTGAATTGGATGCCATTTATCTCAATCAATATAGATATTTACAGAATCACATAAATGGCCTCACAGATTAAGTTGCTACTAGCTTTGACAACAGCGGCAGGTTGCCTTTAAAGAGCATCACCACTCAGGGGGTTAAAATATCATTCACCTACAGCTATTTTTAGAATTATAACTACTCAGATGACCCACAACCAGTGCAGAGAATATTGTTTGCATTTATCTATTTGAGTTTTGAATTCAAACCTTTCATCATGCTAAGTAGCCAAAATAGTCTGATTGTGATTTTTCAGTTGCTATAAGAAAATATTTTGGCAGTGTCACTGGCTTTAGAACCAGTTGTCATGATGCAGGATTTTATTAATTACTTTGCCTATCAATTAGTTACTTTGCTTATCTTGTCACCTTTTGAGAACAATACAGACATAAAATAGAAGCTAATGTGTTAGTTTACATGTTTAAAATACATCAGAATCAGAATCGGAATCAGAATCATACTTTATTGGCCAAGTATCCTTGCGCATACATGGAATTTGGCTTTGGTTACATGGAAGATTGCAGTGTACAAGAACAGAAACCTCAAGTGTGCAATTCACAAAGTGAGTGACCTAAGGTGCTAGCAGTCTTATGTCTAATACAGATGTCAGTCCTATGTGCAAAAACGTGGAAGTTGAAAAGAGATAATCAGTGTTAATAGGAAGTTTGAAATAAATATCCAGTGTGAACTGTCCATTATGTAATAAATGTCAAACAAATCAAGATGCAATGTCCAGAAGACCAATGTCTGATGTATTGAATGATGTGTGCAGTTGTATAAACATAGAGGTGAAGGGAAGGAGGTATGGGGGAAACACAGGAGGGGGGTGTCCTGTGTGTGAGTACAGTGTGTATGTGCATACAGTCAGTTGTTCATGAAGATGATGGAGTGTTGGAAGAAACTACCTGATTGTTTTTACTTTCACCTGGCTGAAGTGCTGTCCTGATGGAAGGCAGTGGAACAGGCGATGACTGAGATGAGATGGGTTGGTGATGATTTTCACTCACAGTTCCTGGATCTGGAGGCATGCAGATCTAGCAGTGTGGGCAACTTGACACAGATGGTCCTTTCTGCAGACTTGATGATGCACTGCAGTCTGTTGGTATTGTGTTTGGTGACTTAGCAGCCACATACTGTCATGGATGTGGTGATCACTGACTCTGTGATTGCTGTGTAGAACTGTACCATCAGCTCCTGTGGTAAGTTGAACTTTCTCAGCTGGTGCAGGAACTGCATCCTCTGCTGGGCCCTCTTGATGATGGAGTTGATGTTCCTGTCCAACTTCAATTCTTTTGTGATTGTTGTCCCCAGGAAATTGTAGGACTCCACAGCCATCACAGCTCTATCTAAGATGGTGATTGCTGGCAGGGCTGGGGGTCTCCTCCTGAAGTCCACTATCATCTCCACTGTCTTCTCTGAGTTCAGCTCCAGGTTGTTCTAGCTGATAGAAAAGACAACCTGATCCACCACCCTTCTATAAGCAGACTTATCACTGTCACAGATGAGACTGATGACTTTGGTGTCATCTGCAAACTTCAGAATGTGGACTGAGGGGTCCATGGAGGTACAGTCATTTGTGTACATTGTTTGAGCAGTGTGGAAAGTATATATCCCTGTGGCATACCTGTACTAATGGTTTGGGTCCCTGGGGTGATCTTTCCCAGACTCACATGTTATTTCCTGTCAGTGAGGAAGTTGGTGATACACTGGCAGGTGAAGGATGGCATATTGAGATTGTCCAGTATGTTGTGTAACTGTCCTGAGTTTATTGTATCCACCACCAAGCTGAAATCCAGAAACAGGATTCTTGCATAAGTTCCTACACGATCGAGGTGTTGAAGGATAAGGTGGAGACCCATGTTCATTGTGTCATCCAAAGACCTGTTGGCCTGGTATGCAAACTGCATGGGGTTTAGCAGGAGGTCAGTGATTTCCTTGAGCTGAGTGAGAACCAGCCTCTCAAAATATTTCATGACCACAGATGTCATGGCTACTGGTCTGTAATCATTTAACCCAGTGATGGTTGTTCTTTTGTGAATGGGTGTTATGATAGAGTGTTTGAACAGTACACACCTCCAATGATCTGTTAAAGATCTTTGCGAAGATGGGTACAACTTGGTTCATGCAGGTCCTTAGGCACAAAGGAGAAAGGACCTGTTGCCTTCTTCACTTTCTGTTTTTTAAATAATTGGAGAACATTGTCTTCATAGATCTTCAGGGCTGGCTGACTGGGTGGCTGAGTGTGAATAGAAGGAAGGGTGTGAATAGGTGCTGGATGGGTGCAATGTGTTAAGCTTCTCGAACCTGCAGTAGAAACTGGGGGGCAGCTTTTTGTAGCTGGTGATGTTCTGCAGGCACTTTTAGACAGTTGATGGCTCATTTGTGAAATCATACTGCTCAGCTTGCTGGAATAGCTTTTTTGCAAACTTGTTCAGGGTGTTCCTTGCTTGATTGTATTGTGTCCAGTCCCCACTTCTGTATGCTGCCTCCTTAGACTGGCACAGCTACATAAGTTTGGCATTAAACCAGGGCTTGTCATTATTACATTTAACCCGAGTCCTGGTGGGATGTCCTCACAAAAGCTGATGTACAACCCCAATTCCAAAACAGTTGGGACGTTGTGTAAAATGTAAATAAAAACAGAATGTAATGGTTTGCAAATATCACAAACCCATATTATATTCAGAATAATACACAGAACACATATCAGATGTTGAAAGTGAGACATTTTACCATTTCATGAAAAATATTAGCTCATTTTGAACTAGA
>JAOVVG010000032.1:508813-522498 GCA_028566375.1 Leptodoras nelsoni | reverse complement strand
CTAAAATATATGAAAGTCTAATGTTTATCAGTACATTACAGAAAATAATGAACTTTATCACAATATGCAAATTTTTTGAGAAGGACATGTATGGACCAGATTATAAGCACTGCGTAGATCCAACTTGGTAAACATAGTAGCTCCTCATATCTGTTCGAGGGCTGAGGGGAAAAGTAAGTGGGCATGCGTGAGCATGCAGCCTGTTACCGCTGCTCCTGGTTCATTTTTGGTTTTGTTTTATTTTTAGCTTTTTTTCTTTTTTCTTTTATTTATATATTTTACAAACAACTTAACGAAGCTGTGCCCTCTCTAACCATGCTGATAGAGAGAGTCTTGGTTTGTTTTTTCACCGTTAAATTACTTCTTTCACCCACTCCAGTTCGCCTATCAGCAATGTCTCAGAGTTGAGGATGCCATCGTCTACCTTCTTAATTGAGTCTATGCTCACATGGACAGGCCAGCCAGCACCGTGAGGGTCATGTTTTTTTACTTCTCCAGTGCATTCAACACCATTCGGCCTGATCTTCTGAGTGATAAACTGAAAAGGATGAAGGTAGACACCCCCCTTGTGACCTGGATTGTTGATTACCTGACTGGCAGACTGACTGGTATGTACATTTGCAGCAGTGTGTGTCGGACAGGTTGGTTAGCAACATTGGAGCTTCACAGGGAACTGTCCTCTCTCCATTCCTCTTCACCCTCTACACCACAGACTTCAACTACTGCACAAAAACTTGCCATCTTCAGAAGTTTTCTGATGACTCAGCAATAGTTGGATGTATCAGGCGACGGTGAATGACTTTGTTGAATGGTGTGAGCTAAACCATCTGCAGCTTAATTTAACAAAGACTAAAGGACTGGTGGTGGACTTGAGGAGGGACAAGGCACAGGTGACCCCTATGTCCATCAGAGGGGTCAGTGTTGACACTGTGGAACACTACAGATATCTAGGTGTTCACATCGATAACAAACTGGACTGGGGTTTGAACACTGATGTCCTCTACAGGAAGGGTCAAAGTTGTCTATTTTTTTTGAGGCGTCTTAGGTCCTTCAACATCTGCCAAACTATGCTCAAGGTCTTTTATGAGTCTGTAGTGGCGAGTGCTATCCTATATGCTGTTGCAGGCTGGGGAAGCAGGCTGAGTGTGGCAGACGCCAATAGACTTAATAAATTGATCCGTAAGGCCAGTGATGTTGTGGGTTTGGAGCTGGACCCGCTGACAGCAGTGTCGGAGAGGAGGACTCTGTCTAAGCTGAAGGCTATTATGAACAATGGCTCCCACCCACTCTACAACACAGTGATGAGACACAGGAGCACATTCAGTACAAGACTCATTCATCCAAAATGCACTACAGAGCGTTATCGGACCATGACCTTATCCAGACCTCGGTAATTTATGCAGGGCCTGAGTTCACCCCATTTCTTTTCCACAAACAAAAAGCCTGCAGTGGCTGGCGACGAGAAAGGCTGGATGTGGCCTTGGCGCAGAGCTTCTTGGATGTACTCCTTCATCGCCTTCTGTTCGGGAAGAGACAAAGCATAAACTTTATTACGAGGAGGAGTACAACCTGGAAGGAGATCCACTGCCCAGTGAAAGGGTCAATGTGGTGGAAGGCCCTCGGCACGGCGCTTGCTGAACACCTCCTCCAGGTCGTCATACATGGGGGGCGTGGACGTCAATCACCAGGTCCGGGCTTTCGACCTTGGTTGTTCGGACAGGACAAGGCTTGACATTGAGACATTGTGAAAAACAGGACCATTTTAAGATGTCACCTTCCTTCCAGGAGATCACTTGGTCATGGATACGGAGCCAGTCCATGCCGAGAATGACGGGATGTTTGGGAGATTCGATGACCAAAAACAAAATCTCCTCTTTATGAAGAAGGCCAATTCTCATCTTCAACGGGATGGTCTGGTAAGTGACCAAAACAACTGGAGCGTGGAGGGATAAACCAAAACACAAAGTAATCCAAAGCTCAGAAGTCTCCAAACACGAACGTATATGCAGGTATACTCCATGCTCCGGCAAGAGGTCTCTGAAATATAAACAAAACGAAACTAAACACGAGACAGCAACAAGGTCAAAAACAGAAGCGAAACTAAATAGAAAGAACAAGGCAGAACCTGTGCTCAAACTTCAAAAAGCAGGAGGACAACAACACAGAAATTGTATAAACACCAAGCACTGATTAGGCAAAATAAAATGAAATAAAAAAATATATATGTATGTATAAAAAGAAAGATCAGTATGCAAAGAGAGAGAAATATCAGTATGTAAAAAGAGAGAAATATTGGTATGTACAATATAAATATGGGATATAGAAGGTAAAAATAAATAGGAAAAGTGGGAAGTAGGAAATTGAATAATTAACTAAGTAGCAGCGATATGATCACAGACAAGTAGCAGTGATATGATCAAAAGTGGCATGAATGAATGAATAGCAGTAACAAAGTGTCCAGGTGTGGATAAAGTGTCAAGTGTAAGTAAAGTGACTAAGTGTCCTCGAAAAGTGTAATTGCAGTGTGTTTGTGTTTGCTAGGTGGTGGAGATTAAGCATCTTACAGCTTCTGGAATGAAGCTGTTTCTCCGTCTGTTCACTCTACACTTAATTCTCCGCAGCCTCCTGCCCGAGGGGAGCGGGACAAAAAGTGAGTGTGCTGGATGGGTGGGGTCTTTCATGATGGATGTGTAGATGTCTGTGGTGGTGGGGAGGCTGACTCCAACAGACCTTTGTGCTGCCTTCACCACCCTCTGCAGAGCTTTCCTGTCTGCAGCAGAGCAGCTTCCGTGCCACACTTTGATGCTGGAGAACAGAACGCTCTCCACCACACATCTGTAGAAGGAGATTGAAGACTGAGCTCCTGAGTCCAGCTCGCCTCAGCCGCCTGAGGAAGTAGAGTCATTGATGTGCCTTCCTGACCAGACTGTAAGTGTTGTTGCTCCAGGTAAGGTTGTAGCTGGAGACCACTTCGATGTGTAGGGGGAGGTGGGCATGTCTGCCCCTTCTGAAGTCCACAATCATCTCTTATGTCTTCTTTACGTTGATGCAGAGGTTGTTCTTTCTGCACCAATCCTCCAGGTGTTCCACCTCCTGCCTGTAGCCGGACTCATTACCGTTTGTGATGCATCCAAGCAGTGCCACGTCGTCAGCAAACTTCACAATATGACAGCCTTGATGGATAGGTGAGCAGTCATATGTGAGCAGTGTGGGGCAGCATTGGAGGGGCCTCAACACACAGCCCCTAGGGGAGCCAGTGCTGAAGATCGTGGTGGAGGAGGAGAGGTTGTGGATCCTCACGGATTGCAGCCTGTTGGTCAGGAAGTCCAGGACCCAGTTGCAGTGTGACAACCAAGTGAGAGGAGTTTGTTTGACAAGGTCTGGGGTATCATGGTGTTAAAAGTGGATGTGAAGTCCACAAAGAGCATATGGACATAGGAGTCCTTCTGCTCCAGGTGGGTGAGGGCAGTGTGGACCACAGAGGATCCATCTTCTGTGGATCAGTTCTTCATGTATGCATACTGGTGTGGATCAACAGTGATGTCGATAGTAGCTTTGATGTGGGTCATGACCAGTCTTTCAAAGCTTTTTGTGACTATCAGCGTGAGGGCTATTTGCCTGCAGTCATTCCGACCTGTCACTGCAGAACTCTTGGGGATAGGGATGTTGGTGTCGGTCTTCAGGCAGGTGGGAACAGCTGCCTGTATGAGGGAGACATTGAAAATGTCTGCCATGACCTCAGAGATCTGCTTGGCACACTCCCTTAGCACCTGTCTGGGGATGTTGTCTGGACCAGCAGCTTTCCAGGGGTTGATCCTCCTGTGGGTCCTCCTTACTTCTGCTGGAGTCACTCTGAGGGGTACTTCACCAGGTGGAGGGGTGAGTCTGATGCTGGGGGGGTGTTCGGGTCCTCCAAGCAGGAATAGAACTTGTTGAGAGCCTCAGGCAGGGAGGGGTCTTTGGAGCATTGTGCATCCCTGGTTTTATAGTCTGTGATGCACTTAATACCCTTCCACATGCACATGTGGATCCTGGGAGGACAAATGACCCTGGATTTTCAGAGCATATGCAGCTTCAGCAGGTTTACGTGGTTAAAATCCCCCGCCACCACATAAAACACCTCTGGATGCTTGTTCTAAAGTGAGCTGATGTTGTTGTGTAGCTCCTTCATTGCGTTGTTAGCATTAGCATCCGGTGCTATGTAAACAGCAGTGATGAACACCGCTGTAAACTCACGGGGCAGATAGTGTGGCCGACACTTCACAGTTAGCTGTTCTGTCACCTCACAGCAGTCGCTGTTTACCAAAACACAGTTTGTGCACCCCCCCATGCTTTTCAGACATCTGGTTGTGGTCCTCTCGGAAGAGCTGCCCATCGGCGAGCTGGAAGGCTGAGTCCGGGATTCTGTCATTTAGCCATGTTTTGGTGAAGCAAAACACAGCGCAGTTCCTCATCTCCTCAGAAATACTTATCCTCAGCCACAGAAGGTCCAGGTTGTTGTCCAGAGAGCAGATGTTGGACAGGAAAAGAGATGGAATTGGAGGTCGGTCAGGGCCCGCCCCCGACGGTTGCATAAGCCGCAGTTCGAAAAGAGGCAGCGGCATGCGTCACGTGTGCCGGAGGATGCGCGCAATGGCTTCGCTCTCCCGGACTGGCGGTTCATTGCGTGACAAGGGGGGGAAAGCACTGATGGGTGGGAATTGGAGATGACTAAATTAGGGAGAAAATCGGGGAAAAATCCAAAAAAAAAAAAAAAAAAGTTCAGTTTGGCTATAACTCACACACTTAAAGAGCATGAAGTCAGACTCAGAACCAACGTAAAAATAACTAAAAACTGGGTTTTTACTGGGAGTGTGAGAAGCCACTGCACTACTGCGCACCGCCGATCTCACAATATTAGATAGAGGCTTAAATACAACTGTGTTTTAAACAGATTCAAAAAGGAAACAAATAGTACACTTTAATTGAATCACAGGTCAGACCAATAAACTGCTACAAAACTGCTTTTTCACACTTTCACAAATACCTTGGAGCAATTTAATATCTCCAATTTGCCTGACTGTATGTATTTGGATAGTGGTAGGAAACTAGAGCAACCAGATGAAACCCACATAGATATGGATGATATGGCCCAGTCAAGGATTTCAATCCAGGTGAGGTGACAGCACTACTTACTGTGCCGCTGTGCCGCTGTGATGCCCACAGTACAATCCACATTGCAATACAATTGTACTGTATTTCTGTATAACTGGTGAATGTTAGCATTTTATCAAATAGTGTGCCGTGGAAACACCACATTCATCTGTAAACTCCCAGAATGCACTGCAGCCTATGAACTTAATGGTTGTGGACTGCAGTTCCCAGCATGAATGCTGAAGTTCACCTGAGATCTAGTCATACACATCTGGACTCATGGTGTGTTGATTTAAGCACACCTCTTAAGAGACTCAATGTGAGGTATTCGCCTAACATGTCACTATCTAGTGTTACTGAGCCTGTTCTTACAGTGCTGATTATCAAGATTATCTTACACTGTGCCTATGTATTACTGTGATTTTGGGTAGGCCTCTGGTAATATATTTATACATTATATTTGTGCCTTGACTGCCTTGTGCCATTCCCTGATCACCCACTTAGCATTTTGGAACTGTGTTTGTTTAATTCTGCCCCTGTCTGACTGAACTTTTACATTTATGTTTACGTGGGGGTGAAAGCAATGATATTTTAATTTAGCATCTTTCCCCAACTAACATGACTACATTTCACTGTTAAGCTGCATGTATGCCATGCATGTATACCATAACACACAAACATTCTTGCTCATATAGAACATTTGCTCTGACAGTATTTTCTGAAAATTTGTCACCCAGTAAAACAGTACCTCATCCACCAGCCTCTGTTTAAGCTCTCGCTCAGTCTCCAGTTTCTGCTGCAGGCTGCGTGCATTCATCTCTAGCATGGAATGTTTCTTCTCCAGGTCACTCAACTAAAAGAATGCATACTAGATAAATACTCCGCTGGAGTACCACCACATTTTAATTTACCTAATTCGAGTCCTCAGCTAATTAATAATGGTACTATGATCAAAGTTGAAAACACAAAGTAACATCATTTTGCTCTTTATTTATGGTTGCTTTATGCTTAGTTCTTAAGAATTTACAAGAAGAAATTATGAAAAACATCTGCAATAGTTTGGATGTGTGTTCTCATGTCAGATCTGGGAATGTGGTGTTTAAAAACATACTGTATCGGAGAGGCCTTCTGCTTTCAGTTTCTGGTCCTTCAGGGCTTGCTGCAACAACAAGATCTCAGCCTTGTGTTCCTTTACTGCCAGCTCAACAGCCTGACGGGACTCAGTGCTGCGCTGGTCAGCCCGCAACCTGAATAAGACAGCAAGAGAGTCAGATAACTGTGTATTGGAAAATGTGTATGTTTCTTTTTGTGCATTATAACCTATTCTGTTTTTCATTGTCCAGTTGTCTCTGTATTTCTCGAGCCCTGCGTTCAGCCTGGTTTTTTTCCTCCTCCAGTGCCGTCCTCCAGCTCTCCCACTGCCTCTCCTTCTCCAACAGCTCATCATTCAGAGTCTCTAGCTCTAACACCTGCTCTTCCAGCATGGTACATGTTGTCTTCAGGGTCTCTATGTTCTGTACACATGCATACACACACACACACACACACACACACACACACACAGATAATATGCTCCCACTCACAGATTACTAATTCTTTTTATCTTGTTGATTATTCATCAACTGATTAAGTGGTAATATGAGGTGCTGCTGTCACATTAAATTCATTATGTAAAAGTTGAGTGACTGCACTGGGAGAGACATGTTTGGGTACAAGCTAGATAAGTAATTAACAGTGTCACACTTATGTTTATACAAACTCACTCTCTCTCTCTCTCTCTCTCTCTCATTCTCCCCCTAAACAGTGACTTAAGTGTGTGTGAGGCCATGTTCCTTTTTTATAGTTTTTTCCTTTGTTCCGCAAAAGAATAGGAATCTCTGATATTTGATAATCTGATATTTCTGACCTTTCTGGTTCCCATAAGGAAAGGGTGTTTTTTTAATTAACAAACATTTTCATTACTGAGGTTAAGGTTATGGTTAGGCATAGCATTAATTAGCTGCATTAATAACTACAACCTTTTTTGCAAATATGCAACTTTTTTGCAAATATTCACTCATTTTGAATTTGATGCCTGTAACACATTCCTAAACAGTTGGGACAGGGGCAACAAAAGACTGGGAAAGTTGAGGAATGCTCAAAAAACACGGAACATTCCACAGGTGAGCAGGTTAATAGGAAACAGGTGAACGTCATGATTGTGTATAAAGGGATAATCCCCAAAAGGCTCAGTCATTCACAAGCAAGGATGCATGAGCAAATAGTCCAACAGTTTAAAAACAACATTTCCTAACGTGCAATTGCAAGGAATGTGAGTATTTCATCATCTACAGTCCATTATATCATCAAAAGATTCAGAGAATCTGGAGAAATCTCTGCAAGTAAGCGGCAAGACTGAAAACCAACATTGAATGCCCATGACCTTCGATCCCTCAGGCGGCACTGCATTAAAAACCAACATCATTCTCTAACGGATATGGGCCACATGGGCTCAGGAACACTTCAGCAAACTATTGTCAGTGAACACAGTTTGTCCCTCCATCTACAAGTGCAAAAGACATATATCAACAACACCCAGAAACGTCACCAGCTTCTATGGGCCCAAGCTCATCTGAGATGGACTGACGCAAAATGGAAAAGTGTCCTGTCGTCTGATGAGTCCACATTTCAAATTGTTTTTGGAAATCATGGACGTCGTGTCCTCCAGGCCAAAGAGGAAAAGGACTATATGGATTGTTATCAGTGCAAAGTTCAAAAGCCAGCATCTCTGATGGTATGGGGGTGTATTAGTGCCCATGGCATGGGTAACTTGCACATCTATGAAGGAACCATTAATGCTGAAAGGTACATACAGGTTTTGGAGCAGCATATGCTGCCATCCAAGCAACGTCTTTTTCAGGGAAGTCCCTGACAGTTAATTTAAACTTGGGCTTTTGTATATACATTTTATACAATTTAATGGTTTCTGTATGGATAAAGTGTAAAATGGGCTTAGATTGATAGTATTTCAAATAACAAAACTAATAGCTAAGAAATGGTACAAGCAGTTAAGGGAACAGCCTTGTGAGAAGGCCAGTGCTGGTTCAAGCCCTGTGAAGGATTAGACAGAAGCACTGTTGAGCAACATGCGAGACTGACATCCAATGTTTTCATGTTACTTTCTGGTGTATCCTAAAGATGAGTGTTAGGAACCACGAGACAATGCCCACTTCCGTTTCCTGTTTCTCTAGTCCCGCCTACTTCCGCTTCCTTTCCCTATTTATAGGTCTTCTCTTCGGGACTGTGGCGGGAAGTATTGATTGGATTTGATTGGAGACCTCCAAGCACCGAGCCTCCGCGCTCCAAGCGCCGTGCCTCCGTGCTCAAGCACCACACCTCCGCGCTCCAAGCGCCGCACCTCCGTGCTTCATCTCCCGGCAGTTTCCTCGCGACGCCCGCTTCTCCGGTCGTCACCCTGCCTCTTGTCTCATCGCCCGAGACCTCCAAGCACCACGCCTCCGCACTTCATCTCCCAGCAGTTCCATGCTCCTCATTCCATGCCACTGTTCTGTTCACCTCTGTTTATTCAATTAAAGTGACTTTTCTTCTGCATCAGCGTCTCCTTAATCCACCATTTCTTAACAATGAGTGATAAAATGACCTATTTATAGGTCTTCTCTTCGGGACTGTGGCGGGAGGAATTGATTGGATTTGATTGGAGACCTCCAAGCACCAAGCCTCCGCGCTCCAAGCGCCGCGCCTCCGCGCTCCAAGCGTCGTGCCTCCGCACTCCAAGTGTCGCGCCTCCGTGCTTCATCTCCCGGCAGTTTCCTCGCGACGCACGCTTCTCCGGTTGTCGCCCTGCCTCTCGTCTCATCATCCTCATTCCACTGTTCTGTTCACCTCTGTTTATTCAATTAAAGTGACTTTTGTTCTGCATCAGCGTCTCCTTAATCCACCATTTTATAACAATGAGTGATAAAATGAGTGAGAAATAAAATATTTCTATTTAAAACAATATCCCCCTGAGGGTGTCTTGTACATTTTCTCTACACAGAAATGAGAAAATATAGGTTTTATACAAACCCCAATTGTTTAGCCTTTACCCAGTTGCAGGCCTGTTTCTGTGCTCAGGAGCAGTGAAGCCAATAAACAATAAAAAAAAATTCTCAGAAAATAAGAATAATTATGTTATATTGCTTTTATTTATGTTACTCGGTTTGCATTATCAACTTTCAAAATGTTTCAGTTACTTCCTGATCATTCCGTGTGAGTAGGTAATGTGCTTCCTGTTGAGAGTAGAGCTCCTGTCTGAATCCGTGCACATTTACACCTTACATTTTCTCCTGCTGCTCCTGTTCTCAGAAGTGGAGCTTGAACATTAATTAAGGTAAGCGCAGTTATTTATTTTATAATGTGGCTAGATTGTAGGTGGTATCATGCATTTCTCAAAAAATTTGTTTTCATTGTGTTTCAATGTGTTCGCATATCTGTTCTCTTGGTTATGACTCACATATGATAATTATCCTTAAAATAAGACACTGTTAAGCATCTGGCTCGATACTTTTCTGATCTGGTGGGTAACTAACAGCACGACACACAGGGGGTGTGTTGTCTGAGAGCACAGTTACTTCACCTCGAGATGTGTCCCAAAAACAGTTTGAATAGAATGCTATAACTGTTATCTACATAACTGCAATTGGCAACCTGCTAGCCACAACCACAGCCTGTTCCTCAGTATTAAGGTAATCTGTTCAATTCAATACTGCTTAATACTATAATTACAGCATTCTGAAGAATCAAGTTTATTGTTAATGTATGTGATACAATGAGGAATGATACATTTTTGTATTATTTTTAACTGTTTATTTGCTTGTTTATGTATATACAGTATGTAAATGCAATTAAAATGTATATTTTATCAAATTAATAGTTTAATTCATTATTTATATACATAAATTCTTTAAAGCTGGGGCAAGGTTGGTACAGGCATTGGCAGATGGTCTGCTGGGTGTCTAATTTAATGGTTGGCCCAGCTTTGGCCTAATGAACAAAATGACGTGTTATTATATAACAGCCAGCACTGAGACAGCACACCCACATGAACCACATCCCACA
The DNA here is from genome assembly GCA_028566375.1 of Leptodoras nelsoni. NCBI lineage: Eukaryota > Metazoa > Chordata > Actinopteri > Siluriformes > Doradidae > Leptodoras > Leptodoras nelsoni. The sequence goes on along the minus strand of JAOVVG010000032.1, from coordinate 512,268 downwards.
CACATACAACAGTTCAATTCTTTCTCTCTTTCTCTCTCTCTCTCTCTCTCTCACACACACACACACACAGTTTTGATTTGTTTAATTAATGCTATATCTGCACTGAAATTTAACCCTAACCATAAACTCAGTAACGAAATGCCAAAATGTATTAAATCACAAAAGTTGTGATGGATAAATGGATAAAAAATAATCGAAAAACAGAGTCAGAAAAGAGTTTTTCAGGTAATAAGGCAATACCTATACACTAGGCAAAATCCAAGAACAAAATGTAAAAACTGAACATACAATAACAGGAAAGACAAAACAATAAGGCATGTCACGCACAAAAAGACACTTGATTGTGACACAATGATTGTGTGTCTGTTAATATGTGCCTGTGATGAGGCTGTAATCAGTAAGAGCTGCGTTTGCTACTAATCTGGTGAGATATAATGAGAGGGTGGAGACATGTGTTGAATGGTGGACATGCTGGATGGCTGCAGTGGTCAGTGGGTAATGGAATTCTGTAGGAGGGGGCAAGAAGTGAGGCAGATGTCACACAGCCAAAACTATCTATTCAACCAGCCATTGCTCTCCGATATCTTTTTTCCATAATTTATATGTATATAATATTGCACAGCACCACTGGCAGCTGAATGCACCAGATGGTATCAGGGAAAGGCAAAAAAAAGGAGATGGCATGCTCAAAGGAATATAATGAAAGGAAGGAAGAAATAGTGCAGACTGTAGAATTTGTTTCATTGGTTGTGAGTAAAGGATCACACAACTTGGAATAAACAGAGAGCTTTAAAGCAGGAGCTTAGAAGAAAATGCAGTGAGCAAAGCTAACATTACTTGAGTCTATTTCTGCAACAGTGCTATACAAAACCAAACACTAAATAGCCTAGCTACAAAACACATATTTAGCACAATGATCTACATCCCTTCCCTTAATTAAGCACACACCTCCTGTATAAAACAAATATCAATACGTCACTCTGATAGACTAATTCATATCACTATCACCATAAGTGCATTGGAACTTAGAGCTGATATCCAGTAGACATTAAATTTTAATATACTGATGGCTAAGTATTTAAACCACATCATACACAAGACAGTATTTTCTTTTACTGCATATATTTTGAGTTTGGTCTGCAGATGTGGCCTGAATGTGCACGAATGTCGTAGCAATTCCTCCTATATGTTCTCCTGTTAGACTGGACAACATAAGAGTGTGGCTCCTTGCTTATCTTCTTCACAGTTACAAGTTGGTTGTACCCTTTGGTAGCTTGCATATGGAACACTTGTCTCTCTTCTAAAGGTTGTAGTGAATGACTTGACTTGTTAAGAACATGGTGTTGACCTGCTGGGCAATCTTTGGGGTTGTTTCCTGTAGTTTGTTACTCACCAGAATGGCTGTAGCAAATCCTACTGTGTCACTGTGTGTCATACAAAACTGATAAGATAGATACACACACATGTGCGTGCAGAGGATCTTTCTAAGACTAAAAACCATAAAATCAGTCACCCAAGACTGGCCTCTGTATATGACATGGTAACATCTCTGTGGACATCTATGTAGCACACACAATCTTTTGTTTTTTTGGGGGGATTTCAAACAAAGAATTGTTTTACGACATCATCGGCCGATCAAGTCGATTTATCGGCTTGTTTAAGAGTATCTCGTCTGTTTTACAGTGTTTATCAGTTAAACATGTGCCACGTAACACTAGGATGGTTTCTGCTATCTCCCTGGGAGGAGAAAAAGATCCACTGCTAGCTGTTGTTGGCACATTCCTTTGTGTATGTATGTGTTTGTGAGATCACTGCAAGTAAGCTTCCTGGTTTCTCAGGTACAAGTGAATGAGATTACCCCCACTAAGCTTGTTTATGTGTATAAGCAATTAGTGTTATCCCCAGGCCAGGTCTAGTCTGCCTAAAATTAAATTTACCTTACCCTACTTGATTTTATCATGACTGTTTTATCCTGGTCCTTATATTAGGCAGTAAATCATCACTCATGAGATTCCAAATACATTAGAACTTAATCTACTTTAGTTACTCTAATATACAATTCACTTATATGTTATTTAGATGTTTTGAAAGAAACAAATCTAAATAAATAAGTGAATAAATACAATAGCAAGAACAACAAATTAGTATCTACTTTAAAGTGATACTTCCATACTAGATGAACTCAAAGAGTTGTTCTGTCTTCATCTTCAACTGGCTTTCATGACTATATAATGACCATCCAAAATGCTAAAGCTGATGAACGCAAGTCTCCATTATCCGAATTCGTAGTGCAGCATGTGAGTGGTAAAAAAAATACAATTTGGTAGATGAGTCCCTTGTAAAACTGGCTTTTGTGTTGAGTGGAACAACAGATTAACAAGGTCACTGCCCTGATCAGTCGAGCTCAGGTAAAGATGGAGCAGATGATGGAACAAAAGGATAGTGCAGAAAGAGAACAGGTGCAAACCAAGGATGAGTTAGTGACGTCCCAACAGCAATGGTTGAGGGCTGAGAGCGAGTTAACTGAGGTTAAATTGAAGCTGTGGGATGTCCCAGGATTACCAGAAAGCATGGAGAGAAAACTAGTCCACATTGCCAGTGTAGTCACGGCACTGTACCCCCTTGATGTTGAACAAAACCATCCTCCTGAATAGAGGAGCCTTTTTGCCAATATCAGTGAAGGGAGTCAATACCCAGAGACTCCCAGAAGGGCTAAGCCAGCAGTTTTATTGAACGTCAGCCTGACTACATCCAAGCATACTTTTATATGCTTTGTAGGGCATTGGAAAATAAATTTTCCAACCCTCTTTCACAGACAGGCCTGACAGCCACTCTGCTTGTTAAGCAGGGGAGACAAGAGTTAGCACATCAATATTATCACCATCTCTGTCAAGCATATTTTGGGTCACAAAACCAACCAGGGATGGAGGAAGATTTTCATTTCAAAACGCTCTTTGTTTGAAACCTCCATCCTGCCACCAGTCACCATTTGGGTGTCTCGGCCTTCCCACATACCCTAACCAGTAGGGAGTTATGTGACTTGGAACTGAAAGGGTAAACCACCCACAAATAGGCAGAGCCACCCAGTGTGTTGAATCTCGATACCATAAATGATAGTGAACAGATGACATTACAAACTGTCACTGTCCTGTCTATTGACTCCACTCATGTCTCACTCAAAGCAGGTCCAGAGTGGTACCAGCTTACACCACTAGGTGAACCATACCCCAAATTGGTATCTTAGCTTGAACAGATAAATGAAGCTGACACCTTATGCAATGACAAAGAGTGTGAAAAAAGTATTTAAACTATCACGACTCATTTGCTAAAGACTCTCACACATTATGCATCCCCACTACTCCTGGTGCACCCCCAATGTACCGTATTTTCCGGACTATAAGTCGCGGTTTTTTCCATAGTTGGGCCGTGGGTGCGCCTTATACTCTGGAGGGACT
>JAOVVG010000032.1:497326-508713 GCA_028566375.1 Leptodoras nelsoni | reverse complement strand
CAAGAGTGTGCAAAGCTGTAATCAAAGCAAAAGGTGCCTACTTTGAAGAATCTAAAATCTGAAACATATTTTGGTTTAACACTTTTAAGTTTACTACATGATTCCTTATGTGTTCATTCATAGTCTGGATGATTATATTCAATATTAATTTACAATGTAGGGAAAAAAAAATAAAACCATTGAATAAGAAATTGTGTCCAAACATTTGACCGGTACTGTATACTATAATTCCAAAAGTATTCACTCATCCATACAAATCATTGAATTCATGTGTTCCAATGGTCACAGGTGTATAAAATCAAGCACCTGGGCATGCAGACTGCTTCTACAAACATTTATGAAACAATGGGTCGCTCTCAGGAGCTCAGTGAATTCCAGCATGGTACCATGATAGGATGCCATCCATGCATCAAGTCCAGTCATTTCCTCTCTACTAAATATTCCACAGTCAACTGTCAGTGGTATTATAAGTGTAAGCGATTGAGAATGACAGCAACTCAGCCAGGAAGTGGTGGACCAAGTAAATTCACAGAGCAAAGTCAGTGGATGCTGAGGTGCATAATGCACAACTTTCTGCAGAAGTCAATCTGTGAGACTGTGAGTCAGGCCTTCTAGTCCAACATCAGTGTCTGACCTCACAAATGTGTTTCTGGAAGAATGGTCAAAAATTCCCATAAACACACTCCTAAACCTAGTTTAAAGCCTTCCCAGAAGATGCTCCTCTCTCATTAATTTACATAATAAAAGTTCTCTGATGGCCCTCTAATTGTTGGCAAGTGATGGGTTGGGTGATGTCCTCAAGAAGTTATCAAGAAGTTAAAGCCATGCTAGTGTTATCCTGTGATTGGTTTCTTTTGCACTCTCCTCAAGTTGGCATGTTCAGGCCTCTGACAAGGATGTCATCAACAATGAATAAGCATGGCTCACCTGCAAACAGGTGTTCCACAGAGCTCTGAAATACCTCGTGAGTTAATGCCATAGAATGTTAATGCATCATCCATAGAAATCTGTAGATCCGTAGAAATACCCAAAGGGAGTTCTGAATGTTTGAACATTTTTTGTCAAGGTATAGCTTTCAAAATGATTTTTTTGCATCCAGGACAGAGAACCCTGTTGCCCTAGACAACTGTTCTGCTACCTCCTCGACATTAGACATCGGGATTTATTGCTTGTCCTTCTTATGTGCAGCTTCTATGGGAGTGACAATGGGTTCAGTGACTGGTGTTATGACACCTATGCTTGGTGTGCACTTGGTAAGTTCAGCCTTACATCATGACAGGGATGTGGTGGGCTGGCCAGACCACAGGCTGTACACTGGGATCCACAGTCATTGGACTATGTGACTGGGAGATCTCCAAGCTAATCACTGAACAGGTCTTTATATTGTGTAAGAATCTGAATGCTGAAATCCATGCTAGTGACATGATGGATGTCAGGACTCATTTTAACAATCCCCATGTTCATGCATGCATGAAATCCTAGCAGTGGTTACACTATGAAGAAAGGCAATAAGTGTCCCTCCTCATTTAAACAGCATGACAGTGTAACCATTCCATCAGGCTTAATGGTGTTGCCCCCACAAGCAACAAGATTAGCAAATAAAAAAAAAATCATTGCTTTACAAATTACTTGCCATAAGTTACTTGTTTGGAAATCTCCAGTGACATTACATTGCATTTTGCTACTGTGTTGACTTTTAATTAATTGGGCTTGCCATTTATCTGTATTGTAATATACCCTCCGCCCCTCTCATTGGCTTTAGAATTGATACAGTCAACACGATTGTCAACTTCACATTCATAAAACATCTTCATGTGCTGTAGGCTGATCCATTGCTATTTCATGCATATATTTTTTTGTTTTTTGTTTGAAGTTTTTAGATTGCATGGTTTAGACTTACAGCTTTTGCAATAGTTAAATTTTTTGCAATTATGGCATTGTTGTCCAAATGTGGGACACTTTTCCCATTTAGCAGCATGATTAATTCCAGAGTTACTGCAGTTTATGGTCTGAGAGAATGATTTGGGTTTTGACTGGTGCTTTCTGCTTGAAAATGTCCTTACTGAATCAACACTGGTAGTTTGTGTCCTGCTATTTTCCTCTGTCATCTCATAAATGTGACAGAATGAAATGGCTTTAGCAAGTGTTAACTCGCTGTCCCTCAACAGAGATTTTCTTAAAGAATCACTGCTAATGCCTCACACAATACAGATAAATTTATTCTTCCACTGATGTCAAATGACTTAAATGACTTTTGGCTTTGATCTTCAAATCACAGATGATTGACTCAATGCTCACATCTTGTTTCTGATTTCTTATATGAAACTTGTGTCTTTCTATGGTTCTGTTGATTTGGGGGTTGCAGATTTTTTACTTCAGGCATTCTGGATCCTCTCTGGACACCACCAGGGGTATTATCACTCCGCCTGGCCAGGGTGAGCAAACTTCAGCCACAAATACAAATGAACGCTCCTGCTCAATGACTACAGGTCCAGCAATATAAGTCCTCACAGGCTTGTTAAAGTGTGCTTTGGTGATAAAAATATAAAATTCCCACTCAAAGTCTCACTAATTCTAGGCAACATTTTCATCAAAAACAAGAGGATCGACTCTGCAATGTCCGACATTATCTCCAAGTAACATGATAAGTCTCTCACAAGCTGGTACAGTACAGGAAAAAATAAGCAATAGGTTATCCAACAAAAAAAAGTTTTACTCAAATGCGAGTAGTTTGTACCAGATTTTGACACCAACAAAAAATTGGTTTCCTTGGTATGTGAGTCAAGGATCACACAATTTTGTAATAAATGGTGAGCTTTTAATCAGGAACTTAGAAGAAGTGATCAATTTCAATGAGCAAAGCTAACATAACATGAATCTACTTGTACAACAGCAATGTGCAAAACAAATCACTCTGATTGGCCTAGCCACAAAACACATACAGTGTCACATACTACACTGGCCTATAATGAATAAACAGGATACTCTTTATCTAACCACGCATTCAAGTGGTATTGGTTTTATTGGAAAGATGAGTTTCCCATGAGGACACACCACATGAATACCTCTGAAGTCGGATACATCGAAATTTGTTGCAGCACGATCTGCCCGAGTAGTGATGTAAGTGTTATTTCCAACATGGCCGAACAGTTCATGAACAGTATGATACCAAATAATTAAGTACAATTTGTATGTTAATTCTAATAGTAATGTCGTAATAGTAATGTGCACTTGAAAGCATAGTAAGAAGCAGTGGGAATCTCCAAGAAACAAAATCCTCTATTTTTCTTTTTCCTCTTTGGGCAAGAACATTTTCTTTTCTTCACATTTTTCTGATTTTTAAAAAAAAATATTCTCTCTTTCACAAATCTCTTTCACAAATTTTTTCCATTAGTCTGTTCCTTTTTTTTTTTACAAAAATATGTTTTTGTTTCCTCAAATACCTTTCCTCTCTTAACATTTCCCTGAACTATTACCTTGGACAAAGCCCTACATGGTCACCCCTCTATAAAAGGACAAGGATACACCCCAAAAATATCTCTAGCCTTTTACACTGTGATGCTATGAAACGAAGAAAGCATTTTGCAGTATTTGCTAACTTGTCAAGCATCCATTATAGAGGAATTAAGAGTAGTGTTTTCTCTGTTTGTATTATTAGCACCTGTGTGTGTGTTTGAGTGCATTGCTGCATTTCCACAAAATCTGTCAAAATTATTTCTACAAACTATTAAAGTTACTATAAAAATGTTATTAATAAAAAATAAAATAGATTCTTTATTTGTGCATGCACATACATATGTATGTGTTTACTTGTTTCTGGTTGTTGAGGTGCATCTCCCTGTCAGCCACCTCTCTGCGCAGGCGGTCCAATTCTTGGTTAAGCTGCAGTCTCTCCTCACTCTCGTCTGTAGCTTCATCCAGCTGCTTAGAAAGGTAGAAGTTCTGCCTGTTTAACTCTGCATTTTCCTGTGTCAGCTGAGTCAACTGATCTTCCAGGTCAGTGATCACCTAAACACAAGTGTACAAATCAATATCACTATTTTTGGTATATTATTGTTACTTTTCACTATATCTTTTTAACTATATATTTTGGTATATTTGTGTAGGCTGTTATGAGTGTTGAGAGGTTATAATTAATAGTAATTACTGAATAATATGCTTTAAGACAAAACTGAATATTAATCTGAGATTTAAGGGGTTACTGTTCAGCAAGATATGTAAAACACTACACTACATTTATTGTAAAGAGTACATACATACATTACATACAGTCTAATATCAGCTACCACTGGACAAGGAAATTGAGCTATGCAAATGTGACCCAAATGACCCAAAACACATGCACAGTGACTCACTTATGTGGGCTTTTTATCACTGTCTGTGTGTTTATATGCATCAGAAAAACCATAGTATACACTCCAGGGACTGATTATTGAATTTCCCTTTCAAGAAAGCATCTTAAGGCTGTTAATGTGGTTGTTTACATATACTCACTATGCACATCATTAGGTACCCCTATTCAACTGCTCTGTAATGCAAATATCTATTCAATTCAATTCAACTTTTTTTCTAAAGCATGTGTAACAATGGACATTGTCTCAAAGCAGCTTTACAAAGACATGAAATGGGTTTTGAGCAAGCCGTTGGTGACTAATCATATGTCAGCAACTCTAAATGCATTTAGATAGGTAGACATGGTCAAGACGACCTGCTGAACTTCAAACTGAGCATCGGAATGGGGAAGATTTAAGTCACTTTGAACAAGATGCGGTTGTTGACACTGGACAGGCTGGTCTGAGTATTTCAGAAACTGCTGATCTACTGGGATTTGTCATACACAAATCACTAGGGTTTATAGAGAATGGTCCAAAAAAGATAAAATAGCCAGTGAGCATCAGTTCTCTGGGCGAAAATGTCTTGATGCCAGAGAATAGCCAGACTGGGTCAAACTGACAAAAGGGCAACAGTAACTCAAATAACCCCTTGTTACAACCTAGGTATGGAGAAGAGCATCTCTGAATGCATAATGCATTAAACCTTGAAGCAGATGGGCTATAGTATCAGAAGACCATACCAGGTGCCACTCCAGCTAAGAACAGGCAGATGATGGCACACCAAAATTGGACAATAGAAGATCAGAAACCATTGCCTGGTCTGAGGAGTCTCGATTTCTGCTGTGACATTTGGATGGTCAGCTCAGATGCTGTTGTAAACAACAAAGTATGCCTTGTATCAATGGTTCAGGCTGGTGGTGGTGTTGTAATAGTGTGGGGGGTATTTTCTTGGCACACTTTGGGCCCCTTAATACCAATTGAGCATTGTTAAATGCCATAGCCTACCTGAGTATTGATGTAGACCATGTCCACCATGTCCTTTATGACCACAGTGCACCACAGTGTAGAGCACCTTTGAGATGTGGTGAAACAGGAGATTTGCATCATGGATGTGCAGATGACAAATCTGCAGCAACAACATGATACTATTATGTCAATATGGACCAAAATCCATGAGAAATGTTTCCAGAACCTTGTTGAATCTATTCCATGAAGAATTAAGGCAGTTGTGAAGGCAAAAGGGGGACCATCAAACCGGGTGCTAGCAAGGTGTACCTAATGAAGTGACCGGTGAGTATATATGTTGTTGAAAAAAATTATCACATATTCTTTAAGTGGGAAACTACTGGTAATGTATATAAAATATTAAAGATGTAATTCAGCCATCTGAGTGAAATGTGTTCTCCTGTAAAATCCCTTAATCTTGGGATCACCCAATCAGCACTGAGAAAGTGTCTAAAGACTGCAAATTAACCAACACATGAGTGACACTTATCACTTATAAAACTCAAAATAGCATAGTGAAAGCTTGGGACAAAGCACACACAGTGAACCATACAAAACTGTCACAAAACTCTAAACAAAACAAATCTGACAACCTTGGTGTGAATTGAGCATACATAAATTTAATAATTGAAATGTATGTGTCAAATGTGTCTCCAAATAAATACTGTCATAATTTATTAATGAGCTTATACTAAATACAGCCCAATAGTTATTATACTGACTGAAAATGCTGAAAGGTTCCTTTAAATGCATCATTATCTGATGCAAATAAAAATAAATTCTGTAAAGTGAATCTAAACCTAAAAATCAACAGCATACCGCACAGCTGTCCCTCAGAGCATCAAACTTTCTTTGGATTTCATCCCGGTGAGCCTTAAAGAAAAATAAAGTTACATTAGTTATATCCAAGAATGAGAAAGAGTGCACACTCTTGGAGAATGCATTTCAAGAACTCAGCAAACTCTGTGGTAAATATTGCAAAACTAGAGAGTATAAAACCAGAGTTTCAAGGTTATAGTAAATAAGACAATCTAGGGTGCACATCCATGTAGACGTACAGCTAGTACATAAATATTTGAACAAAGATATTGATATTTTAGCTATATAGTACAGTAAATAATGACCTTCATCTTTAAGTAGTCCTGGCCCCAGCAAGCATAGGGGACTCCCAGCCTGCCCAAAGATATTCGAGAGACCCTGAACATTGGCTGGGATTTTTGCTTCAGTGCTCTCTGGTGTTTGAGCAGCAAACTTCCTGGTTCCCCATAGAACAGTGTAAGGTTGCCTACATGGTATCCCTTCTCACAGGCAGTGCCCTAGCCTCAGCTACCACTCTGTGGGAGTCCAACTCACTTTAGTGCACCAGCTAGCAAGCATTTGCAGGAGCTATTGTGCCAGATATTTTACAACCCTGAGGAGGCAGTGAGGCTTCTCCCTGGTTGCTGGAGCTAAGTCAGGGTTCCTGACCAGTGGCAGATTATAAAACAGAGGTCCAGACAATTACCCTCTCACTGTACCCAATCACGGTGGCCGAGAAACACCAAGGCCAGACCTGGTCCCACTTAGGCCCAAGGCACACCCCCACATCAGGCATGGTTTTAGCTTGCTGGGGGCCACAGAAGGTGGGGGTGAATGCCTATGTTGACTATGGGGTGAACTATGGAGTTGCTTTAAACTTTAAGGCACCATTTAAGGGTCCTTTATTTAAGTTCGTGTCTCAAAATTTGAGTATTTTTGTTCGCCACCATTTTAGCAAGTATCCCAAGTTTACGTTCACTAATTGAGAAAGAAAAAGAAGAGAGAAGTATATGAGAGAAATGCTTGTTTCTGGTGCAACAGTGACCTATATTAGGCAGCTGGGTCACTGCATTTGTGTCTACACCACCCTATCCTCATAACAAAGGGGAAGAAGAAAGGGATATAATTCCTACTGTTGAAGACAGCGTAAATGCCAATACATTTCTCAATGTTCAAATCTAGTGGACCTGACTATATTTCATTTGATAGTATAGTAAATATTTTGGTACATTTCAATTAAACACAATTTTATTTATGTAGCCATTTATCACTGGAAATTCACAAAGCTTTATAGAAATCTGAATATAGATTCAGATCTAGCATATGTCTTGTTTTTGGTCACCAAAACTTTTTGTTTACATTCCTTGAAATTGCACATTGGTAATCTTTGTTCATAAAGTGTACTGAGACTTTTGGGGATGCTGCCTGTGTTTTTTGAGCATTCCTCAACTTTCCCGTTCTTTTGTTGGACCTGTCCCAACTATTTTGGAATTTGTTGCAGAAATCAAATTCAAAATGAGTAAATATTTGCAAAAAACAATAACGTTTATCCATTTGAACATTAAATATCTTGTCTTTGTAGTGTATTAAATTGAATATGGGCTGAAAAGGATTTGCAAATCATCATATTCTGTTTTTATTTATGTTTTATACAACGTCCCATCTTCATTGGAATTGGGGTTGTATTTAATGTACTTCCTCTCACCCGGAGAACAGTGATTTCCTCCTCTGCCTCAGCAGTGGTCTCTTCTAGCTCAGTCTTGGCCTGCTGTAACTGGCTTTCCAAGGCATGGCGTGCAGCCTGCAGGTTGCTAATCTGAGACTCTCTCTCCTGTAATGACAGTGTCAGCTCTGACACTTGCCGCTTTAAATCCAGCTTCTGCTCCTCATGTTCCAGGCTGATCTAAAGAAGTAAAGGGAACCAATTACTGTGCATAATTATGTGCCACAATTTCTCTGTTCCATTCATAACACTCATAACACTTGAAAAGCACTATAATGTTATCCCCCATACTTCTTTTTCTCTTTATTATTCTTATTATTCAATACATTTCAACACATTTCTGTAACTGTACATAATTGTAAATGGTAGAGACACTTCCCCTTTCAGAACCCTCAAAATATCTAATCGTTTGACAAATTATTTTGTGAGTTATGGTGATTTGTTTGGCACTAGGGACAGAAATCTGCCATTGACTTGCATGATAATTTGACATAATCAGATTTATCTTTTCCTAAATTTTCATTTGTTTTAATCAGACATTTTCTTCTCACACCACAAATATTTTACATTACAGCAATCATCAAAGGTTCCACTCCTACACAATATATTTGGTTAAACCATAGGTTAAATATTTTTTGAGTTATCAGTATGTTCAGAAGTCACCCATAGAAACTGATTCCCCTCTTTCTCTGAGACAGTGGCTCCAGCTCCATGATCGCACATACACAAATGAACACAAAAGTCTCCACAAACAAACACAACACACACAAATACATGCACACATGCACACACACACACACACACACACAAAAACAAACACACACACACACAAACATCTTAATCTTTTTCCTTTTCTTAAATCTTAATGTTTTTCCTTTTTTCTATTTTTCCTCCGTTTTTCCACACTATTGTTATCCAAAAGTATTATGCTCCCCCAAACTTGTATGTGTGAGCTAAAGTATTGGTGCCCCAAACTACGTACTTTCACACACACACACACACACACACACACACACACAAAAACTATGCTAATGATAACCATGTTAATGCTAATGATTATGAAGTTAATGCTAATCATGCTAATATTAATAATGATAATTCTAATGATGGTAATGCTAAAGCTAATAATGCTAATTGTAATGTTTCTAACCCTAATTGTGCTAATATTAATGCTCATGCTTCTCATTTTAATGGCAGCTGCATAGAGCACAGTCTATTACTGCTTCGCTGCAATCACACTCCCATTTTCTTCAGGAAATGCACCTCTCTAGTTATTATTATTATTATTCCACCCTCTTTTTGTCCGGATTTCAACTGCTGCGATTTCCGAAATGTCGACACCACTCACTTTCTAATATGTCAGGCCCATTGTGTAATGGTGTGCTTGTATGCTAAGGGATCCATGCACTTGTTCACCATCCATGCAGTTTTTATCCCCTTTTTTGTCCCATTCATTTTTTTAATGCCATTTAGCAGACAATCTTATCCAGAACGACTTACAAGAGTGAGATATTTCTATGGAAGTTTTTGAAAAATACATTGATCTTCTTATTAATTATCACCCCCAATTACATGTTAATATAATACAGACACAACCATGAGTCTGAGCAAAAGTATATACACCTCGTCAGAACCAGTCATCCTCTATCAGTAGTATTACTTTTTTGGGTCATAATATTCACATATCTTCATCAGTCACCAATCTGGGTGTCAAATTTGAATCTATCCTTTGACAGCCATATCAAGCACCTCAGGAAAAGATCTTTTAATCACTTGCGAAATATTGTCAAACTTTGACCTTCCCTTACATTATGTGATGCCAAAAAACTGGTTCATGCTTTTGTTTCTACCAGATTAGATTATTACAATGCACTTTTCACCGGGATCTCTAGCAAAAATCTTCAGAAATTGCAATCAAAACAGCTCAGCTAGAATCCTAATGAGAGCAAGGAAATATGAACACATCACTCCCATCCTTTGTTCTCTTCATTGGCTACCTGTTTCTGTAAGGATTCTATATAAGATCGCTGTTCTCACACATCAGTGTATCTATGGCCATGCCCCCGAGTATCTTAAAGAACTTCAGTTCAGACTTCATCCCGATCTTTCCGCTCTACAAACTCTAATCAGCTCATTCTTCCGAGAACCAAACTTAAGACTATGGGGGATCGTGCATTTAGCTCTGTTGCCCCTCGTCTTTGGAATACCCTCCCGGAGCATTTGAGGGCACCACAGACAGTTGGGAATTTTAAAAAGGATCTTAAAACTTTTCTTTTTTGCAAAACATTTAAGTGATTTAAAATACATATTTGGGCGAGACGGTGGCTTGGTGGGTAGCACCGTCGCCTCACAGCAAGAAGATCCTGGGTTCGATCCCCGGGTGGGGCGGTCTGGGTCCTTTCTGTGTGGAGTCTGCATGTCCTCCCCATGTCCGTGTGGGTTTACTCTGGTTTCCTCCCACAGTCCAAAGACATGCACGTTAGGTTGACTGGTCTCTAAAGTGGCCCTAGGGAGTGTGTGTGTGTGTGTACCCTACGATGGATTGGCGCCCTGTCTAGGGTTGTTCCTGCCTTGCGCCCTATGCGGCCGACTAGGCACCGGCTCTCCCGTCACCCTGAAAAGGAATAAAAGGTCAAGAAAATGAATGAATGATTGAATGAAAATACATATTTTAACATTGCGATTGCTATTTTTATTTTCTATGTTACTTGTGGCACTTTGAGATTTACTTTAATGTAAAGTGCGTTATAAATAATTTTTATTATTATTATTATTATTATTATTATTATTATAAGTATTTGTACCCCCCCAACCTCTGCTTATACACACACAAATCATAATGTTGTGTTAAATTTGTGTTATTGTTAACCCTGATGTTAACAATGCTCATCCTAATGATGCTAATGGTAATCATGCTAATGGCAATGTTGCTAATGCTAACAATGTTTATCCCAATGATGCTAATTCTAATGATGCTTATGCTAATGATGGTAATGCAAATAATGCTGATGCTAATGTTAATGTTAATGATGCTACTGGTAATGGCGTTAATGCTAGTGATGTTAATGCTAGTGATATTAATCATAATGCTAATCATATTGATGCTAATGATGCTAATGCTAATGGTGCTAATGTTAATGTTAACGATGCTACTTCTAATTATGCTAATGTTAATGTTTCTAATTTTAATTGCAACTGCATAGAGCAGAGTCTGTCACTGCTTCGCTGCAATCACACTCACATTTTATTCAGGAACAGCACCTCTCTAGTTATTATTATAGCATTTGAAAAGCACTATATTGTTATCTGACGTACTTCTTCTTATTATTATAACTATTCCCTTTATTCTTCAACACATGGTTCAAACACCGTTGAGTAGGTAATTGATGTGACGTGTAATATACAGTGTATCACAAAAGTGAGTACACCCCTCAAATTTCTGCAAATATTCTTTTCATGGGACAACACTGACAAAATGACACTTTGACACAATGAAGAATAGTCTGTGTGCAGCTTATATAACAGTG
>JAOVVG010000032.1:428054-441645 GCA_028566375.1 Leptodoras nelsoni | reverse complement strand
AAAACAATCTACGCCTGTGGAGAAGAAGGCTGGTTTGAACAGACGCAATCTTGCAATAGGAAGGTCTGCCATTTTGGTAACAGTGGGCTTTGACTTCCATCGCTGACATTCTGTACAGCTGCGCTGTAGGTGGCGAATTGCCTCCCTCCCTCTTAGAATCCAAAAGCGATGCCGTATTTCTGCAAACACCCTCTCTGGGCCAGGATGATGAAGCCTTTTATCATAGTCCTGAATAAGCAACTTGGCAACAGGATGCTTTGAATCCAGTACAATAGGATGAACTGTAGCAGGTCCCAAATCCTTTGCTCGCCTCAACGTGCCACCTACTCTGATGATGTTATCAGATTCATCGAAATCCGGAGCCAGTTTGAGTAGACGGCTGGTTGACCGTAATGGTTTGCCTGCCTTCAAACAGATAATGTCTTCAGGGAAACTCTCATATTGAGCTCTTTGTAAGACACAGACCTCTGCTGCTTTGCTGGTTTGCAGTTGGGTCCGCCGCCCCATGTAACTCCTGGGTGGTAGCCTCTATAAGCTCCTCTCATGTTGCATACTGATTGCCAGTCAAGTTCTCAGGCATCACAACTCCACAAAATGTGTGCTTGCGAAGCTCTGATGTATCCATTTCGAGCACAGCTGGTGGGTTTATCGGCCACTTGTCCGGCATTTGGGGAAGGAAAGATGGCCCTTGACTCCACCTGTTGGGTTCTCCAAGCTCCTTTAGGGTCTTTCCTCTTGTAAGGTCATCAGCAGGGTTCTGAGCTGTGTCCACATAACGCCAGGCTGCAATGTCTGTAAGTTCATGGATCTCGGCAACTCTGGTGCCTACAAACACTTTGAAGCAGGACAACTCTGATTTAAGCCATGTGAGAACAGTAGTGGAGTCTGTCCAGAATATAGTTCTACGAATTTCCAAAGTCAGCTCCTTCTGCAGTAATCTGGCCATTTGAGCTCCACTCACTGCTGCACAGAGTTCAAGTCTGGGTATTGACAGTACTTTCTTAGGTGCTACCTGGAGCGTGCCATCACGAATGTCAAGTGTGTCTTACCCATCTGGTCTTCAGTACGCAAGTAGGCAACAGCGCCATAGGCGCATTCTGATGCATCACTGAATACATGGAGATCTTTAACGGCCTTTAAATGGTCTACAGTGTTTGGGACGTAGGCTCTTTGTAGGCATATATTTGGTAAGTACTCTAACTCTCTTTCCCATTTGTTCCATTTCTGTATTAGATCTTGGGGAAGTCCTGGATCATCCCAATTCTGCTGTTTGTTCCAGAGACTTTGGACTAGTACCTTTGCCCGTGTGGTGTAAGGAGGGATAAAGCCCAATGGGTCATACTGACTTGCTAATACCTTGTGAATAATTCTCATCGTTGGGGCACCATGTTCTACAGGCTAATTTCTGCACGTTAGTACATCAGTAGAGCAGTTCCAACTTAGCCCCAAGGTGGATTCCCAGGCATCTGCCTTTTCATGAGCCAACCACAGTTCGAGACCATCCGACCTAGCATCGCTGGGGAGATGGCTTATGACTTCTGGCACATTGCTTGCCCACTGTCTCAGCTCAAATCCACCCTTAGCCAACAGCTCTCTCAGTTTGTCAATAAGCTGTTTTGCTTCTCCAGATGATGGTAAGCTCTGAAGGCAATTATCTACATAAAAGCAACGCTCAACTGACAACCTCACATCATCATCTGGTTGACTGTTTTTTCTCACATGTCTCTGCATCGCAAAGGTTGCATAGCAGGGGCTGCAGGCTGTCCCGAATGGGAGCACCTGCCACTCGAATATACTTGGGGGAGCTTCTGTCTGTAGGTCACACCATATGAATCTCAGAAGTGATCTGTCTTCTGGTAAAAGTCCACTTATAGCCACAGCATATTCCCGGAACCTGAGTAGAATGCCTACAAGTGAAGCTCCTAAAGTAGGTCCTGGTAAAAGGGACTCATTTAAACTGAGACCACTAAACTGGAAGGAGCAATCAAAAACCACCCTATTCTTTCCATTATGCCTCACCATATGGTGTGGTATAAACCAAGATTCTCCTTCTCCCAGCTTGTCTGGGCTTAGCTTTGTCACTGCTCCTGACTGCACTAGCTTCTTTATTTCTGACTAGTATGCCTTGGCTTGTTGTAAGTTCTTAATGAGTTTTCTCTCTGAACTCCTTAGGCGTGGCATGACTGACTCTACTGTAGCATGTAATTTAGGCATGTTACCTTTGCGAAGCAGGATAGTTGCATAATGGTGTATGCCATTTCGTTCAACACAGATGGTTTTCATCTCCAAGAGATCAATAGCCTCTTTGTCTTGCCTTGACCTGGTGGACTCTCTCTCACTCTGGAATGGTAGGGTGTCCACTTGCCATAGCTTTTCAACACTCTTAAGCAAATCCATGGTACTCAGAACAACAGAAGCATGCAAGCACTGCTGGGGTCGAAGTTGTTGCTCCACCAGTCTAGTGGGACCCTGCAATGTCTACCCTAACCTTGTCCGAATGGCAGCTGGGCCCTCCGGTGGCCCTAGTCTGACCGCACCATGGCCAATATTTTATAAGACCAAGCTCTCAGGGGTTCCTTGCAGCCCAAGTCTTTGCATGGCCTCTGGCAAGAGCATTGTGTGCTCTGAACCATCATCAAGTACTGCGAATGTGTCTAAAGTGCAGTTTCCATGATGTAGGGGCACTCGGATCACGAAGTACTCTGTTCCCGCTGGATGGTTTGTTCAAGTAAACTGCCTGAGTCGGTAAGCTCACCAAGCAGGTCTCTGCCTTGGGCATCTCTTTGGACGGTTTATCATTAACTTTGTGTAGTATGCGTAGGTGCCGTCTTTGACATAAGGAACAAGGCTTCTTAAGATCACATTGAGCTGCCTGGTGTGACCTACCACAATGCCAGCATCTCCTCTTAGTGCGTATCCACTCCGAAACTTGGTCTTTGGAGAGGGTCTCAATTACTGGGCATCGACTGAAGGAATGTTGTGAGTTCTGACAGTAAACGCAGTATGGCTTAGTTTGGCCTTGAGGCTTACTTTCTGCATCGGCGGGTACATGCCTGTCTGACTGATTCTCCCTACCTTCTTCAGCACCAAGTAAGACCATAGCAGTGGTTTGGCAAGGTCGTGGTGCAGAACCTGCTTCCATCTTTGGTTAACTTCCTGTCTTTATCAGTTGGTCATCATAATTCTGGCACCAAGATTCATTTAGCCACTCTGATAAGTCAGACAGAGTGTCTGACTACACTCTACTGGTTTGTAAAGCATATGGCGACGAAAATCAGCTTTTTTCTCTGGTGGAAGCTTGTTCAGAAGCCGTGCTACATGGGAACCACATTGAAGTTCGATGTTTCCTTCTTTACCCAGTGTCTTTAACATGCCTACCAGCGACTGTATTTGGAGGAAAAACGTCTCGAAAGCTGCGGCATCACTGCGGTGCACATCCGGTAAATCCATGATGTTGGCAATTCTTCTCAGCGCTATTTGGTCCTCAGCTTAATAAACAAAGGGCCTTAAGGGTATCAGTATATGGTGTGGGCGAGTGTAGATAAGACTCTGCTATCAGGCAGGCTTCCTCTAGTCTCAAGTGGTCTGTCAGAATGTGATATTTGAACAACTCTGTACTGTCTGGTGGTAGAAGATTATCCAGAGCCATTTTTAGATGGGCAAACTCACTTGGGTCTCTGTTTCGGAAATAAGGAATGGTTGGCTGTGGGCCCCTGTAGGATGCCTGTTTGTACCATGCCTGGGGATTTAGGTGGTATATTAGAGTAATGAGGTGGATAAACGGTCAGTACTACCCTTGGTTGGTAGAATGGGCTCCCCTCCAGGTTGTATGAGCTCTGGGATGGATTACGTCGATCGGTTTCTCGGTTGGGGTTATCGTGAGCTCCCTGGGCGTAGAATGAATCCTCTCTGCTCTGTTCTAGCCAGTGGAGCACAATCTGCTGTCGTATTGGGGTCTATCTTTGCAGGATTAAGTTGGCTTTGAGTCTCAAGTTCCTCCTGGGAGTGTTCATCCTCAAATGGGATCCACGGTGGTGGTTCTGGCCAGTCCCCATCACTTTCTTGCATTTCCTTCATCGATGACTCTGGCAGCTTTCTGGCCCTTGGAGGAAAGCTGGAAATAGGAGATTGAATCCTACATGCTGCTTCCATAAGACTGATCAGTTCTTCTTTAGCTGTATGAAGTCTGACGAGATCAGCTTGCACTGCACACTGTGTCTGACATAGCTTTGTACTCTCTCTGTAGATCTCATCCAACTCTGCAAAGTTAGTGGTCTGTGTAGGACTGGGATTGGAGCTATAAGTAGCTCGGCATACTGTGGAATCTGGAAGCACATGCCATTGATCCAGAGTAGGACTCCATCTGGGTGGAGTACAAGGATGATATGATTTCTGTACAGGAGAGGCCACTGCTCCCTCTATAAACTGAGACGAATCCTCTTCAAATTGTGGCACGTGTGGAGTGGAGACAGGTTGTAGTGGCTTATTGCATGTGAGCCTAACTTCATAATCCTCTAAGTAAGCTGAACGACGCTTAGGACGAACAGACTGGGTTCTTAGCTCTGAGTTGGTTTGCTCCATACTGATCCAGGGAAAATGTCTATCCGGCTCGAAGGACCATCAGTGTTGGGGTGGACTCTGGTTTATCTGGTTCAGTAGTTTAAAGCATTCACCCTGGTGGGCCGGTCAGAGCCCAATAATCACGCTAGGCAGAGAGTATCGTTCAAACTTTACTGTAGATCAGCACAACATGGTAATATCCATGGGTAATGACATCTATGGCCTTTCACAACACACATTCACAGTGAATCAGCTGAATGCCCAACTGTGGACGTCTAAACGTGGTAAATAATCTGACAAAGTGCAGTAAGTAAACTTGCTTGAAGGTTTTAGTATAGATGTATATGTTTATGTGGCTGAAACAAGGAAAAAATAGAACCCATTAATGCTATCCTCCGTCAACATGTGCAGCTTGACTAAACGAACTTAACCGTGCCGACATACAGCTCGTTAATATAAAATGCGCTTAATCCACTACAAATGATTATTGTAACAAGTAAACATTGTATGTATTACAAACATTGAACCGTACTATGAATTTACACCATGTGTAAAATAATCACAGTGCATAAACATTGTGCAGGCAGGCTACGCTACAATTACGTGAAGCGCTAGCAGTACAAACTGAAAGACTACTGTTTATGTTTAACTCAAATAAAGCTAATCATAAAACAAATGGATTGCGGGATGAATTACTCACTCATTTGTTGCATGAACGCACATAAACTTCACTTAAGTTGACTATAACGCTGTCTTCCCACCAAGCACTAACCCAGAGTCTCTTAACCCAGATCATGTCGTCACTTCCAACACTAGCCTTTTGTACACCTCCATTCATCCATCCATCCATCTTCTTCCGCTTATCCGAGACCGGATCGCGGGGGCAGCAGTCTAAGCAGAGATGCCCAGACTTCCCTCTCCCCCAACATTTCAGCCAGCTCCCTGGGAGGAATCCCGAGGAATCCTTGAACTGCCACCTTATCGTGGTGGAGGGGGTTTGAGTGCCAAAATGATCCGAGGAGCTATGTTGCCGGGGGTATTATCCCCTTGTCAGGTTCTCCCAAGGCAAACAGGTCCAAGGTGATTGGCCCGACTAAGAGCAGTTCAGAAGCCTCAATGAATCATCATCAAAAATGACCCGCCTGGTACAGCACAGCTGGGGCCCCAACCTTTGCCCATGGGGCCCGGCCGGGCTCAGCCCGAAGAGGTAATGTGGGTCAGTCTTCTTGTGGACCCACCACCCGCAGAGGAATCCATTGGGGCTGGATGCTATGTGGATTGGGTGGAAGGCGAGGTCCTCGACAGCCCGATCCCTGGACACAGCAGCTTTTGTACACCTGTACTACAGTAGAGCAATGAATGCCATTCTTCTGAAAAAATATTCAGTTAGACTTTTGATGATTTTGATGATGATGATGATAGAGTGTTGTCATTCCAAAATCTTCCAAAGGTGTTCAACTGGGTTAGAATTTGTTATGTGTGAAGGCCATAGTATATGATTTTCATCTTCATCAATCTATTCAAAGAACTCTCATGTCCTGTGGACAGGGGCAAAGTCATTCTGTCACTGCCAAGAGAAAATGCTTGTAGGATAAGTGTGATCAGTCACAAGACCTTTGTACTGATTTGCCGTGACTTTTCACTCTAAGGCAGTGATTCTCAATTATTTTCTGTTAAGGTATATGTTAATTTACATGTACAGACAGACTTTTTTTCTGATGTCTCAAATGTAAAATAATAGAACAATTCCAAACACCTGTGTAAAATAGAGTTGAAATGGACTTGTACTATTTGGGTACTGGATCATTCTCAGCACTGCAGTGACACTGATGTGGTGATGGTGTGTTAGTGTGTGTTGTGCTGGTGTGAGTGGAGTTTTTAAACCCTGTTCACTTATTATGCACTCTATAGGACACATCCACCATATTGCTCCACTCTGTATATGTAAAGTCAGAGACAGTAGCTTGTCTGTTGTTGTACAGGTTTTGTTAGTCATCTTCTAATCCTTCATCAGTGCTCACAGGATGCTACCTACAGGATGTTACTGGACATTTTTGGTTGGTGGACTATTTTCAGTCCAGCAGTGACACTAAAGTGTTTAAAAACAGCAGCACTGCTGTGTCTGATCCACTCACACCAGTACAACACACACTAACCATTATAGAACAGAGCAAAGGGGACTAACAAAGTATTTAGAGAAACAGATGGACTGCATTCTGTAATTGTATACCTACAAAGTGCATCTATATGGTAAGTGGAACTCAGTGGCGCAAAAAGTGGGTATGCAGCATATGCGACGAATAGGGGCACTGCACTAGAGGGGGCGCCAAATAGATGCCGGAAAATCTGGACACATAGACGAGGGGGTGTTTGGGGGGCGCAGATAATATGTTTGCATACACCTCAGAAAGTATATAGTTACACCCCTGATGGAACTGAGAAAATGGACAATGAGTGTAGAAAAAAGGAGGTGGTCATAATGTTATGCTGATCAGTGTATTTGAGCACAATATTTTATTTTAGATTTTAACTGCATTATAAATGCCATTTCAATTGACTAATTTTATAAAGGAGGAAAGAGTATCTACTGAAGCTATGAAAATCCTCTCATCATAAGTTAAAGGATATAGGTCATAACATGAGGGAGTAAGTTAAGTACAAGTGCTGATGTTTATTTAATGTTATAAGCTCTTTTGTAGGCTTAGTACTAAACATAGACATTTTGTCACAGATTGTGTCTCAACTGTCTTAATGCAATAAAATGGCTTGTTGCATTCTTTAATTAATCATGTATTCCTATGGCAGTGTCACTGACCTCCAACACTTTCTCAGGGCAATGGTTCAAGTTAGGCATTCCTAAAACCAGCGGTGGATATAGGTCAGTAGCTCAGTTTGCCTGTACTACTGTATCTGACCCACTGCTCTGTACATTTTTCTTGCACAGATAAAGATGTTGTCTGAGTGTAAGCAGGAACTTGAGCGATGTTTGACCACATTGCATGAGGAGAATGAGCAGCTGCAGAGCACTGTGGACAACTTGAAAGAGCGGACACTTGTTTTGGAAAAGTTATGCCACAAGAAGGACTTAGAGGTAAGTGATGATTTAAAACTAGTCTATATAAGCGAAATGATCCTAATTATAAATCTATTTATGAACATATATTTATGAACAATTATGAATCTAATGCTAACCAGCAATATATTCCGTTTAGCTAAGTTTACATTTTTTTGTGCTTTTGAAAACAGACATTACCTATATGATTTTTTTTATTGATAGCCCACAGGTTAAACAATTTTGAAATTTTAAATTTGTTTGTGTTTATAGCTCCCCATTTGCCTTTAGTTATGTGGGCCTGCAAGCAAACTGTAAACATCCTTATGTTCTTCCTAGTCCATCAATTTCAATGAGCATTTTGTGTGTCCTCAGCTGCAGCAGAGTCAATTGGACCTGCAGGAGGTGCGTGTGTCTCATCGTCAGTTAAGTGCCCGTTTGGCAGAGATGACTGAGGAGAGATGTCTCCATGGCTTCAGTTCTAACAGTCACTCACTGCTATATGAGATAGAGCAGAGCATGGAGCAGGAGGAACTCGAGCAGGAGAGGGAGCAGGTGCACACATGAACCCACACATGCCAGTCTGACATGCTGAATATCACCATCTCTTAATGTTATCTTCTTTCTGTTCAGTTGCGTCTACAGCTATGGGAAACTTATTGCCAGATTCGCTCTATCTGCTCCCAGCTGAGAGGAAATGACATCACAGACTCTGCTCTTTCCATGGATTCATCCATGGATGAGTCATCAGAAACATCATCAGCTAAAGACATGCCTATGGGCAGCCTGCAGTCCAGTCTGCTTGAGCTGCGCAGACTTGCACAAAACCTTGTGGATGGCAATGAGTCTACAGTATGGCACCTAATCACACATACAACATACAATACAGACCAGTGGTGTAGGTTTCATTTCAACACTGTGCCACTGTATCTGACCCACTGCTCACATTCCAACCTAACACATAGGTGGTGTTTTATGTTAAATAAAACATAGGATGTCCTACACAAGCAATGCCAAATAATGGTATTTAAAATTGGCAAATATCCTTAAATATAAATATATATATTTACTATATTTCAAACTAACATCTTCACATTAGAAATGTTCAAGTCATAATACAATATCATGAGACTTTTGTATAATTTTTAGTTGTTATTTAAATTTTTTTTTAATACAGCGAATACACACATTTTGGATAGTGAACGAAAAAATAGCTAAAAGCTCCATCTGAAATCTCCCTTCTTACTCATTTCTTTCACCTCCCTGATCTGACTGCTCTATCTCAGTCATCTGATTTATAAGAAAATCATGATCCATTTGCCCATTATAAAGTCAGGAGAACCATCTGACTGATATTTTGTATGTTTTAAAACATCTCCTTAATTACTCTTACATTTACTGTCATTCTAATGCCAGGCTATCTTTTTTTCATTGCCAAGGCATAGACAATCCCTGGTTTGTACCTACAAGGTATAGATAAGGCTGATGTTAGTAGTAAACTGAAAACCTGTGTGTCAAGTAGAAGCATGAGTACACGTTTAAATGCAGAAGCTTAGCTCGATGTTTGACGAAACATGGAGGAGTCTGCTAGAGCTACAAAACTATCAAGTCAGCTGGCTGTCACTAACAAACTAAACAGAACCTGTCTTTCATTTTTTTAATCCAGGGATTGTCTATGCCTTGTACTAGCTAAGAAGCCAGCAATGTCTTACATTAATACTGATGATAGTACATATAGTCTTTGACTGTCTCTCTTTCCACACTTGCTCCATGGCCACAAGGCCAGTGTCCGCTCTCTCTCATGTGCTGAATTGCTGTGAAGAAGTCTTCAGGGTGCCCAAGAAAATCCCAAGTGCCAGGACCATCTCCTAAAAAGGATTCCACTACAGGAATAGGTCATCACCAGTGCAGAGCTTGCTTAGGAAAGGCAGCAGGCAGCTGTGAGGTGTTGGCTTTTGGAAAATGGTCTGGTGTCAAGAAGGGCAGCAAGGAGCCACTTCTCTCAAAGAAAAACATCAAGGACAGAGTGACATTCTACAGGAAGTACATAATTGGACTGCAGAGGACTGGGGTAAAGTAATTTTCTCTGGTGAAGCTCCTGTTAGGTGAAAGCCAGTTCACTGTCAAAGACTTTTATTATGACAGCATAGTCTCAAGTTAAGTGTGTTTGTGTGTTGGTATAGTGTTCAGTAAAAATATATACCGTGGCTCGTCCATGTAGTTATGCCTGCTCATCTTCTTTTAACGTACTATAACATGGTGTCAGAATGGTCTTCGAGCCAACACGTGAAATCATCTCAACTACCTATTCAATCAGCTGGTGCAACATAGGTCTGTTTGTGGTCTCCAGAGCATTGTTAGGCTTTCCTAGCTGCCCCAACTAGCAATGGCTGCTAGCAATGTTCCACCACCTGCGCCAATGAAGCTCGCAGGGGACACAAGAGCAAACTGGGAGATATTTCATGCCAAATTCAAGGATTACGCCGTAGCTTACTCTAAGGACTGTGATGGGCGCTGAATGCCGCCACATTTACAAACATAACCTGGATCTCATTGCAGAGCAGTGCAAAGATACAAAAGCTATCCTCAATGCCCTGGAGAAGTATTTCATTGAAAAACGTCATCTATGAAAGAGACACCTTTGGCTGTTGCAAACAAGAGGAAAGTGAGTCAATTGACAGTTTTGTTATTCGCTTGTATGAAAAGGCAGCTACATGTGAATATTGCAAACTCAAGGATGATTTAATCAGAAACAAAATAGTGCTTGGCATCACACATGGTGGCAGCTGCTAAAAGAGTGTCAATTGACATTGAACCGTGCTATCAAAACATGCAGGATTGACTGATAAGAGGCTAAAATCCTTGTCTTACAAGCATCCAAATCTCAGCATCCAGCATCCGGTGCTGCTACTGTGGCACTACTCACACAGCAGGGGGGGAACACTTACCTGCATTTGGCAAGCAATGTAAAGCATGTGGCACCAACAAAACACAACCACAAAAAAAAGCAGTCAGACGGCAAACTGCACGTAGTTTATGACATTATGAGCAAAGCACACTGCAGGAAAAAGGCAACACACAATGCCGGCAAAATTCAAAAAGTGGTATGTCAAATTGCAGATCCAGTTGCCATTGATTGTAGAGATAACTCATGACCAAGGAGACACTCCTGGCCATGAATCATGATGTCTTCTATGGCCCAGTGGAGTCAGTCCCAGGTGATGTGCATTTTGACTTGGATGAATCCATAAAATCAATGCAGTGTGCCCCTAGAAATGTTCCTGTGGCCTTGAAGGCTGCTGTTAAGGCACAGCTTGATCAGTAACAGGCGGATGGTCACATAGCACCAGTGACAGAGCCCACTGAATGGATTAGTAACATGGTCATTGTTAAGAAGCCAGACAAGTTGCATCATTGTATAGATCCAAAGCATCTTAACAAGGCTCTTCGCCACTCACTCTACATCATGCCCACACTTGAAGATGTCCTTTATAAACTCCCCAAAGCCAAAGTCTTCACACTGGTGGATGCCAGAGATGCTTTTCTCCAATGCAAACTTGATGAACAAAGCTGTCTTTTGACCACCTTCTGGACTCCCTGGGGAAGAATGCAATGGCTCAAGCTCCCTTTTGGTTTCTCTGTGGCTCCTGAAATATATCAAAGAAAACAGCATGAGCTACTGGAAGGCCTCAGTGGTGTGGAACCTATTATGGATAACATCCTAGTTATCGGGTGTGGCGACTCAGAACAGGACGCAGGTCGTGACCACGATGCCAAGTTGCTTGCCCTGATGAACCACTGTAGAGAGGTCAAACTCAGGCTTAGTGAAAAAAAGCTCCAGTTTAAATTCCCTGAGGTCCCATTTCATGGTCATGTCTTGTCAGCCAATGGCCTAAAAGCAGACCCAGAGAAGATAAAGGCAGTGATGGACATGCCTACCCCCATCAGATGCCAAGGCAGTGCAGCAGTTTGTAGACTTTGTTACTTATCTTGCCAGATCCTTGCCCAGGTTGTCAGAGCTGTGCAAGTCATTGAGGAGACTTAAAAACAAAGACACAGTCTGGCACTGGCTCCCTAAGATTCAAAGAGTTTATTGTCATTTGTACAGTAGGAAACAGGTTTCCATGCACAATGAAATTCTTACTTTGCTCCTCGCCAAGAATGCCTGATAAATATTTAGAATAATAAACTAAATAAATATAAATGTATTTAAACACAAAGGAGTAGTACAAGAAATAAAGCACCTTGTCACGTCAGCCCCAGTTCAGCAATACTAGCAACATGTCCAAGCCTGTGACAATTCAGGAGGATGCTAGCCAGCATGGCCTCGGGTGCTGCCTTATGCAGGAAGGCAATCCAATTGTGTTTGCATCCAGGGCACTTTCCACATCAGAGCAGAATTATCCCCAAATTGAGAAGGAATGCCTCAGAATTGTGTTTGCATGCCAGCGCTTTCACCATTACTTCTATGGCTGTGCCAAAGTCTTGACCACAAACCTTTGATTGCCATTTTCAATAAGCCCCTCCTCCATGCACCAAAGCACCTTCAAAGTATGCTCTTGGCTTTACAAAACTACAATCTGGATGTGGTATACAAGCCAGGTCCAGAAATGTGTCTGAGTGACACGCTAAGCAGGTCCACCACACAGGATACCCATCCAGCACACCGGCAGCACATGGTCTGTGCTGTTGAGCAAGAGCAACATGATATGGAGCACATTCTCCAGTCTGATTACCTCAATGTGACTGACCAGCAGCTACATGGCATCCGAACACACACAGACCAAGATGGGCAGACGAAGCAGCTTAAAACTACCATTCTTAATGGCTGGCCTGACCATAAGGATGACACATGCTTGGACATTACAAAGTTTTGGTCTTACAAAGATGAATTGCGTCATATCTTATGTCATAATCTTCAAGGGCCAGACCATCATCATTCCAAGGACACTTCTCTGAGATGCTGGCCCGAATTCATTCCACACACATAGGGGCTGATGCATGCTACAGGCAAGCTTGAAGACACTGTTCTGGCCAGGCATGCAAAGTGCAACCAAGGACTATGTCAGCAGGTGCACCACTTGCAACGAATATGCCATTAGGCAGCAGAAGCTCTGACTTCTGGGAGATTTACCTACTTCCAAAACTCTTAGCTGACAAAACAATCAAATGCTGAAAAGCTCAATCAAATGCTGTAAATCACGCTATGGCACCCCAGATCCAATGATCATGGACAACAGACCTCAGTTTGCTTGCTGGGAGTTTCATCGATTTGCTGCTGAGTGGGAGTTTGAACATGTGTGCACGTCTCCCAGACACCCACAGGCAAATGGCAAGGCTGAGTCGGCCGTCAAAATCGCAAAGAACTTGCAAAAAAGCATACCGGGATGGCGGTGAAGGCCATCGTTCAGTGGCATAACACCCCAACATAAAGTATAGACAGCAGCCCAATGCAGAGGTTCACAGGTTGAAGTCTGTCCTACCCATCCTGCCTGGAGTTGTGGAAAAACTGCGTCAGTTGCTAAGTTCATATATGACAAGTCTACATGTGACTTTCCAGAGCTTGCTGTTGGAGATGCAGTGAGAATGAAGCCTTTGCCAGGAGACTGCACAGGAGTGTGGAAACATAGTACCTGCATGCAAAAAGTAGCACCTTGCTCATATCTGGTTGAAGTTAGCGGAAGTCTCTTCTTCCATAACAGAGTACTTCATACATAACAGAGTATAACTTAAGAATAGCCGAGTCCTCAATGTCGACTGATGCTGCTCAACTGCCTGCATCACATACCCAAAGCTCACTGACTACTGAATGCTCGCCCAGGGAAATGGAAAGTGACTCACCCGAATTCTCATTTCCTCCAGCCATAACCAATGAACTACCTTCACCTCCAATGCCATCACCTACAGGGGTTAGACAATGAAACTGAAACACCTGTCATGTTAGACCACAATAATTTATTAGTATGGTGTAGGGCCTCC
>JAOVVG010000032.1:304263-314979 GCA_028566375.1 Leptodoras nelsoni | reverse complement strand
CACAGTCCAAAGACATGCACGTTAGGTTGATTGGCGTCTCTAAAGTGGCCCTAGTGTGTGAGTGTGTGTGCCCTACAATGGATTGGTGCCCTGTCTAGGGTTGTTCCTGCCTTGCGCACTATGTGGTCCTGAAAAGGAATAAGCGGCCAAGAAGATGAATGAATGAATGAATGTATGAGTGGTGTTTTTACAAACATGTAATGAGTAGAACATGTGGTTAGCAGCCATGATTAATTGTATGTGTTGTAATCTGTTGATCTGTAGAAGATGCAGCTCCCCCACTTCCTCCCTCTAGTTCTGCTCACTACATCCAAGAAAATGGAGCCCACTCAGGTATTAACCCTGCTGCCAAGGACAAACTTCAGAGAAATGGAACTAAAGGACCAGAAGAAGGACGTCCCACTGTGGAGAGCCTACTGAATGAACTGGAGAGCTCTATACCTGCCACAATGTAAAATTCTTCCAATCTTATGCTTCATTTTATGAATGCTGAAATACAGGGTGAGCCAGAGAGATATGACGGTAGCTTAATTGATGGCGTTTTAGTCAACATGGAGCAGTGGTCAGCACAACATGTGTTCATTGTTGAAATGTTTTTTAAAAATGACGACACTGTGATGTCAACCCAAGGGCTATTTTGCATTAAGTTCAATATTCCTCATCACAGTGTGTTGCAATCTGGGAACGCGATTAAAAATTGGGTTGAAAATTTTTGCAACAATGCTTCTACCGTATAATGAAACCACTCGGCAAGCCACGTACAGTTTGAATGGCAGAAAATGTTGAAAGGGCATGTGATTCTGTAATAAAGAGTCTGCATCGTTCATCTAGGAAACATTCTCTTGATTTTGGAATTTCCAAAACAAGCCCGTGGTGAATATTACAAATGAAAATGCCATTTAAATATTAGTGTAATTGTTGTATTTTCAAATAAAAGTTATGATTATTTATTGTATTATTTCATAAAAAAAATATTAGGTCTCTCTGGCTCATCCTTTATGATTATATTGTATACTATAATTGCTGGTTAATGTTAACATATAACTTGTGCAAGCAGGCCTACCCCCTCTGGACAAATGGAGGGACAGTTGGATGTTCCCTCTGAGCAACAGGGTCGCATGTCAGCCACTTCAGCCACACGAGAGTTGGATGAGCTCATGGCCTGCTTATCTGATTTTAAGGTGCAGAGTAATGTGAGTGCATATTTGTGTGCCGTAAATAACAATGGGGAGGAAAAGAGTAACACCTCAGAACTGTATCCAAGTTCCTTTGTGTAAGGTTGGGGGATTAAATGTGTATGTTCCTTGCAGTGCCTATTTACAAGACAGGATTGCTGCATAATTTAGCTAGACCAGTTACTGCACACACCCATCCCTTTGACAAACGTTAGATACACTCCTAGCTCATGTTTTACTTAGTCGGTTAGTCTCTTCATCCAATCTCTAGGCTGTTTTTATATATTTTTATTTTTTTTAATTTGTCTGTTTTCTTTCCTACTCTTTTCCTCCCCATTGTTATTCTCCAGCCAAGCTCTTTGGGCTCCCTAAATACTGACCTGCTATTTGGTCAGTCCAACAGCTTCTCTACCATTGCAGAAATTAATTCTTCTTCTGCCATGGTAGTACCTACTGCAGTTTCCCCAGTACCAAGTCTCCCTTCTAAACCAAACTGCTACTCTCCACTGCCCTCCCCTCCAGTAACCTTAGAGTTACACATAGTGGAAGATTCCAGTGATCTGCAGTCCAGTGCCTTAAAAGCTGCTCCATCTGTCCTCCATTCTACCACTTCAGCCCTTTCTAGTCCACCATTCTCACCTTCAAATCACCATGGAGACCCAGTTATCAATGACTCTGTCACCTTGCTGAGCACTGAAATGCAGTCACTTGTGGATTTGTCCCAGACCATCACTACTACAACCACCACTAACATGTCTACCATCAGCCCTGGAAATCAACAGCATATCCCTGCCAGTCCTGAGAGTCTACTTTCATGCAGCGGGACTAACTCAAAGCTAGTGTTTTCTGTGCCCCTTGCTGAATCTCAGAGCCCATTGAATCAACCTGGAAATAACAAGACCTTACATAAAGGCAGTTCTTTAATGATTCAAGCATCAAATGATGTCTGTCATGTGACCAGTCCACAGCTTAAATCTGGTGCTACATCTCCCATCTCTACATCTGTACCTGTTATTGAATCACCAGTTATGCAATCCCCATCATCTACATTATCAATCAATCATAATCATACTAAACCTGCTTCTCCTTATAGCACCACACCTCCCATATATTCTATATCAGTGCCCAAGACCTCAAGTCTTTCTGCAGTACTGCCTGAACAAGTTGCTGTTACTACAAGAACACTTCCCTCTATGAGGCCTGAAGCTCCATCTCTGGAGCCTTCCCTTGATCCTTTGGATGATCTCCTCATCATGAACTTCAGCAAGCCTGAGGCTAAGTCCCAAAATGTGGCTACATCAGTTTGTAAGGTGACTTCAGAACATGCACAAGTGTATGAGGGTATGCTTTTTGCAATGGATTGTAAGGTGGTTCAGCCGGACATGCACACAGATAGTGAGTCAGGAGATGGGCTTCTTGAGGACCAGTCTGACTGCAGGAGTGATCTTCTGGACTGGACTGATATGGAGCCAAAGCTGTCATCTGACAGAGCTGATGGTTCCATGACTCCAATGACTGAGGCTAGCTGGATGGATGACTCCTTTACCCCTTCTTCCTGCCCTGGAACCCCAGATGCCCAGATGGACCTGCCCACATTACATCCTGTCAGCACCATGGATAGGATTTCAGCATCTGGGCATGTATGGAGGAAATTGCGATGTTTAAGTACAGCCATGGAAAATAATGTCATGATTTGTTACTGTTAATTAAAGGCTGTGTGACAGTGCACTGTGTGTCAAGGACTGGAGTGTTTGCATGAATGAAGCATGAAGAACATTAGCATGGGGATCACGGTTTTAGCATTAATACCCAACGGTTTCATGCTGTGCATTCAGAATTATGAAAATAATCCTAGTTTAACATATTCTACCATAGTGTTGTTGGCCTAATTATAGAATAATAAGTTTGGAACTAAAGCTTTTGCTGTGTTTTTTGGTGATGACTGTTGCCTGAAGGTCCTCTCTCATCCACAACAGCATCTAATCTCAAGTGGGTGAACCCACTTCTGCTGACCACTGACTGTTGCATGTTTTGTTATTGAGTATGAATCATCTGACAGGGTCTCTACCCCTGGCTCAGATCAAATCTGTTATCAGACGTACCAAGGAGACACCCAATGTCCATCCCATGTACCGGGATGGCATTATTCGCAGGAAGATGGGCCCAGTAATCTTCCACAAAAGCAACTCTCAGGATCGCCTCATAGAAGAGCTCCAGGGCAAGCTGGGAATTGCTCGCAAGGAACGCCACAAGAAACAACCAGATGATTGGCTGACTGAGGGTGTTATTGTGATGTCAAATCCAAAACGCTTGCAAGATGACCACAGCAGGGAGGTGGATAAGGTAGATGAGTAATTCAGAGTACCTCTTTACTGATCCATCACTGCTTTTTCATCTTTTTGTCTTTTTTTTGTCATATTTTTTGTCGTCTTTTTCCATTGACATTTAATCTTTTCTCTCCTGTATTTTTTCTGTCTCTCTCATTAGATTATTATTCCCCCTGAGTCTCCTATTCCTCAGAGAAAGGTGATACCAGCTACCCAGTCCAGCTTCCCAGCCCCTCACCTCCCACCCCCAGCCATGGAACCAAAGACTAGGCCTGCAGTAAAAGCTATACCTGTTCCACCTCCCCCTCCTCCCACCCACTCTCCACCTATACCTGCCCCCTCTCAATTTCCTAGGGAATCCACACCTTCCCAAGTCCCTATAGAATGCGAGTCTCCTCCAATCCCCATTAAGCCCCCTACTACCGAGCCAGTAGAGGCTTTTCCAGGCCCAGCCAAGCCTGCACCAAGACCACCTCCATCTCAGTCACACCCACCTGCCCCTGTTGTCTCTCCCAAAGTGCTGGTGTCTGTGGGCTGTCAGACGGAGTATGAGCCCTTCTTCCCTCCGACGCAGGTGCAGGCATGGAGTTCCCACTGCATGGGAAGTGGGGTGCTGAGGGTGCACCCCAACTTTCAGTAACTGAAAATAGAGCTGCAACTGCTAAGAAATAATCTATAGGAAAACATATAAAGTCGGTTCAGTACAATCTGAGATGTAATATTCTGAGTAGTTATACCGCAGTGAATCAATTCCAAGGTATTTTTCAGGACAAAGGAGTTTCCGGGTTTCTGTCTGACAGGACTAGCTTTTTTTTTTAATTAATTTATTTATTTTCTCTTTATTAACTTCAGAGTTTCTTGTGAGGGAACAATTGTATATGGCTGTTATGATGTATGTGATAAAAGAAAACTACTGACAACACCCCCATAATTATAAATGTAACAGAAACCATTTACAATACAGTCAGGGATGTTTAGATTGAGATTCTTATAGATTTTAATGTTATAGCTTGTGTTTACAATATATGCAAAATAGATACTTGAATTCAGGTAAGCATGTAAATTGCCAATGTCTGAATTTCAGCTGGTGAATGGTTTTCCAAGGATGTCATACACATAGATTCGCTGTAGGACCTGTAATGGCGTTGCTGAACATAGGGATTATTTATAGATTCATATGTAGAGATTCATATGTAGCTTCTCATGCGTGTGCCTTTTTTTTTTTTTTTTTTTTTTTTTTGCATCCGTGTCTTTTTCCTATTAAGACTGTTTTAATCTGCCAGCTGATTTTTGGACTGACCTGATATATTTCCTTTCTCATCACTTTTAGATCATGGCTCAGGGAAAGGGTCCAAACACGCAGGTCAATAAACTAGACAACATGCTGGGAAGCCTGCAGTCTGACTTACATAAGCTGGGTGTAAAGACTGTGGCCAAAGGAGTGTGTGGGGCTTGCTGCAAACCTATTGTTGGCCAGGTGAGGAGTATACAGTGGTACTTCTTTTCTTGAATGTAAGGCGATGTTGCAAGAAATGCTATAATATTCCTCTTAATATAATCTATAATACAATTTATAATTAGTTCTCTTAATTCCCCCATAAAAAGGGACATCAGGACCCAGTTACAACTAAAATGTATTACAAATATCATCACATGATAGATCAGAGGTAGTTTATCACCAATTTAAAAAGTATTAAGTATCACAAGTCATCACCAGAGTATGCTGCATAAACATCAGCTGGTGAGTGAGTGCAGAAAACTGTGGGTGTTTTATAGGTAGTAACCGCCATGGGACGCACATGGCACCCGGAGCATTTTGTGTGCTCTCACTGCCAGGAGGAGATTGGTTCTCGAAACTTCTTTGAGCGTGATGGACAGCCATACTGTGAGAGGGACTACCATCACCTCTTCTCTCCTCGCTGCTACTACTGCAATGGTCCCATTCTGGATGTGAGAACACTTGCATTAGGCTGCACTCTTAGAATTTAATGTGTTGAAATATTCAAATATTTATTAACTGTATTGCTGTTCTGCAGATGCATTTAGAAGAATTCTAGTATAATTGGAAGGAAATGCTTAATGTAGAATATGATTATATTGATGTAGAAAAGCGATACAGAATCAATGTTTGCCTTTCCCCTCTGCAGAAAGTAGTGACTGCTCTGGATAGGACATGGCATCCTGAACACTTTTTCTGTGCTCAATGTGGGGCTTTCTTTGGCCCTGAGGGTGAGTAGATTCTGCTGGTGCAGTACTGCCCTCCGCACTCACTCTGTTTAGCTTCCAGCAGTGCTGCAGCCTCTCACCTTATGTTTTTTTAGGTTTTCATGAGAAAGATGGGAAGGCCTACTGCCGTAAAGATTACTTTGACCTGTTTGCTCCCAAGTGTGGTGGCTGTGCACGTGCCATCCTGGAAAATTACATATCTGCTCTGAATAGCCTTTGGCACCCTGAGTGCTTTGTTTGTAGGGTAAGTGTGTTTGCTTCAAAATGTGAAGTGTATTTTGTGCATGACTGACTGACTTTCCACTTCATAATCTTAATTGTTAATGTACCATCATTTCCTTTGTGTATGTCTACTGTAGGAGTGTTTTACCCCTTTTGTGAATGGCAGTTTCTTTGAGCATGATGGTCAGCCATACTGTGAGGTTCACTACCATGAACGACGTGGCTCTCTGTGCTCTGGCTGCCAGAAGCCCATAACAGGCCGGTGTATCACAGCCATGGGCAAGAAGTTCCACCCTGAGCATTTTGTCTGTGCCTTCTGCCTCAAGCAGCTCAACAAGGGCACTTTCAAGGAGCAGAATGACAAACCATACTGCCATGGCTGCTTCATCAAGCTCTTCAGTTAGACTAAAGCATGGTGTGCTTGGCGTTTTTCTGAGTTTTGGATATGCAGCAAAATCTGAGTTGCCTTATGTAATATGGAGGGGGAAAGCATTTATATAAGAAATGTAGAGGTTTGAATTTGTTTTTTTGAGAATTGTGTGCAAATGTCTGCTCACTGGTTGAGTGTGAAATAATCTGTTTTAGGAATGTGGCTTTGGATCAAGTTTGGATCAGTTGAAATACAAAATGCCACTGTGGCAAAATGTGATCACTATTTGTAACAATTGGATGTGGGGTCATTATTTTGCCCAGTGTATTTAGCATTTGCAAGAAACAATTTATATTACTGTGCTCAGTGCCTTGTTTTCTATCAGAAATTATAATACATGAATTATACCAAAAATAATAGTTTAGCACCTGATATGTACATATCTATGGAGACTGGTGTTCTTGGTGTGTTGACAATTACCAGCCCGTAACAAGGCAGCCTTGATCACCTACATATATTGAATAGGACTAGTGTGGTGATGAGTACTCAAGGAGTTACTTAAGTAAACTCCTGAAAATTTGGAATCATCCTGATCTGTTCAGAGAGAAGCCAAGGCTTTTGTTTTTTTTCAGGGGAGGGTACACATTACTGAACTGTTTACCCTTACAGTCATGTTGTTGAAATCACTAAATATGTCTCAAAAATACTTTACTGTATTTAGATAACTTGGCCTCATTTTTCTTACTCTTACCATTATAACCACTTATTCATTTTGATTTCTTAAAGCAAATCATGGGTTGGTTAACTAAATAGCTGTGACAATGTTGTGCAATTTATATCCCTTTAATACAGTATATGATTGGTATATGGTTTAAATACAAGTATGTCTTTCTGTCTCTCAGACCATTCTGGGCAATGTTATAACTGCTGTATTGTTTGGTATTTTAATGTATTTTTCTCCCTTTCTTTTTATTATATTTTATTTTGCCTAAAAGTCTTAAGTGTCACTCAGACATTTTAAAGAATGGGTTATGATAGATGAAAGATTAAGGATTAGAAATATAACACCAGTTTTAAAATTCCCCTAAAAGTAAAAGTGAGTATTTCTTTACATTTTTCAGAAGTATATCCTTGACAGAAGAATAGTCTTTTATCTGTATGTATTATCCTCTAGGAATGCATATTTTTGTCACTGGAATGAGGATGCAATTCAAACACATGCGCTTTTCATACATAATATATAAATCACTTTTAAAGAAGATGCTGTGATTAATTCATCTTTCCTATCCCATTCTTCTTGTCATTCTGAGAGCTAGGTGCCAAGAGAACTCAATAGTCCATATGTTTCAAAGTCTATTTATGACACTGGTTTTTAAAGGTTCTCCCCTTTTTGTTCTAGCATGTGATTTTACTGTTAAAAATAGGGCTTTAATTTTTCTTTGTTTATACTGCTCCAGTCTATTTTAGTGGGCCTTCATTTATTGTGTTTATTTACCTAATGTGAAACTGCAGGTATATATTATTTTCATTAACTGTCATTTTGTTCGGCACTGTAGTTACTGGCTGAATTCATATTATCAATAAAATGCTTTGATGTTTTCATGCACTTTGTTTAATTGTAGCCTTGTTGTTCACTCAGGGGAATGTTCTGATTAAGAACCAGTCCTACATTATAAATTAATACTGAAGTCATCTAGACTATGAAGGAACACAAATGTATGTAGTAAACTTAAAAATGTTTAACAAACCAAAATATGTTTCAGATTTTAGATTCTTAAAAGTCGGCACCTTTTGCTTTGATTACAGCTTTGCACCCTCTTGGCATTCTTTCAATCAGCTTGATGAGGTTATCACCTGAAATGGTTTTCCAACAGTTTTGAAGGAGTTCCCAGAGGTGCTGAGCTGCTTGTTGGCTGCTTTGCCTCTGCGCTCCAACTCATCCCAAACCATCTCAACTGACTGACCTTTATTTCTTAAAGTAATGATGGACTGTCGTTTTTCTTTACTTAGTTGAGTAGTTCTAGCCATAATATGGATTAGAACATTACTCAAATAGGGCTATTCACTGTATACCAACTCTACTTCTTCACAACCCAACAATCCTAGAGTAACTTCCTGTCTCCTGGAATCTTCTCCATACTCTTAAGACTGTGTTGGGAGATGCAGCAAACCTTATGGCAATGGCACATCCTCACGTGCCATCCTGCAGGAGATGGACTACCTGTGCAACCTCTGTAGGATCCAGGTACCACACCATGGTACTAGTTGTGATGCTTCGACAAAATTTCTAACCAGCATGTCTAACCAGCAATATCAAGTCAAGATATTGAGAAAACAAAGTTATCATGAGAAAATGGAATCTACGTTCACTGTGCATTGTAGGGCTTCCATATTTTTAAGCGGTTTATGGCAGAAACTCATGAAATTTGGTACACACCTGTCCTATTGACAGCACTTGTTCACAGGCATGGCCCCAGGTATGAGCCAGGGACTCCAAAGTGCCCCCATATGTTATTGATATGGCATTGAGCCTTGCACCCGGCATATATAGACCCATTACAAAAAATTTAATTTCATTGTTGATTATTGTTCAAAAGTTGATTAATTTCCTTAATTCCATTCAAAAAGTTAAACTTTCAGTCCAAAATTCTACTCAGTTTTTGCAGAAAAAAAGAAATTAGGATCACATCAAATCAATCAAAATATGGTACTTTCAAAACGATATGTCAATTGAGGCAATCAGCCTGTGGCATTGCCTGGGATTTATGGAAGCCCAGATTTCCTTGATGCTTGCTGTCAGCTCTCCTTTGTTGTTGGGTCTGGTGGCCCTCATTTTCCTCTTGAGAATACCCCATAGATTCTCAAAAGGGTTTAGGTCCAGAGAGTTGGCTGGCCATTCAAGCAGGCTTTGGTGCTTCTGGCGGCATGGGTAGGGGCCAGGTCCTGCTGGAAGATTAAATCTGCATCTCCATGCAGATGCTCAGCTGAAGGAATCATGAAGTCCTCCAAAACATTCTGGTAGACTGTTGCGGTGACCTTGGATTTAAGAAAGCAGAGTTTACCAACACCTGCACCAGACACTGCACCCCAAATCATGACTGACTGTGGATATTTCATACTGGACCTCAAGCAGTTTGGGTTCTGTTCCTTCCCCTAGACTTTCCATTGATATGCTTGGACACAGTACTCTGTGAACAGCCAGCCTCCTTAGCTATGAACTTTTGTGGCTTACCCATGCTTTGAGTTTAGTAGATGATCACTTCAACAGGAAGTGAGTTACTTTGTGCATTTTGACACATTGCATTTTGACATACTCATCGGATTAATTCCAGATTTGTTTTGATAGTAAAATGTGTTATAAATTTGCCATGCATTAATTGATGTGGCTCAAACGTCACAGGTTTGATGTTTATAACCACATGCCCAGAGTAACAGTGTAATAGCCCCACCATCTGGACACAGAAAGAGTCACCTTTTCCAAGTTTGTCTGTACTGCTGCTGCTCGATAGTTCCTTGGGCTCAGATTTGGTGTACATGTCACAGGTGTCTTGATTTTATATTGTGAAGCAATTGTTGAACAGTCTGGCCATGGGAAAGGGATAAAAATAGTCCGGTCAGAGAATTTTTATAGATCAATCATCAAGTTTGATGAGTGACGGATGTTTAACCAATCAAATAGTTGAGTTGTAGCATGGGGGATTGAGTAGAAGCGTGTACCTGTGGACAGCAGCCGCCATTTTTAAATATAGTCTACTGGTGCACACCGGTATCCATGCAATCAGAAGCTCTCGCAAAATCTGAAAAAAAACAAGCGACAATGAAGTCCAGAGATTTTGAGTTGTCTAGGTGAAATGTGAAAATATTTGCTATAATTTCATCTCCGCTACATTAGGCATTAGCAAAGCACAGTTATGAAAAAACTCACAAAAAGCTTAAACAAGATTATAAAAAGATTAGTTTATTTATTTATTATATAATCTGTTGTACTAGGTAACATGTAAATAAAGGTTTGTGAGGAGATATTGTTTGCTGTACTTCTTTTTGCATGCTACATGTATCACAAAAGCCAAAGTGACCAAAATAGTATTTGTAAACCTTTTCATTTCTGCGTCAGAGGCTTCCCGCAACACGATCTGGCGGAATGTCTTATGAAGCTCTTGGGTTGTGAATGCAACAGTTTGGTGATGTCACTGAGTCACTGGCCTGATGCAGTTATTGCAAGCAATGAATATGCAACCAAATATTAAGTGTTATTTACTCTGATTTTTTATTTATGACTATATATTCCGATAGTTTTGCTCACCTAAAAAGTGTTTTGTGGGCGGCACGGTGGCGCAGTGGATAGCGCTGTCGCCTCACAGCAAGAAGGACCCGGGTTCGATCCCAGGGTGGGGCG
>JAOVVG010000032.1:265495-282531 GCA_028566375.1 Leptodoras nelsoni | reverse complement strand
AAGATCCAGTGGTGCAAAATGCAAATTCTTCCAATTTTTTAGCTGGTCTTAAGATTTCGATCAGGAGTGTATATATGAAGTGTCAATATTTTGTGTGGCCACCATTATTTTCCAGAACTGTCTTTACTCTCCTGTGCATGGAGTTTACCAGAGCTTCACAGGTTGCCACTGGAATGCTTTTCCACTCCTCCATGATGACATTACGGAGCTGGCGGATATTTGAGACTTTGCGCTCCTCCACCTTGCGCTTGAGGATGTCCCAAAGATGTCCTATTGGGTTTAGGTCTGGAGACATGCTTGGCCAGTCCATCAGCTTTACCCTCAGCCTCTTCAATAAAGTCGTCTTGGAGGTGTTTGGGGTCATTATCCTTCTGGAACACTGCCCTGTGACCCAGTTTCCTGAGGGAGGGGATCATGCTCTGCTTCAGTATTTCACAGTACAAATTGGAGTTCATGTGTTCCTCAATGAAATGCAACTCCCCAACACCTGCTGCACTCATCTCCCTAATTTAGTCGTCTCCAATTCCCATCCATCAGTGCTTCCCCCCATGTCACACAATGCCAACTGCTATTCACGTGCCTCCAAAACACGTGACACAAGCCGCCACCTCTTTTCGAACTGCTGCTCATGCAACTTTCGGGAGAGGTGTAACACACTCGGAGGAAAGCGCTCCCGCCCACCTCTTGTATGCATGAACTCACAGACGCCCGTGTTTGGACAGTGTCTGATTGACATGGGGGAGAACGTATGCTGCCGGCTACGGGCTATAGCATCACCCGGATTCGAACTAGCGATCTCTGGATGATGGGGCGAACGCATTGTTGTTGCGCCACTCAGGAGCCGTCTTTTGATAGTTTAAAACCCTTTTGTATGTTTCACTTTTCTTCCTTCTCGTCGGTAGATCCGCTATACATTCCAACTTAAAATCCCGTTACCCACCGTAAAACTCATCCTATTTGCATTACTCTAATAACACATGCTAGATTAGGAACAAGTGAATCTCTCCTAGACATATGCACTCATTCTAGTAATTTGATCAGGAAAGGACTGATAGAAGGTAATTCAATGTAATTCAGTTTTTTCCTGATTTCCCAATTTAATAAATCCAGGTGGTGCCCCTTTCTACTCAGTTAGAATAATAGTGATATCCATTCATTCCATTCAAGGAGACTAAAAATTCTCTGTTAAAGTTTTAACTAAAGAAACTACAGATTATTTTGAATTGTTATTCTTCAAAAATAAAAAAGGAATGTTTTCACTCAGTTATTTAAGATATGGAGAAGTGGCAAAAAACATATACAAGTAAATGTGCATCGTTTTACACTTCAGAACTAAAAAAGAACTGACTCATAATTATTTGCTTAAATTTTGTTTAAAATATGAGAAAATCTAATTGTGAACTCAGTATCATGAATCAATGATGTGCACTTGATTGTGCCAATGGTGCCAAGAGAACAGCATCATATGTAAATAACAAGGATGTTATATTGCACTGATGTAATGATGTGGCTCTCCGCTGGTTCTCTAGTCCATGGAAAAGCAAACCGGTTCTTTAGAGTTTCGCAAGTTGAAACAACTTGAACGGCACTAGCACCAACCTAGCACTAGCTCTTAGTTCCTGTTGGTGGAAAAGGGGTATGTGTGTGCTGAACTCCCAAGTGCTATATCTATGGTAAACAACCAGGTACTAATGTATCTAAATCTGGAAAGGTTCATGAATGACCCGCTCCAGGAGCACACAGCTTCAGGTTGGGGCATCTTTCAGCCTGACAACAAACCAAATCATACAGCCACTGGAGTGGCTGGGTTTAATGACCAAGTACTTTTGTTATGATGTGAAGCTTATGCATGTATGTGTCTTCCATTTTTTTGATTAATTGGCAATGGTAACCTAGTTGCAGATGGCAGAATATATTTGTGTTGCATAGTCTGCTTCCTCGGTGTAAAAAAAAACAACAAAAAAACACAAGCGGCTATTGTTTTGCTGCCTTGGCTTGCATCAATGAATCTTATCTGTTGCATATTGAGTCTGTGTAAAACTTGAGCATAACACTGGAGCACTAGGGGACCCCCTGCCCACTAAATTCACCTTTTGATAGTACAATATCTTTTTTTCTTTTACAAAGTGACTGCCAAATCAGAATTGTGGCCTTTGCTGTTATCCAGCATGAAGATGGATGCTGCTGAGTTTATTGACCAACATTTGCAGACAATTTTCTCCCTGCTGCTGGAGGGAAATGCTGACACCCAGGTGTGATTTTAATTTTATCTATGTGATCACACAAACAGCAGCAAATATTGTGCAGTGTTTTGTGGGTGCTTGTCAACAATATACTGATAAGTCTGTTCCTAGGCTGTACAAAATGCCATTGGGGAGTTGTCCGTGCTTTCTCCTGGGAAACTGCTCCCTGGTGTAATGGACCATGTGATTCAGAGGCTATCTAATCCAGCACTAAAGCATGTGACGCATCAGGAATATGCCATCATGAAGACATTGGAGGGTGAGCTGTATGACAAAAGCATCATCATGAGGTAAGAGGTGGGAAACTCTTCAGCATAGAGCAGATATCATTGCAGATATTCTTTTATGTCAATCAATGTTCATTGATTTAATTATTTACTATTTATACTTTTGCTACTTGCAAAGTCTACTCAAAATGTATTCCTTGTGCAAGGTTTGGTGCAATATTGATTTCTTCTTATATTAACCCTACATTTCACATCATGTTCATTCAGTGCCCAGCAAGAGAGGATTAAAAAGGGCAACATGAGGAGAGAGAATAAGGCATACTCCTTCAAAGAGCAGATAATTGAACTTGAGCTACAGGAGGTGAGTTTTTGGGCTTAATCAATAATGTTCTAGTCTTTTTTCTTTGTTAATTTTTACTTTGCCTCTGTTTCAGGAAATCAATAAGAAGAAAGGTATTAAAGATGAAGTGAAGCTTACCAGCAAACAGAGAGAGATGATGCAGAACCAGCTGGAGAAGGAGTCCTCTATCCGGAAGAAACTGCAAGAGGTAAGGTTACATTTCTTTAAAAAAATCAACCACTAAAGTGGTTGCATAAATATGCGCACCATTACACTAATACTTTTTTGGAGCAGCCTTAATCTTTTTGGGTTGGAGTTTATCAGCATGGCACATCTTGACTTACAAATCTTTGCCCACTGTTCCTTGAAAAAGCATTCCAAATCTGTCAGATTGCAAGGGCATCTCCTGTGTACAGCTTTCAGGTCCAAGACCACTTCAGGTCATCCCACAGATTTTCAGTTGGATTTAGGTCTGGGCTCTGGCCCATTCCAAAACATGGATCATCTTTTGGTGAAGCCATTCTTTTATTGATGTGGAGGTATGCTTTGGGTTGTTCTCGTGCAGAAAGGTGAAATACCTCTTCATCTTCCTATTTTTTACAAAATGTGAATAAAATATCGGTTTATGAGATTTGCAAATCATTCCATTCTGTTTTTATTTACATTTTACACAACTTCCAATTGTTTTGGAATTGGGGTTGTACATCACAAAAAATTAATATTAACAGGGGTATAGACTTTTTATATCCACTGTTCTACACTCACTGTCCATTTTATTAGAAACACCTGTACAAATGTTTATGTATTTGGTTATCCAGTACAATGCATAACATCATGCAGATGCAGGTCAAGAGCTTTAGTTAATGTTCAGATCAAGCATCATAATGGGGAAAAAGTGTGATCTGTGTGACTTTAACCATGGCATGGTTGTTGCTGCCGGTTGGGCTGGTTTACATTTCAGAAACTGCTGATCTTTGATTTTCAGACACAAATGTCTGTAGAGTTTACACAGCATGGTGCAAAAAACAAAAATATGTTCCATGCACGGAGGATCTGCAGGCTGAAACTCATTGTTGATGATACAGATTAGAGGAGAACCAGGCGTGTTCAGAAAAGCGTCGACAATTCAAACAATTGTTGAAAGGGCTACAACAGCAGAAGACCATATGGTTCTACTCCTGATAGCCAAGAACAAGAATCTGATGCCCACTGTAGCCCCAGATTTCTGTTCCTGGATGATAGGCACAGGACCTGATGTTTGATGTTTTACGCATGCTGAGATGTTTTTCCCTCACTCATCTGAAAAGAGTGATTATACGAGTTCCTGGCAGCTCAAATCTGGCAGCTCAAATGATTGACTGATTAGATAACTGCATGAATGTGTGGGTGTATAGGTATTCCTAACAAAGTAGGTGGTGAGTATAGATT
This sequence comes from Leptodoras nelsoni, assembly GCA_028566375.1. Taxonomy (NCBI): domain Eukaryota; kingdom Metazoa; phylum Chordata; class Actinopteri; order Siluriformes; family Doradidae; genus Leptodoras; species Leptodoras nelsoni. The sequence goes on along the minus strand of JAOVVG010000032.1, from coordinate 278,293 downwards.
ATGCTTTCTCAGTTCATTTCTCCCTTCTTCAGTTGGATGTGGAGTTGCAATGCACAGTGGGGATTTTGGAAGCTGTTATGGCTCATCACCCTCCTCAGATTTCTCACCATATTCCTGGAGTCCTTGATGCGCTCCTCCCCCTAATGCATTCACCATTAGCTGCTTCCCATGTGCACCAAGCCTTCCTCCATTTAGGCACATGTGTCCTACAAAAGCAGCTGCACTTCCTGGGTAAGGGCTTTCATTCTAGTTTTGTGGTAGTTTATTAGCATAGCCTTTTTTGTTGAACAAGTGGTACCTTTTAGCGTTTTAAAGTTCTACACTCAGTGTTCTAAATTCAGTGAAGTTGTGTGTTCTTGTTGGTAATCTTTTTTGTGACTGTGTAGCTATTCTTGTGGGTCATGTGACCTTGCGTCTGTTGAAGCCAGAATGTGAGCTGGACCCAGCATGGTCTCAGGAGGACCTGAACACCGCTACATGTCGGACTGTCCAACTATTGCACACACACACAGTGCCACATAGAGAGGGCAAGACTGGTGAGACCACACACACTATAAAACTAGAAAAGAAGATTCTTTCCACTGAAGTGCATCAATTTTATTTGTATAATGTCAACACTGACTCACATGAGCTTTCTGCACCTCTCTAGAACGTGACTGACTGTTTCATGAAATAATCTTCAGCAATTATTACATGCTTGTATGCTGAATGTTTTTCTCAGAGTGCATGTATCATAAAGAATTAGACATTAATGGTTGCACAAGTTTTAGTGTATGGTGTGTGCTATGACCAATAAAAGTGCTGAAGTACATTTTTTTCTTGCAGATGCGTGTCCTCTGTCTGCACCGGCTTTCTCTTTCTGTTTCCCACTGCTGCAGGCCATCCTCAGTGTAAATAGTGGCACATCTGAGGAGGTGGAGCTCATGCTGACAAATGCCCTACAGATCATTCAGACACACTGTCAGTTGCGCTCAAGGAGTGATGCCACTGATGCACTCCTCGATGAGGTAGACACAATGGAAAGAGTAGGCAGATAAGAATTGATGTTGCTCCAGTAGATTCTTGAAAGCGTTAGCATTACAAAAAAAATAATGAATGTATTTCTACAGAGTGGGCCATTAATATGGATACACCTAAATAAAATGGGAATGGTTGGTGATATCTGTTTGTGGCACATTAGTATATGGGAGGGGGAAAACTTTTCAAGATGGGTGTTGACCATTTTGAAGTCGGCCATTTTGGAACTTTTTTTTTTCCAATGGGAAGAGGGTCGTGTAACACATCAAACTTATTGAGAATTTCGAGATGTGTAGCATCTGAAACAAGGGATACTGGAAGCCTGTGCTAGAATAAAGGTTCGTTAAAACCAAGCACCAGAATTTCTTGTACAATTCTCAATAAGTTTGATGTGTTACACGACCCTCTTCCCATTGGAAAAAATAAAGTTGGATCCAAAATGGCTGACTTCAAAATGATCAACACCCATCTTGAAAAGTTTTCCCCCTCCCATATACTAATGTGCCACAAACAGGAAGTTGATATCACCAACCATTCCCATTTTATTTAGGTTTATTCATATAAATGGCCCACCCTGTACATTGTTTTGAATAAACCTTAAAACCTTTTGCATATTCTTCTTTTGAGGCTTATCTAACCAAATAATAATAACACTTATCCATTGTTGCAGTGCTGCATAATCTGTCATTCTATTCAGAATGTTGACCTTATACAGTTATCATTGTGTAAAATGTTCTGTTTTGCCTCTACTGATGATGTTGAATATAGATCAAATAACCAATCTTTGGCTGATTTCTCAGAATGGTCCAGAGCTTCTCCCTCGTGTGAACATGCTATTGCTGCTCACCAAAGTGATTGGTACCTCCACACCACGATTGCAGGTATAAAATGCATGTTATTGCTAATACATGGATACATTTGTTAGCAAATTCTCAGCACTAGACTCCATTGTTGTAGTGTGTTAATTTATGTTCTTATATGAATGTGTTTTATAGGTGTTGGCATCAGGCTGTCTCACAGCTCTTTGTGTGAGTGCTGGAGGTCAGAAGGGCTGTGCATTGGCTGAACAAGCTGAGATTGATGTGCTTCTAGAAGCCTTGCTCTCTCCCTGTTTTTCTGTTAGAGATGCAGCACTCAGGGTGTGTACTCATTTCTGCACCTAACTGTAATCTAAATGTTATTACAGAAATACAGTATGTTAAACTTTCAAATTAGAGAAATTGAGCTAAGCATATAGACTCACCGAGCACTTTAATAGGAACACTATACTAATACTGCGTAGGGGTACTCCCTTTGCTCTCAAATCAACCGCAGTTCATCATGGCAGAGAATTCCTTTGAAATTCTGATCCATGTTGACATTATTGCATCACACAATTTCTGCAGATTTTTCAGGTGCACCTTCATGTTGTAATCTCCTATACTTACTCATCCCAAAGGTGTTCTGTTGGATTCAGATCCGGTGATTGTAAAGGCCAATGAAGAGCACTGAACTTATTGTCATGTCCATGAAACTAGTTTGAGACTTTTGCTTTGCGACATTGTACATTATAATGCATGAAGTAACTTGTGGCCCTGAAGAGAGGCACAAGGTCAGAAACAATATTCAAATACTCTGTGGTATTCAAGTGTTATTAATGGACCCAAACTGTGCCATGAAAACCAATTCACCAGATTCATCAGATTTGATTGCTGACACAAGGCAGGTTAGGTACAGGAATTCATGTTGTTGGGACTAAATTCTGCCACTCACTGGATGCTTTTTGTTTATTGCATTATTGTGAGTAAACCCTGTGACTGAAAAGCCCATATAGAAATATATATACCAGACAAACTGGCACCAACAACTATATCATGGCCAAACTGACTGAGACCATATTTTTGCCCCATTCTGATATGTTGATATAAACACTTCGCATGGCCTATATCTGTAAGATTTTATACATTGCATTGCTACCACATGGTTGGCTGATTGAATGAATGAATAGGTGTACAGGGCTTCCTAATTATTTGCTCAGTGACCTTTGACCGGATATAATTTATATATAAATGTTATATCTAATGCTTGTTTTAAGGCTTTTAAAAAATATTGTGTGTGACACCTGCAGGGCCTTTTGGAGCTGAAGCTGGCTTTGCCCACAGATAGTGCTGAGCCCAATGGGCTTAATGTTCTCAGAAGACTGTGGGTGGCTAAATTTGATGAGGAGGAGGAATGCAAAACACTAGCTGACAAGTGAGTCAAGACTTGCTACTTTTAAAGCATATTTCTGTTTCCAAACAAAGGGTATTTTCTTCACCTTTATTTTGCAATTCCACAATAGATTCAACAACTGCTTCAGCAATATTAGTGTTGCATTCCATTCAGTAATGATTTACACTGATACAGGAACTGATATTGTTGTCCCAGTAGTCACATGGCTCACTAAGTGATCAGTGATCTTTTTTTATGTTTTATTATAGCTAACTAGATTCTATTGTTTTAGTATAAAACTCTGAGTGTATTGCAATCATTTTTTGCTACATGCTAAGGTTTTTGGGGCAATTAGTAATCGATACTATATTGTGTTTAGGGCTGTTACAGGGGTATTTATTTTTTGGTGTAGTAAATAAATGTTTTTAATCTAGACTTAAACATTGAGACTGTGTCTGAGTCCCGAACAGAGGCAGGAAGACTATTCCAAAGTTGTGGATCTTTATAAGAAAATGCTCTTCCACCATGTCGCAGCCTTAGATCCAACACCTCTGTTTTATCTCAATTAAGCAAAAAAAAAGTTGTACGACATAGTTTTTAATGTCTTGTACACAATCTTCAATCTTACTGGTTGTGTCGGTATCATTGGGTTTGGCGGATAAATACAGCTGTGTGTCGTCTGCATAGCAGTGAAAATTGATGCCATGTTTATGAATAATTTCTCCTAATGGTAGCATATACAGTGTAAATAATAGTGGTCCTAATACTGACACCTGTGGAACACTATACTTTACCTTTGTAGTTTGATTGATTATTTGCATTTAGATGAATTGAGAGCTGTGATTCAAATATGATTTAAACCAAGAGTGTGTGAATCCTTTAATACCTACTGTATTTTAATACCTACCATATTCTAACAGAACAAGAAAGGAGATGAGTCCATTCTCAGAGGACATTATTAAATCATTAACTAACCTAATTAATGCAATTTCAGTATTATGGTTGTTATGCTTTTTCTAGAATATTTGAGATAAAAGGAAGGTTTGAAATTTGCCTATAATTAGACAGAACATGTGGATCAAGATTAGGTTTTTTTAATCAGAGGTCTAACTACAGCACATAACAGGCATGCTAATAATTATTTCTGGGTTTTGGGGGCATTTAACAGCCATGATGTTTTTTGGGTGTTGGTACAATTAGCAGCTGTGAGAGTGGTGTTTATATTTGTGTGTTGCCCAATTAGAGGTCATGCGAGTATTCATATTTTTTGGGTCTGGGGGATTAGCCATTGAGAGGTACAGTATATTTATTTTGGTGTTTGGGTGTATTTAGCAGTAATGCGAGATTTCGCATTACTGTGGGTATTGGGTGCTTTTCCTTGTATACATCACCTTTTGTCACCAAACATGCTAGTGGTGTGACTGAACATTTTTTTATATTTGTTTTTTATAATCACCACAGTAATTATAATGATGCTTGGTGGCCTTCAGATGCTGCATTTTGTGAAGTGCTGTCTGGAAGAGCTTATGTCTTGCAATGCATTCCTACAGATTGTTATAAATGTGGCATTTAAAACTGAGTTAAAACCTCAGAACCACTGCTAGAAAAGGCATCTTTTTGACCTGCTGCTTATGCAGGGTCATGAGTCATATTGGGGGAAAGCGCTATTCACTCATATTCACATACGAGAGCTCATACATGATTAGCTAGTGCCACTGTAATTGATAGGAGAGAGCATTGCCAATTTTGTTCTCTTGGACTCCTGTCCATAGATGGCTTTGGAACCATTTGTGAATGCTTTTCTGTTGTGGCACTTAGGAGTCTGCTCTAAATATGCTTGATTTATATTTTAATTGCTTATATGTTTGTGTTTTTCCACCTAGTGGAGCTATTGTGCTTTTGGTTGTCCATGGATCCATGCATTCTTCTGCCTGTTTGTGATTATTTTTAGCCTGGATTCTTATGAACAAATGGTTGAATGTTTGTAAAATTTATAGGGAATTATTTTTCTTACCAGCAGGTGAACAAGATCCAAACAAGTTCAAGGTCATAGGTTAAATATCAGAAATAGTTTTCTTCAATATGTTTGAGTGTCTTCAGTGCTTGTTAGTATTTATTTTTTTTATTGTTATGCAACATAGCATATAAACTGCAAGCTGCATGATTTTATAGTTTAACTGTTTGTTGTGGTGAAACTGCACACTTAAGTTATATCATCTTCTGAGGTTGTTGGTTCTCACGCTGTGGTATTGTATTTATATTCCTGCTTCCCTAGCCTGTGGCAGACACTGTGTTTGGAGTTGGTTCCTGAGCTGTGCCCCTTGCTGATCAAAGATGTCACACACCATGAGGAAACAGTAAGGGTGGCAGCAGCTGAGGCTTTATCCAGTGGCATGAGTCAATACCAGGAAGAATCAAATACAGTTCTGTCCCAACTTACTGAGCTGTACCAGCAAAAACTTTATGTGAGTCTCTGTCTTTCATACTCCTGCCTGAACATTGTCCAGTCTGGGGCCTATTTCCAGGACAATAACAATACATTTTATGCTTCTGCCACTAGATGTTGGAGGCATTCTGTTTTCAGGTTGGCCCATGTGTGCCACAATGTGTCCATATATAAATCAGTTCATGTATCTTTATCTCAGTTAGTTCAGTATCTCAAGAATGAGTGGTTGAATGAAGGCATGATTTGCCAAAGTTGGAGTGAAAGTGCCACACTTTCTTAACTTAACACACATGCTTAATCATTCAATTCAGGACTTTCATGGAATCCTGTTGCCACAGGTGTATGAAATCAAGCACCTAGCCATGCAGTTTGTCTTTACAAAAATTTGTGAAAGAGTTGGTCATTCAAAAGAGCTCACTGAATTTGTGTGGTACAGTATGGGATGCCACTGTTGCAACAAGTCAGTTTATGAAATTTCTTCCCTCTGAGATATTCCACAGACATCTGTCAATGGTATTATTGAAATGTGAAAGTGTTTAGGAACCTCAGCCACAACCAGGCAGGCCACGTAAAAGTTACACAGCGTGGTCATTGAGTGCTGAGGTGCATATTGCATTATATTACACTCTGCTTTCTCAATAAATGCAGAGTTACAAACCTCCTCTTGCATCAATATCAGCAAAAAAGCTGTGCACTGGATACTTCATGGCATGGGTTTCCATAGCCGAGCAGCTGCGTGCAAGCCTTACATCACCAAGCACAATGCCTAGTGTCGGATGTAGTGGTGTAAAGCACCACCAATGGTCTGAACAGAACACGTTTCCACTGCTCCAGTGTCCAGTGGTGACATGCTCAAATTCAGTGAGCTCTTTGGAATGACCCTTCACAAATGATTCTTTCACAAATGTTTGTAAAGGCAGATTGCATGGCTAGGTGCTTGGTTTTATACACGTGTGGCAATGGGACTCCATGAAACACCGGTAGATAGGCATTGTAGAGCCATTGAAAATGTTTTTGCCTCTTATCACTGGTCTATTTTAAGAGAAATGTTGAATGTTGCCTCGTTATTCACTTGACTTTATTGGATAAAAGTGAAATATTAAGGATGATTCCTTCTCTTCATTTTTTTTATGTAAAGGGAACTGGGGAACATGGGCATATCACTTCACTGGAAGTTCTGTTGTGCTGCAGCTACATGATTGGCTGATTCCATTTTACCTCAGAGATCCACCCCCACAATGGGAAACAGTTTATGTATTTTTTTTTATTAATAATAATAAATAAGTAATTATCAGGGACAGAGTAACAGTATAACAATAGTTTACAATGAGAATTCTAAGTTTAAGTAAAGGAAATAATAAAAAAAAATAATAAATTAAAAAGTACATAGGAGTTTGCGTATGTGATGCTGATGAATGCTGATCCATTGCCTTTGTCATTGATCACTGATTAAACTGATGTAACATGCAAAAATATAGCAACCCAAAAAGAGCCACAAAGTTTTTTTTTCTCTATAGTTCCTTACAACTTTAGTAATGTTTATGATAGTTAAGGAGCTAGGAGATCCTAACACTGAAGACGAGAGATCAGAGCACTGTGCAGGAGAAACGACAACCAAAACATACATTAAACAGATAAAATACATCACCAACAGTTCAAATTTTTTTCAAAAGTGCCTACAACATACAAAGACTGAACAGTGTTGTTTGATTTATCATGTTAGATACAGCCAAGTGCTGTAATCAAGACGCGCTGTTGATGACCCAAATAGAGCCTTGTTAGTGACCGAGTTCCCTATGAACATCCCTTGGGATTCTGTACCCTGTGCAGTGTGTAGGGAGCAGGGATACAGCTTGCGATCGGAATGCTGCCTAAACTGAGTAACGTAAAGGTCAATTTCAGAATGTGTGTGTTCACTGATGGTGCTGCGGGTTTGTGTAATGTAACTACTTTTTAATCTGCATTAAAATTTTTAGTGCTGTTAATTTTTTTTATTGCAGTCAATTCTCTAATGCATTAGTGCGTTTGTTAACGCGTTAATTTGACAGTACTAATTAATTATGATTTATGCCATTTTAGCCAGAGAGTCCCTGCTTTAAATTTTATTTTTAGAATTTATTTGAGGTTCCCTATTCTCATTCTCAATACATTGAGAACGATGTTTTTGATTCATTAAAAAAAAAAAAAAAAGTTTAAAAAAATGTTTTAAATTGTTGATTGAATTTCCAACTGAGGTCATGAGAGTATACTCCATGTCTTAATTACTCTAGTGTTGCTCGCATTGGTCTAATCTTAACACTTAATAAATCTTATGAATTGCAGAGACCACCACCTGTCCTAGATGCTTTGGGACGAGTAATTTCAGAAGCACCTCCTGACCAATGGGCAGCAAGGTAAAGCCCCTGCTTATTGAATAATACTATTACTGTCTGCAAAGCTGGGTACTGGAGTGATGTGTTTTCCTATCTTCAGGTGTGGGATAGCACTGGCTCTTAATAAGCTCTCTCCATGGCTAAGGGAGATTCAGGTGACTCCCATCTTTCTGTTTTTTGTACCCGACGCTCTGAATGACAGACACAGTGAGGTGCGACGGTGCATGCTGGATGCTGCACTGTCCATTCTCAACACTCATGGCAAGGTATCTCAGCACCCACAATCCCTGCTTCAGTTTCTCCATTTCTTTTCACATTAGTGCCTTCCACAATCTAGATGTGTTAAATTGTGACAAATTTTTTAAATTATAACATGCATACTACCTTTATGTACCTTTTGAAACATACCTAATGCAGTATACATATAAAGCTCTAAAGCATTTAGATTCTCACTCTGAAAGGCTGTGTGAAAGTATATGATGATTGAAGTATATGAGTATATGAGTTATTTACTACACTATAGCTGGTTTCAAATTTGAATTAGAAAATGTAAATGTTGCAAAAACATTTGAATTTATACATATTATAGGACAACGTGAGCTCTCTGTTGCCCGTGTTTGAGGAGTTCTTGAAGAATGCTCCTCAGGATGCCAGCTATGACTCAGTGCGTCAGAGTGTGGTCATCCTTATGGGCTCACTGGCCAAGCATCTGGATAAGAGTGACCCCAAAGTCAAGCCCATAGTTGCCAAGCTCATTACCGCGCTCTCAACTCCCTCTCAGCAGGTAAATACTGTCCCTTTTATCTTATTACAGCTTTAAATCAAAGGTAAATTCTGGCAGCGACATTGGGGCTGTGGTAGACCAGCTTAGCTAAGATTCTGGCTAGTGCCTGGAAAGTGATTACAGAAATCAGATTAGAGTGGAACAAAAATATTTATTGTTATACAGATATTGAATTTTCATATTGGCAAAGCCAATTTTGCTCTCTTGGACTCCTGGCCACAGATGGGTTTGAACTCGCAATCTACTGATAATAGGGTGCTCTCTTGACACCTGTTGTGCCACCCTAGAGCCCCTATTATAGCTTCCCTTTACTCATAATTCATATTATGCAATAAATACTGTACATATGATATGATTATATGTTCTGTATTTGCTGATTTACTTCACAATCAGTATTATTACTTATTTACTGGTCAATTTTGAAATTTGTCAGGCTAGGATCTCTGGTTGAGTGGACAGTGAATATTGTGTGGAACTAATGTGTTAGGTGCTATATGATTAGGTGTAATAAGTGTTGGTGCACTATTCCGTCCAAAAAGTAGAATGAGGAATTACCAGAAATCAGAATGACAGCTGCATACGCATCACTCATGCAGGTCCAGGAATCTGTGGCTGGTTGCTTGCCTCCTCTGGTGCCCGCTATAAAGGAGGATGCGGGTGACATGGTGCACAAGCTGCTGCAGCTGCTGCTGGAGAGTGACAAGTATGCAGAGAGGAAAGGTGCTGCCTACGGATTGGCTGGCTTAGTAAAGGGCCTTGGCATCCTCTCACTCAAACAGCAAGATATCATGACCACGCTCACTGATGCCATTCAGGACAAAAAAAATGCCAGACGCAGAGAGGGTGAGTGCTTCTTGGGTGGATTAATGGTGGTAGTTACTTTATTTAGCTATCCTATAGTCATTATGCAAAATAATTACTGGTAACTGTGTGAAAATAGGATACATGTTTAGATAATCTGAAATATTATTCTATGCCAATATACACCATATGGACAAAAGTATTTGGACACCTACACATTACACCTACAGGAGCTTTTATGACATTCTATTCTAAATCCATAGGCAATTAATATGGAGTTGGTCCTCCCTTTGCATCTTCCACTATTCTGAGAAGGCTTTCTACAAGATTTTGGAGTCTGTGGAAATTTTTGCCTGTTCATCCAAAAGAGCATTTGTGAAGTCAGACACTGAATGTGGGAAAGAGGGCCTGGCTTGCATCCCAAACATGTTTGATGGGGTTGAGATCAGGGTACTGTGTGGGCCAGTCAAGTTTTTCCACACCAACCTCACCCAACCTAACCCCAGACTTGTCCTTCAGACTGCCAGATAGAGAAGTGTGATTAATTAATAGACAGATCTTGTTTCTACTCCTCCAGAATCCATTGGCTATGTCCACTCCATCCAATGCTTTGTGCTTGGTGATGTAAGGCTTGCATGATGCTCGGCCATGGAAACCCATACCATTAAGCATCCGGTGCACAACTTTTGTGCTAATGTTAATACCAGAGGATTTTTGGAACTCAGTTATCAAAAAAAGCAGAACATTGGTGTCTTATATACTATGCACCTTAGCAATCAGTGACCTTGCTATGTAACTTTACATGGTCTGACACTTTGTGACTGAGATGCTTTGGTTCGTAAATGCATCCATGTTTCATTAAAACCACTCATAGTTGGTTGTGGAATATCTTGGAGGAGAAAATTTCACGGACTAACTTTGCAAGGTGGCATCCTATTACAGTACCACATTCAAGTTTAGTGAGCTCTCATAAATGTTTGTAAAAGCAGAGTGCATGGCTAGGTGCTTGATTTTATGCACCTGTGCCAACAGGACTCCATGAAACACCTGAATTCAGTGATTAAGAGGTGTCCAAATACTTTTGTCCCTATAGTGTATACAGATAGTGACATCTCAAAAACTGGAATTTGCGATTATGCATATTGTACTTGATTTTCTTCTTCTTCTGCTTTTTCTTGGCTAAAACACATCGTGCAGTAAAGACCGTAAGGCCAAGAAACACCAAACTCGGCAGCTAGGTGCAGCACGTGTGAAAATCGAATGAAACTTCACAGCCCATTTTATGTAGCATGATGATGTAGTATGATGTTGCTTGCAAAGGTTGAGCTACTTAGGCCATCAGGAGGCTCTACAGCATAATAACTACTTTGCATATAATCATAGGTGTTGTGTTTAAATACATAAATGGTCACAACTCCGGGAAAAGTAATTCAGAAATGTATTGACAACTACACATAATCACAGTCTTATGTCTTATACATTGGGAGGATTTTCAGCATACATAAACTATTTTGTACAAGCCTTATGTTTTCTTAAATGGAAAAATGTCAGCAACAATGAGTCAGATCAGCTTTTAAACCTTTACCACTTGTGCTGCTTGTATTCATTTCATACAGTAAACAAAGAAGTGTTAAATGAGCCAGTTGACAGGAGTTGGCATGCTGATTCTGATGCATTTTGTCCAGTAGGGAGTGCAGTAAGATGTAAAAAGGTACAATATATGAAGAAAAGTATTCAGACACACCGCTTAATCATTGAATTAAGGTGCTTCATGGAGTCATATTGCCACAGGTGTATAAAATCAAGCCATGCACTCTACCTTTAAAAACATTTGTGGAAGCATGGGTCATTCTAAAGAGCTTACTGAATTTGAGTGTGGTACTGTAATAGGATGCCACTGTTAGTTTGTGAAATTTCTTCCTCATCCCAGACCTCCTCTGGCATTAACATCAGAACAAAAACTGTGTATTGGATGCTTCATGGCATGGGTTTCCATGGCCGAGCAGCTGCATGCAAGCCTCATATCACCAAGCAAAATGCCAAGTGTTGGATGCAGTGGTGTAAAGCACACCACTGGATTCTGGAGCAGTGGAAACATGTTCTTTGTAGTGATGAATCTTGCTTCTCTGTCTGGCAATCTGATGGATGAGTCTGGGTTTGGCAAATTCCAGGAGAACGTTACCTGCCTGACTATATTGTACCAACTGTAAATCTTCGTGTAGGAGGGATAATGCTATGAGGTTGTTTTTTAGAGGTTGGCCATGGAAGGTGTTTTAGCTGCAAAGGAGGGGGTCCTCCTTATTTCCTATGGATTTAGAATAGAATCTCCCACATTGTTTCATCCATGCATGTAACTAACTTAATTTTTTAAAATGCATTTAATTTTTCACCAAAATACAGCTCAAAGGAAATTTTTCAACATAATTTGTTGTTTTGAATCAAGTAGTTGCATTTGAGTATAGCAACCTCCTGAGATACCATAGAAATTGACCGTATAGCAATAACCTAGCACCTGCCTGGATGTGGAATCTACTTTAGCTGCACAATCATTCTGCAGTTTCTTCAAGAAATGCGTTTTTTAGTCATCATTGTTCTTATTTTCCCCACTGTGCCAATTCTCATCAGCACCATTCCAGCACTCACAGGTCCATAATAATTCCATGTAAGGGACTTGTATATAGATTTTTCCATTTTTAGATTTATTTTTTTGCTGCCATTTTCAGTCACTTAATTTTCCAGTAGATGATCACTGTGGGGAGGCTGTATGACTTGCAATTATTATGAGGATCTGCAGTTTGCTCAAATTAATGCTTTGACGAGCGCCATAAAATACATCATTGGTTTACTGCAAGAGAATACACTGTTTTTGGATGTGGGAACACTATAAAAAACACAAACTTGAGTGAACTTAGTCATCATTGTCCAGGGATAGTGAGTTTAACATGAGGTTTAATGAGTTGGATGCCAAGTGGATTATAGGGGATGACCTGAAAATAGAAGCTGAATCGAGGCACATGGTCTGAATTGGAAGCTGGGAGCAAAATACGGATTGATGGTGTGAAGTATGCTTGCTTTCTTCCTTTAGTGGGGAACGGGTTTGTGAAGAAAGTGTTTGCCCCTTCCTGATTTCCTGATTTTTTGCATGTTTGTCACACTTAAATGTTTCAGAACATCAAACCAATTTAAAT
>JAOVVG010000032.1:248009-259143 GCA_028566375.1 Leptodoras nelsoni | reverse complement strand
GGGGGCTATTTTGAAGAAACTAGAATATAAAACATGTTTTCAGTTATTTCACCTTTTTTTGTTAAGTACATAACTCCAAGTGTTCATTCATGGTTTTGATGCCTTATTTATATATATATATATATATATTTCATTAATTGTTTTGTCTGTGTCTGTAGGTTTTTAATGTCATTGCGAGCTTATAAATTAAACTAATTGTATTTTTTCCTTTCTTTTAGGTCTGGCAGAAGTGATGGCTGGATTAGGTGTTGAGAAGCTGGACAAGCTGATGCCCGATGTTGTTCAGACGGCCAGCAAAGTGGACATCGCTTCTCATGTTCGCGATGGCTACATCATGATGTTCATCTACCTCCCACTCACCTTTGGTGATAGGTTCACTTCCTATGTAGGCCCAATTATTCCCTGTATCCTCAAGGTATTGAGATTTATTCCCTTAAATGTCAAATCTACTTCACCCTGACCTAAAGCTCTTCAAAGAAAATTATTATCTATATCATTATACAAAAAAAAGTGGATTCTTAGATTTCTCTTTTAAATTTGTTCCACTTTAATATTTGACTGGTTGTCCACAGAAATGTATTCATAAAAGACATGACAGTTGCTCATGTATCATGAACATGTTGTTGACCTGTGTTATGACTTACAGCAAGCATGCTGTATTTCATGAATCGGTTGAACAAAACATACAGATATTCAGAGCTATAGAAAACGATTTGTTTACTGTTTTATTTTTTATCTATGACTGCACTAAACTAGTTGTCTGCTGGGGCCACTAACCTAGTAGGACGTATCATTTTGGTAAAAGAAAATAACTGATGTCTCTTAGAAATGTTATAGTGATGTTGATATTACAGTGAATGATGTTAAAGAAAAATGCTCTCTTTTTCTCTCATCTCTCTCTCTCTCTCTCTCTCTCTCTCTCTCTCTCACTACTTGTGTATTCAGGCACTAGCCGATGAGAACGAGTATGTTAGAGACACAGCACTGAGAGCAGGTCAGCGCATCATTAGTATGTATGCAGAGACTGCAATTGCCCTGCTGCTGCCTGAGCTTGAACAAGGCTTGTTTGATGACCTTTGGAGAATCAGGTGGGGGACATAGTGTCTCACTATTGTAATACTGTAGGTGGTGCGGGGCTGGGTGTGGGGGTCAGAAAAGAAGCCCGGCTGCAACATATCCTGGATCCTGTTCTTTCCAACTTTGCATAGGTCTGGAATAAAATACATAGAATGTTTAAGTTGTCACAATATGCACAGCCATAGAGGTGTAGTGATACATAATATGGTAGCATACTAGCATAGCAGCTAGTATGAACTCAAAAAAAAAAAAAAAAAAAAAAGTCGTCTGGTGAGGAAGCAGCAGCTGGAAGATTTCCTCAACTCTTTAAGGTCTGGTGTATAGGAGCACTGTCTTCCCAGGACGTTACAATTCTGATGGAAAGGAACAGAGGAGAAAAAAGCAGTACAGTATAATAAATCCATACAACACACTGGCACTGATGGTAAAAACATACAGCTAATGTGACTGTGTGACTCTGACAGCACAACAAGCGTAGAGTAGAATAAGCAAAGCCTCATACTTCAGGTATGCCCCCTTGTGAGTCACACCCATGATAACTGGCTGTTTAAAAGGATGTTTAATTTTGTTGTATCCTAAAAATTTATTTTGTATGTATCGATGACACTTCCTGTCTATAGCTTTCAGATTGCAAAATATCGATAACATTAGCTGTAATAAAGACAGCAGCTTAAAATTATTGTGGAAGCAAGATCTTGGCTGTAAAAACAAAGATAATGCCAAATTGCAGATTTTCTAATATGCAAAATATTTCTGCCCTAAGGTTCAGCTCAGTGCAGTTGCTAGGTGACCTGCTCTTTCATATCTCAGGAGTTTCAGGGAAGATGACAACAGAGACAGCTTCTGAGGATGACAACTTTGGCACAGCGCAATCCAACAAGGTATATTTATATGAAGGGAGAGTGGCAAAGTTGTCAGCCAAAACATTTTCTCAAGATATACTTTATTAGAGATTTAGCTTCTTTAGACTCTGATTTGTCTTTTCATATTTGTCAAGCGATTGTGTAAAAAAAATAAATAAAAAAAAGCGAAATATATTATTTCAATTGCATAATTATTACATTTATTATTATTATTTGTTCTCCATGAGGATACAGTACATTTAAGAGACATTTAGTTCATTCAGCCACTCACTATGTAAGGAATAATACACTTTGGAGTTACTTTGGAGTTACTTTGGAGTTACTATTATCACCATTTAAGCAGTGGTAGAAAGTAACTAAGTAGATTTACTTTAAGTGCACTTTTGAGGTATTTGTACTATACTCGAGTGTTTACATTTTATGCTGTTTTACACTTCCACTTTACTACATTTCAGAGCAAAATATTATACTTTTTACTCTACTACATATGATAGACTTTAGTTTAAGATAATATATAGGCAATATAACAAGCTTTTAAAATGAAGATTAAACCAGTGGTTCCCAACCATTTTGGCTTCTGACATCTTAAAAAGCTTGGCCATATTTCAGATGTCTATGACTTGTTAACAGCTAAACCAAATAGTGATTTTTTTCCCTTTAAAATTCTCACAGTCCAAAAACCGAAAACTGATTTGTGTATCAGAACTTTGTTTTTTCTTCTTTCCTCTCCTATTAATCTTCTCACAATCCCTCAGATTTATCTGGTGTCCCTGTATATATATCTGAATATAAAGGAGTACAAACAGCTCCATCTCCAGCAGCTACAACAGTAACATGATGCTTCAGAATTAATAATCGAATTAGTCATATACTACTGCATCTCAAAAAATTGGAATATAAAGGAAAAGGTTCTTTTTTTTCATAATTTGAAAAGTGAAAACTGTCATTTTATATTCATTACATATGAAGTGACATTTCTAGCCTTTTTGTGTTCATTTTGATCGTTATGCCTTACAGCTCATGAAAATCAGAAATCCAGTATCTCAAACAGTATATATATGCCGTGTATCTCTTGGTCTAGTCCAGCACACGCAACCACAATCATGGGGAAGACTGCTGACTCGACAGTTGTGGAGAATACGATCAATACCCTCCACAAGGCCACAGAAGGTCATTGATGAAAAGGCTGGCTGTTCACAAAAGAAATATTTCTTTTGTGATTAAGATTTCTGCTTTTCATGAGCTACAAGCCATGATGAAAAAGAAAATGCTTGAAATATGTCTCTTGACGTGCAAGGAATATAAAATGACAGTTTACCTTTTTAAAATTAACTTTTTCCACTATATTAAAATTTTATGACATGCACTAGTATAGTAATAAATCTGATAAAGGGACCAAACCAGTACTTTAACTATATGTTTCTGCTAATACTTGCATATTTTGACTTGATTTTTCATCTAGGTCCTTTACTTGTAATTAGTATTTTTAGTGCTGTCAAATTAACATCATTAAAGAATTGACTATGATTAAAAAAATTATTGCCACTTTTTAACGCAGATTACAGGGTTCCCGCTGGGTCTTAAAAAGTCTTAAAATGTCTACAATTCAAAACTTTTAATTTAGTCAGGTCTTAAATTTTTACTTTAGTTAATTTCAGAAAAATGTAGTTTAATCGGAAGTCAGTTCTCTGTTTTCTGTGTTTGTGTGATGCTACCGGTGTTGGTACGTGTTAATTAAACTACAAAACCCATGATAACTGCAGGCAGGAAATGGTCCTGATTGCCCGCTTCCTGCCCGCGAAAGACGTCCGTGGATATCTACTGCCTCAGTTACCAAAGTAACATCCTGGGAGTTAATGTTTTGTTTTGTAAAACATGGGAAAGTGTGTTTTCAACGAAACTTGGCTCGATAACAGCGATTTTCGCAGTTGGTTGCAAGCGGTTCCCAGTAATCGAGGTGAAGCTCGTACAAATAACAAGAATGTTATAAATAACTTTCATGTGTACAAGTAACACCTGTGTAAAACTAAAAATGGTTATCTTGTAGTTTGTACTAGCCCAATTTAAGCCTTGCAATAAAATATTCACCTTCTGCTTGTACTGCAAAACATATAAACCATGCTGATTCTGTCTTCTCAGCAATGACATCTCCCCAACTTTTTTTTTCCTCATGTTTTGTTTTTTGGTGCAAAACAGCACATGTGCAGTCAGCTGATGACAACTGTCTACCTCCAAGTTTGTTTTGCAAATAAATAATAAGAAATAGGAAAAAATAATATAAAAAATAATTATATATTAAAGTACATAGGACACGTGTTATGCAGATCTGTCACCTTTGTCGTCTCCATCGCTCATTGAACTGATGTAACATACAAAATTATAGGAACCCAAAATGAGCTACAACTTCTTCGTTCTCCATTGTTCCTTTCAATCTTTATGATGGGTAAGGAGCTAGGAGATCCTAACACTGAACACAAGAGCTCAGAGCACTGTGCACAAGAAGTGTACGAGGAGAGACAATCGAAACATACATTAAACAGTTAAAATAAATCACCCAATGTTCACAGACATTTCATCACATTTATTTCAAAAGTTCCTGCAGCATACAGAATGAGTCTGAACAGTGTTGTTTAATTGCTAAATACAGCCAAGTCCTGTAATCAGGGCACGTCCCTGATGTTATCCACTGTTGATGATGTTGCAGCAAATAGAGCCGTTTTAGCGACCAAGTTTCCTATGAAGAGCCCTTGGGACTGGGATTTTTTTTTTTTTTTTATCGTTGTAAATTATAACGAATGCGCTAACACATTAATTTGACAGCACTAATTAAAATATTACAAATTTGTTAAAATCTTCCAATGCCTCTGTGGTGTCCATATTTTTTGATCTGAAAATCCACTAGTCTACACCAGGCATTAGAGAAACATATTTACCTTGTTGACTGTTACAAAGCTTATCCTTTTAAAAATGCTAAATAAAATATCGTATCTTACATGTTTAAGATAACTTATTAGTTGTGGTTTGTTATTCAGAAATAATGTTTTATTTGGCCAGTCACAATTGGAGTATTTTACACACCGATGTAGTATTTAGTAAAATGTTTATTGTACTCCGTAGGCCATTATTGGTGCACTGGGGGTGGAACGAAGGAACCGTGTGCTCTCTGGTCTCTATATGGGCCGCTCAGACACACAGCTTGTAGTGAGACAGGCCTCCCTACATGTCTGGAAGATTGTTGTGTCCAACACTCCACGTACACTTCGAGAAATCTTGCCTACACTCTTTGCCTTGTTGCTGGGCTTCCTGGCCTCTACCTGCCCTGACAAGAGAACGGTACACACATACAGAGGATTGAATTTATGTACTTTTAAGGTTTTAAATAGTGGTAATTGTGCAAAATAGCAATTAATAGTTTTTTTTCTGTCCTAAATTATATTTTGTTCATTTTATAAATAAGTATTTTATTTTCATTTTACATTTAAGTATTTTAATGAGTGCTAATCCATAGTCATTAGTGTTTTCTCTATAATACATAAATACAAACACAAATGTAACAATAAATTACTTGTTTGTCCTGGTTGAAGTACTTCAAACATGCACTTTGTTCTTGGCCAGATTGCAGCTCGTACTCTGGGGGATTTGGTGAGGAAGCTGGGGGAGAAGATCCTTCCAGAAATCATCCCCATCCTGGAGGAGGGTCTGCGATCTGAGAAAAGCGATGAACGACAGGGTGTGTGCATCGGTCTCAGCGAAATTATGAAATCCACAAGCAAAGATGCTGTATGTTACTCCTCACTGCCTTTCTGATTTTCAAGATTTTATTGTGTTTATTTTGAATGACAGTGCTTAGCTGTATTTCGTCTGTGTGTTTGTGTTCAACAGGTGTTGGTGTTCTCCGAGTCCCTAGTGCCTACCGTCCGTAAGGCTCTGTGTGACCCACTGGAGGATGTGCGTGAGGCTGCAGCTAAAACCTTTGAACAGCTACATGCTACCATTGGCCACCAAGCACTGGACGACATCCTCCCTGCTCTGCTTAAACAGTTGGTGAGACTGAAATTTTTTTACATATCTGTTCCAAACCCCTCTTCATCTGCCTGTTCTTTATCTTTCAGTTGTCACTTATTAATCAGTGTGCCGAACATGGCATGAATGCAAACAATTTTGAAATATTGAGTATGAGTAATATTTCAAGTTGAGGCTCTCCATTTACTCTGTAAATCTGAAATTATATTACTTTGTAATACTTTCAAATAAATATCCATTCAAAATGTACTATAAATAATTGATGTTTGGTGAACTGAAGCATTCCAAGTTCAAGAAATTAAAAGGCAATGCCATGAAATAATTTCAAAGTGTATATGAGGTTTTGGCCCACGGAAAATCTGATATAATAAGTAAAAGCTGGAAAAATCAGTCTCTGTCTATTATTTTTAAATAACCTCTTATGGAAATAAAGTAATTACCTAACTGACAAAGGAAGGGAAACAAAGGAAATATATTGTTGTTTGGACAACCTATCTTTTGCCACACCTATCTGTGGCCAGGAGTCCAAGATAGCAAAACTAGCTGTACTCTCTGGGTGGTAAACTCTATCAGTCAGAATGACACTAGCCAACCCTTTGCTCCTTTAGTGTGTTTAGTTGCCCTGTGCTGCTGTTGGCATGAGCAGCATTTCAAAACCAGATTAAGTGGCTGGTTTCAAGAACAGCATGCTAGCCGTAACCCTCTCCAGTTAGTCATGTGATGGGGCAAAGCAACTAGTTTGTGGGAATTTGCAGATGATCAAATTGTTAGAACATGGGGTAAAAATCCAAAAAAAGGAAATGCAAAGTTATAACTAGATACTGGTAATGAATTTCTCTTTTTCCCTCACATTGATCAGCACTTGCTTAGAATCTGCTTCTGCATAAGAAAGACACTCTACCTTGATGAGAGTAATTAAATCCTGTTGTTTGGTTTGCAGGATGATGAGGAAACTGCTGAGTTTGCTCTGGATGGACTGAAGCAAGTTATGGCTGTAAAGAGTCGATCGGTGCTGCCCTACCTGGTGCCCAAGGTCTGTCTCCTTAAAGTATTCCTTCAATTATCTTGTCTCTTCACTTATTTCGCATGACATAAGATCAGATTTGTTTCCCTGGTGACAGTTAGAAAAAAATATTGTGGTTTATTATGCCTTCTTATCACTCTTTAAATCAGGTTTTGTTGTCTTGGCTCACTCTTTCCTTGTTTGTAGCTCACTGCTCCCCCAGTAAATACACGCGTGTTGGCCTTCCTGTCTGCTGTGACGGGAGATGCTCTGACACGTCACCTGGGTGTGATTCTGCCTGCTTTGCTCTCATCCCTCAAAGAAAAGCTGGGCACTAAGGAGGGACCTCAGGTACCCTCACTACTAAAGCACTAAACCAATTGAAATGCAGAAAATCTTTGATGTTATGGCAGCAAACTAATTATTGTTGCTTTACTGTAATATTGTTAAAATATTTTTTTAAATATAAATATTCTTGATGTTAATATTTATTAAAACATTAAGGTAAAAATCTAACCTTCTAAATGACAATTTTCTAATCTAAAATGAAAGAAATTTAGTGGAATTGAAAATCATCAGACAGTATGCTTACTGCTATTTTGTTCCTAGCAATTATGTCTGAATTTCATAAAGCTGTCACTGTATATAACTTTGTAATAAGGCAGAATTGTTGATGCATTCACTCCTGTGCAGGAATTAAGCAACTGCCAGACTGTGATTTTGTCCGTTGAGGATGATGTGGGTCAGAGAATCATCATTGAGGACCTCCTGGAGGCGACACGTGGTGCAGATGCTGGACTCAGGGAGGCATCTGTTACTATTTTGAATGCCTACTTCTCCCGAACACGGCTTGACTACAGCAGTCACACGCGCATGCTGCTTTCTGGCCTTGTGCGCCTTCTTAATGACCTCAACCCTGAGGTGCTCCATCAGAGCTGGGACACTATCAACTCCATCACCAAGGTGTGAAAAAATATACAGTCGGGTTCCTTTATTATGTCTTTTTATAACAACCAGTTGCATAAAATTTGTTTCTAAGATGAGCATAATTAGTCTTAAGCACAAGTGCCCACCACACAATAGCATCATAAAGATGGTTGGAAAAAAAATAAATAAATAAAAGAAAATAATAAATATATATATATATATATATATATATATATACCTGATGTATACATACACACACACAAACCAAACATATATTTGTTGTGTGCAGAAGTTGGATGCTGGGAGTCAGCTGGCTTTGATAGATGACTTGCACAGAGATATCCGTTCAGCAGCAGCTGAAGTGAGGGGAGAACACCTACCTGGCTTCTGTCTGCCCAAAAAGGTACAGACAGTATTACTGAGTCATGTCTTGAGACATGTCTTGAGGTTTCAACTTTTGGAGTCACTGTTTTTTTTTTCCTGCCTCAGGGAGTCACATGTATTCTGCCTGTTCTGAGAGAGGGAGTGCTAACAGGAAGCCCAGAACAGAAGGAGGAAGCAGCACGTGCATTAGGTGCTGTCATCAAGCTGACCTCCGCTGAGGCTCTGCGGCCCTCTGTAGTCAGTATCACTGGGCCACTTATCCGTATACTTGGAGATCGTTTTGCCTGGACTGTTAAGACTGCTCTGCTTGAGACCCTGACCATACTGCTTCACAAGGTTTTTGCTTTGTTTTTATTTTGCAGTTATGAAAAATATTTAATCGAGCCAATTAAATTAATATTTTAAAAAGAAATTTACTCTACATTTAATATTTCCTCCATTGTTTTTTTTGTTATAACTTAGAGAATTTATCATATAAACGCAAGAAAAATGTGCTCAGACTGTCGAATTCTGACAAACATACACTTGGAAAAACATAAGGATTTTAAAAAATGCATTAGTTATACAAACTTCATCTTGTGTATATTATTGAGAAACAAAGCATAATGTGATAATAACCTTGTCCTCATATGTTGCTCTCTGTAGGTTGGCATAGCGCTGAAGCCATTCCTTCCACAACTCCAGACCACATTCCTTAAGGCTTTGCAGGACGCAAGCAGGCCTGTAAGGCTCAGGGCTGCTGAAGCTCTGGGACAGCTTGTTTCCATACACGCAAAAGTGGACCCGCTATTTACAGAGCAGCTCTCAGCCATTCGCAACGCTGAGGACTCAGGCGTCAGGTGCATTGCAGTCTACTCTTAACACTGCTTAGTTGTAAGGAGTTGCTCCAATATAGAGGCAGTATTTTAGCAGAATACACACATTCCAGTGATAAGATTAGGTGGTGTAGCTTAGTAATTAAAAATGTCAGTAAAGCTGCTTGTTTGGTTTAATATTTTAAAAATGTTGGAAAGCAGGCTTAGTTTCATGGAGAATGTAGGGAAGTGTGTTTGAAACTACACTGCCTACATAATTGCTATGGAAATGTGATTTTTTGTAAATGTAAAAAATACTACAGACATACAAAATAGACATACCTTTATAAGTGTTCCCAATTCAGTCCTTGTAGTAAAAGTAATGTAAAGAAAAAAAAATTATCTTATAAGGGGAAAACATGTGTACAAAATTATTATGCAGCTAGGAAATATGTTGTTTTTACAATCTATTTAATAAACAAAGAGCAAAACATGATTATAAATGATAAAATTTAAAATCTTCAAAATCTAAACATCTTTACTCTTGGAAATACACTATATTGCCAAAAGAATTCATTCACCCATCCAAATTATTCAATTCAGGTGCTCCAATCACTTCCTTGGCCACAAGTGTATAAAATCAAGCACCTAGGCATGCAGACTGCTTCTACAAATATTTGTGAAAGAATGGGTCGCTCTTAGAGTGCACAGAGGTCACCAACTTTCTGCAGTCAATCATTACAGACCAAACTTCATGTGTGGCCTTCAGATTAGCTCAACGGTGTGTGGAAAACTTAATGGAATGGGTTTCCATGGCCGAGCAGCTGCATCCAAGCTTTACATTACCAAGCACAATGCAAAGTGTCAGATGCAGTGGTGTAAAGCATGCCGCCACAGGACTCTAGAGCAGTGGAGACGTGTTCTCTGAATGAATCACGCTTCTCTGTCTGGCAATCTGATGGACAAGTTTGGGTTTGGCGGTTGCCTGGAGAACGGTACTTGTCTGACATTGTTACAAGTGTAAAGTTTGGTGGAGGGGGATTATGGTGTAGGGTTGTTTTTCAGGAGTTGGACTCTGCCCCTTAGTTCCAGTGAAAGGAATTAATGCTTCAGCATACCAAGAGATTTTGGAAGTTGGGAGCAGTTTGGGGATGGCCCCTTCCTGTTCTTACATGACTGCATACAAAGACATGTCCATAAAGATTCAAAGATGAATGAGTTTGGTGTGGAAGAGTTTGACTAGCCTGAGTCCTGACCTCAACCCAATGGAACATCTTTGGGATCAATTGAAGTGAAGACTGCAAGCCAGGCCTTCTCGTCCAACATCAGTGTCTGACCTCACATCACAAATGGAAGAATGGTCAAAAATTCCCATAAACACACTCCTAAACTTTGTGAAAAGCCTTCCCAGAAGAGTTGAAGTTATAGCTACAAAGGGTGGGTCAACATCATATTAAACAGCTCAGGAGAAAGTGTTAATGAGGACAAGGCAGCTGATCTCACTCTGTCATACAGATTTAGAAGAGCAGACTGGTTACATTAAAGGGGGGTGGTGCTTGAAATCATTGTCATTTTCTATTAACCATGGTTACCTCTACGGAAGCAGTCATCATTGCTTTGCATTAAAGGGGCTTCTCAGGCAATGTGTTGCTTGTAAGATTGCATCATTTATCGGATCATCAAGAACTTCAAGGAGAGAGGTTCAGTTGCTGTGATGATGGCTTCAGGGCGCCCACGAAAGTCCAACAATTGCCACGACCTTCTCCTAAATAGGATTCAGCTACAGGATCAGGTCACCTTCAGTGCAGAGCTTGCTCAGGAATGGCAGCAGGCAGGTGTGAATGCATCTGCATGCACAGTTAGTTGAAGGCTTTTGGAGGATGGCCTGGTGTCAGGAAGAACAGCAAAGAAGCCACTTCTCTCCCAGAAAGACATCAAGGACAGACCAACATTCTGCAGGAAGTACACTCCTGATCAAAATCTTAAGACCAGCTAAAAAATGGAAAGAATTTGCATTTTGCACCACTGGATCTTAAGAAGGTTCTAAGCAGAGCTTCACAATG
>JAOVVG010000032.1:236022-247909 GCA_028566375.1 Leptodoras nelsoni | reverse complement strand
TACAATGTAAATAGTCATGAAAATAAAGAAAACGCATTGAATGAGAAGGTGTGTCCAAACTTTTGGCCTATACTGTACTTGGTGTTTAATTCTTGTAAAGTCTCTTGAGGTTAATTTGCATATTTTCGTATTGTATTTTTGGTGTCCCTATTGACTCTCACTCTCAATTCTCTTCACTGTTTGGTGATTATGACTCAACATTTTTGCAGATTCAGTTGCTTTGTATCCCTCTGTAGCCTAGTTAGCTATATTTACCTTTTGATCATCTGTTAGGTCTATTTTCAGTTGAAAAAACTGCTCTTGAACATGCTTGTTTCATTTCATTTCATTAGAATATGGACTTATTATTATGTACACAGTGTATTCCCTTCCTAATATTCTGGCATGCAAACTATGCAGGGAGACCATGCTTCAAGCCCTGAGGTTTGTCATTCAAGGTGCTGGAACTAAGGTTGACCCTGCCATCAAGAAGAATATCACCACCACTTTGCTAAGCATGCTGGGACATGATGAGGTATGACAATCTACTGTCTTTAGTCTGGGTATCATCACTGATTTTGCTCTTTCTAGATGCTAAGAAATATATTCAGGTGAATAAGCAACCTACTTTGGTTATATATAGCCACATTCGTATGTGTAAGTACTCTGATATATAAATAAATTCTCAAGCAGCACACAAACACTTCATTCTAAAAAGTATCATCTGGCAATGTTTTCCCTTAATTATGATTAACCAGAATAATAATGCCTGCATTGGTAATATGGTGAAAAATTAAAAGTTTATTCAGCCTTCTGTTTCCACTTTTGGCTATATACTTCAATCTAAAGCAATAGGAACTGAAACCCCAGGAGGCTTAATTAACATGGGGGAATGGGCATAATAGGTCTCCTTTAAATATATAATGGTGAATTGGAATGGATTCTTTGTTATTTTAATTGATTAGTTGTCAAATTGTTTGATCAGAATAGGGAAAAAATTATATTTAAAGACATGCATCAAAACAAAACCAATGAAAAGCATATATTCCTGCAGATAGCAGATTCCTGATAGCTGATGGTTCGAGACAGGTGTAGTGCATGATGTATTTAAGCAATTAAAGCATTCAAGTGGCATGCCCAGTGAACCTTGGATTTTGAAAGAGGTTCTTTATTGGGGCAAGAAAATATCAGTGTAAGATGTTGCTGATCTGCAAGATCATGCTCTTAGCAACAGTCTCTAACCAATGTTCTATATAGAGTGGAACATTATACAACCCCAAAAATTATGGAATCACCACTCTGGGAGGATATACTTTCAATTGATTTAATTTTGTAGAAATTTTTTTTTTTATTATTATTATTTAAATTACTTTTTTTTCACTCTTTTTTTTTTTTTCAAAATTCCAACCTTCTGCCATGAAAAAAAAAAAGGTGCTCACACTTTGGAGAGCTGTTCTACAAAGCGGACATGAATCATGGCTCCAACATGAGAGATATCAGTTGAAACAAAGGGGAGAGGATTATATTACTTCAAGAAGGTAAATCATCAGGAAGGTTGTAAAAGGAAAGCATAAATGCACAAAAATGCACAACAAAACAAATGAGAAAATGGTATTGGGAAATGGGATTTATGGGAAAATGGGATTTTATAGAAGAGCCAAAATGAAAGCCATTTGCAAATAAATTCTTTAAAAATCAGACAATGTGATTTTCTGAATTTTTTTTCTCATTTTGTCTCTCATAGTTGAGGTCTACCTATTATGTCAATTACAGGCCTCTCTCATCTTTTTAAGTGGGAGAACTTGCACAATTGGTGTCTGACTAATATTTTTTTCCCACTGTATAAATGATGGGTTGGCAGCAACCAAAGTACTGCTTAAACTGTTTCCAAATCTTAATTGTGGACTTAACTGTTATATTTTTAGTGGAATATGAAGGAGAAATTATGTATGTGCAAGAGATTTCAATGAAGCTGGTCTGCAAGACATTGCTTCCAAAGTTAATTAAGTGGGGTAATAATAAGATTTCTCCAACTGTATACAGTATTGTATTACTCTAATGTTGCAAGCCCAATAGTAGAACATGAAGTTAGGTAAAGCTAGACCTCCTAGAGACTTAGGTTTTTGTAAAATATTTTTCCCCTTCTAGGAGTCTTTTTATTCCATATAAACTCCAAAATAAGGCTATCGATTTTTCTAAAAAATGACTGAGGAAGGAAAATCGGCAAACACTGAAAAAGATATAGGAGTCTTGGTAGGGAGTGAATTTTAATAGATTTATCCTGACTGCAACGATAAGGGTAATAATGACCAAGGATTAAAATCTTCCCGTGATCGGTTAATTGACGTTTCAAAGTTTGAATTTTGACGTAATTTGAATGCCCAAGTAATGGGCAAGTAATGCCCTGCATTGCAACCGTAAATGGGAAATTATTCAGTGGATAATTGCGAGCTGCTGATATTTGTTCAAACAAGGTTAAAATATCAAGAGCAGCTAAAAGATAGGTAAAAGTTGGAAACATACAAAAGGAGATCATCTGCATATAAAGAAACTCTCTGCTCCATACCTTCTCTATTACACCTGTTATGCGAGGGTCTGACCGAAGAGCAATAGCTAAAGGCTCACTGGCAGTAGCGAATAGGAGGGGACTTAGATTGCAGCCCTGTCGATTTGAACTATATAAGGGGAAATGCTCTGAGTGTGTTATTAGTCCTAACTGAGGCTGTGGGAAAGACATAGAGTAGTTTCACCCAGGAAATTAATTTTTTGCCCAAACCAAACATTCTCATTGCATAAAAAAGTTAAGACCATTCCACCCGATCAAAAGCTTTCTCCACATCTAATGAGATTACAGCCTCTTGCAACTTTGAAATAGAAGGATTATATACCACATTAAGAAGGCGACGGATATTAAAAAAGGATTGTCTATTTGGAATAAACCCAGTCTGATCTGGAGAAATTATTAAAGGAAGCACAGGTTCAAGACGTAGGGCTAACAATTTGGACAGTAGTTTTAAATCAACAGATAACAAACTAATAGGACGATAGCTAGCACAGGAGAGTGGGTTTTTATTTTTCTTTAATATTAATGATATAGTGGCCATGGGCAGTGTTGGGGGCAATTTAGATAGATTGAAAGATTCATTATATACATCATTCAAGATATTGCCTAATTTATTAAAGAATTTCCTGTAGAATTCTATAGGGTATCCTTGCAGCCCTGGACATTTGCTTGATTGCATTAAATTAGCTTTTCTTCATTAGCCCCGAGTCCACACTTAGTATGTCGATTAAACTAAAGAATCTATCAAAAGATGAAAAATCTGGTGCCAGTTCCGACCTATAAAGGGAGACATAGAAATCCCTGAACTGGTCATTAATTATCTGGAGGTCTGATGTAACACCAGACTGAGTACGTATTTGTGGGATTCGATGAGCAACTGAAGCTTGTTGCAACTGATGAGCTAATAATCTGCTTGCTTTATCTCCATGTCCATAGTAGGTGTATTTGGATTTTAAAAGAAGGTCCTCCTCCTGATAATAGATGCCCCCATGGGGGACTCATATTTATGTTTTTGGAAATGCATGTCCATCAGAACTGGAGCATGATCTGATATGACTATAGTGTTATAGGAGCAGGATTGTACTGATAAGACGATTATCTATCAAAAAGTAATCAATGCATGTAAAAGTGTGACGAACTGGAGAGAAGAAAGAGTATTCTCTTTCAAATGGATGAAGGAAAAGCCAAGGGTCTGAAACAGAGAATTCCCTCATAAAAGACTGTATAATTTTAGCTGACCTTAAAGGTTCTCTATGCTTGGTGGAAGTATGATCCAAAGAGGGATCGAGCCAGCAATTAAAGTCCCCTCCCAAAATTAGAGAATGGGTTGAGTGTACAGGGATTTTGGAAAAGACTGACTGGAAAAAGTTAGCATTATCCAATTTGGGCCGTAAATGTTAGCCAGAATCACTGAGGTGCCGCAAAGCTGTTCTGTAACAAAAGTATATCGTCCACCTGGGTCGCTTATAATATCAGAACAGATAAAGTTAACTGATTGCAGCTCCCCTCTTGATTTCCATTCAAAAGAGGAGTGATACACTTGTCCAACCCATCTTGTTCTTAACCTTGCATGATCAGATTGTTTTAAATGTGTCTCTTGGAGATAAACAGTGTGAACTTTTAGTTGCTGAAGGTGGTGGAGCACCTTGCTCTGTTTAATAGGCTGATTTAAACCCTTACAATTCCAACTACAAAATTCTAACTTGCCTCCTATGAGAGAGGGTACTGGGAGAGTCATAATCGGATAAAAGGTGCTAAGTAACTTACATTAACTTACAGTACCTAAGCTTATATTTCAACATTGCAGTAAATTGAGCTTGGTGTAAAATCGTATCAGTAATAAAGATGTTAGTAATAACTAACAGTAACACTACTACTAACAGTAACAATGGTCAACATTATAATATAATGGTCATTACTTCCATAGCAAGTTATATAATGTAAAGTAATCATTGTTCATCCTTAGGAATATGGCATAAGGCATTGCTTTTTTTATTCTTACTCATGTTAGGGCACAGGTAAGCATCTCAAGCTGGATCAGCATTTGCGTCTAGTATGTGCACCTGAACAATATTAGCTGGTTGACCTGGTCCATCTGAGTATCCCATCAGGTCTGTTTTTTTAGGCTTGTACTGACAAATGTCTTAGCTGTGCTTGGGTCATCAAAGGTGCGTGAAGTTCCGTCTGGTAGAGTGATTTTCAGGATAGCTGGTACAAAAGTCAGAATTTGGCCCCAGGGAAGGTGTGAAGCTGCCACTTTACAGTCGCAACTTTACAGTTTGCTGAAGCGGTGTAATCAGCAAAAATAGAGATGTTATTGTTCTCATACCGTAAAGGAGATGAATGGGAGACTTCGCTGGCACGTCGTAGGATCTCATTCCGGATGTGAAAAAAAACAACTCTTATCACAAGTGGTCGAGGCGAATCACCGGTCTTAGGTTTTGCTCGTAATGTGCGGTGCGCTCTGTCTAGTAATGGCACCTCCTCTAGGCCAAGGAGATTTAGGTATCAAGAAATGAAAATCTGAAATTCTGAACAACTGACTTATTTCTTAATCTCAAACCCAGATGTCTTCAGTGTATTACAAGAACAGAAGAACCAAACTTGTTCTAGTACTTTTGAAGGGTCCTGTATGTGGCAGCAGCACAATACATAAAATCATGCTGTTCAAGAGCTTCAGTTAATGTTCACATCAAGCATCAGAATCCCTCATGTTTGGAGATGAGATCAGTGTTTGACAAACTCATTTCAGTTTAGTTTGTCACTTCCATCATACAGCTTCAGCATCTACAGAAGTGAGATACTGTTCTCCACAAATCATAATGCTCAATCAACAAACAGTCGCACTGTGTAACAGTCACTCAACATAGTAGCGGATCAAAGAGCAGCATAGGTATAGGAAAGTGCTGGATAAATCTTTAAATTACTGGTCTGAAAGAGCTGTAATATCCCTGAGTGCAGTATTTAGTGTTAGTGGTGCGTGATGCACAATTTTGTATCGATCCAATACCAAATAAATACAGGGCCAGCATCGCTGATATCGATACTTTTTACTTATAAAAGCAGCCTATGTACTTCAAGGCTGAGCCTTTGTAGCCTAAATATAGGAATCTTACTGTGTCCCTTTCAGCTAACACAAAAGGGTTTTTAAATTCAGCTGTTTCTTTTGCAGCTTGGACTTTTCTTTTTCTGTTTTTTTTTTAAAATATAAATCGGAGGTGTAAGAGAACAGCTTTCGTATACACATCGTAGGTTGTAAGGTTTTCATTTATAGCTGTAAAATATCTCCACACTATGCCCCTCTCTCTCTGCCATGCCCTGCTCTCACTCACTGCAGCCTACACTGTCTGCTCTCAGCGTCACTGAGTCACGTGACCACGCTACAACAAAATGCAGGAGAGTGGGGAGGAGGAGGAGAAGCAAAGCGTGCATGTAAGATGTGAAAGATGTGTGCAGAAACTCGTCTACTTTTTGATGAAACTGGAGAAAGGTACTGAACATAGAGTAGAGAGGCTGAAACTAAAATGACGTTCCCATCACGTTAGTATCATTCCGATACTAAATACTAACACTGGTATCAATACTGTCAGAATTTGGATTGATGTGCCTACCACTATTTTGCATGAAGCTGTAAAAAGTGTATGTGCGTTCCCTCTCATTCACTTTCTGATAAGAGGAACGTAGTACTGTTGACCCTCTCCAGGACCATCTCCTTGCTTTCTCCACATTTAGGGAGAGGTTGTTGTTTTTACACCACCTGGTCAGCTACTCCACCTCCTCACTGTGTGGGGTTATAGTCCATGATGGCTCATACTCTCTGCCACAGACGTCTCGGATACGTCTCACCGGTTTCACATACAGTTCGAATGCCAGAAATTGTTGAAACAATATGTGCATGTGTAATAAGGAGTCTGCATCATTCAGCTAGGAAACATTTTCTTTCTTTGGAAATTACCAACACAAGTGTGCAGTGAATTTCAGAAACAAAAATGGCTTAAAAGTTTAGTGTAATGGTTGTATTTTCAAATAAAAGTTATGATTAATTATTGTGTTTTTTTTTAATCGTCAGGTCTCTCTGGCTCACCCTGTGTTTGAAAAGAGGACACTGAGTTGAATATTAAATCCTTTTTTTGGCAAAGCACTCAGGATGTGGTTGTGCATCATTTTCGTTTCATTGGTAAAAGCTTTTGCATGTGTGCCTGTGTGTGTCTGCTTGTAGGATGCCACACGAATGGCCTCTGCTGGCTGTGTTGGTGTATTGTGTGCCTTCCTGTCTGAAGAAGAGCTGAGGACTGTTTTACATCATGTCCTTGGTAAGCTCAAACACACAGGCACAGAAAATGTTCCTATATAATCCAACCTGAGTAGCTGAAGAGTAATTATGCCCTGTTTGCACTTGCATTATTACATCCTGTTTGCACCATTTTAAGTGGAATAGAAAATCTGCATAGAAAAAATTATAGGTTGGCAGTTCTGGAATGGTCATTTAAATATATATATTTTTAAGTACTTTCCAATTTACTCATACCCCCTGGAATTCATTGAAGCCCCACTATTGGTAATCAGGTGCTTCCAGGAAAGCACACCTATATTGTGTTGGATAACATGGTCTTCATTTACTTTTTTTTACCATGAGCATAAAGATTAGATTTGCAGAAAGGAAGGTTATTCACTGAGTATGTCATTAATTTTTGTTCTCAGTTCACGCAAAATGAAAATAAAATTGAGCACTTTATTGCTCTCTCTACATTCGATATTTGTACTGATGATGTGAAATCTCCCATAGCGGATGTGTCAGGAGTTGACTGGATGGTACGCCATGGCCGCAGTATGGCTCTTGCTGTAGCTGTGAAGTCTGCCCCTGAACAACTGTGCTCTCCAGAGTACAGCTCCACTCTAATGGATGTTGTCTTATCCAACACCACTGCAGACAGAGTAATATCCTCCTGCTAAAAATTCTATTCTGCATTGTTTGTATGTTAAATATTATATTTTAATGACTCAGGTTGTTATTCATTATCATTGCTACTGCTTTGACTAGATTTTTATTACATTTTTAAATTGAATGTTGCAATTTTGTTTAAGAAATGTAATTGACACAATAGCATTCTTTTCTCATAACTAATGAAATACTGTACACATGGAAATAATGGGGTCTGACTGCACTGTATTTGACAGTATAATTTTCACTGACATATGACACTTTATATGATTGGTTATTTCTGATTCTCTGTCCCTTTCTCCTTACCTTGTGTGGTGGTGCTACTATAGATTCCCATAGCTTGCAGTGGGATCAGGGCAATGGGTTACCTCATGAGACACCAGCTCAGATCAGCCGGAGAAGATACTGTTTCACCTCGCATTATCAATCAGTTCGTCAAGGTTAGTGCTAAAGTCTGCATTGTTAATAAAACAACAGTGATCTGACACTTATCAGCATTTTATTATACCAACCTCATTTCCAGAAAATGTGGGCCACTTTCTTAAAATGTAATAAAAATGGAAATCTGTAATTTGTTAATTCACTTAAACCTTTATTTAACAGACAAAAGGACAAAAAAGATTTTCAGTGTTTTCAATGTCAAACTTGGGTGTATTTTTTAAATATAAACAAATTTAGAAATTGATGCCTGGTAAACACTAAAAAGATTTGGGTCACAGAACCACTGGGTCACATCATATTTCTTTTTACTATGCTCTTTATTCATTTGGGAATATATTATGGGAAGATATTAATTGTTGCACTTTTACCTGTTTTGCTGTGTGACTTGCTCAACAGTCCTTAGTTGCCATTGTCTGTTTCTCCTCTTCATGATGCACTATACATTTTCATCTGGACTGCAGGCAGGCAGATCAACCCACACTGTGACTTGTGCAGAATTAGGCCTGGCGATATCCTGCTGAAATGCATATAGAGTTTCTAGGAAAAGATATTTCTCCAAAATACCAATATAAGCCTGTGCATCAATAGTTCCTTCACACATATATAGACCCATTACAAAAAATGAGAATATCAAAGAAAAGTTGATTAATTTCCATAATTCCATTCAAAAAGTTAAACTTTCATATATTATAGATTAAAGGCCCACAATTTAAACGATTTCAAGTATTTGTTTATTTTTATATAGTTTGGGCTTCTAGCTCATAAAACCCATGAAAACAATATTTCAGAAAATATTTTTCAGAAAATACTTTGCTTTAATCACTGCCTCAATGTGACGTGGAGTTATGGAAGCCCAGATTTCCTTGATGCTTGCTATCAGCTCTTCTTTGTTGTTTGGTCTGGTGGCCCTCATTTTCCTCTTTAGAATACCTCATAGATTCTCAATGGGGTTTAGGTCCGGCAAGTTGGCTGGCCAGTCAAGCACTGTGATGGCATGGGCATCAAACTAGGCTTTGGTGCTTCTGGTGGCATGGGCAGGGGCCAGGTCCTGCTGGGAGATTAAATCTGCATTTCCATACAGATCCTCAGCAGAAGGAATCATGAAGTCCTCTAAAACATTCTGTTGCGGTGACCTTGGATTTAAGAAAGCAGAGTTTACCAACACCTGCACCAGACATTGCACCCCAAATCATGACTGACTCTGGATATTTCACACTGGACCTCAAGCAGTTTGGGTTCTGTTCCTCTCCCGTCTTCCTCCAAACCCTTGGACCTTGATTCCTGAATAAAAGGCACACTTTACTTTCATCAGAAAAGAAGACCTTGGACCACTGGCCTATGCCTATGACCACTGACCACGCTTTCTATGTTGGCTCAAGTGGCTTGACCTGAGGAACCTGACAGTTGTAGCCCATCTCCTGGATATGTCTGAATGTGGTGGTTTTTGAAGCTGTGACTCATGCCTCATTCCACTCTTTCTGGATCTCTGCCAGATTCTTGAATCTTCTCTTTTTGATAATCCGCTGAAGCCCACAGGTCATCTCTTTTGCTGGTGCATCTTCTCCTGCCACATTTTGTCCTTCCACTAGACTTTCCATTGATATGCTTGGACACAGTACTCTGTGAATAGCCAGCCTCCTTAGCTATGAACTTTTGTGGCTTACCCTTCCTATGGAGGGTATCACTGATGGTCTTCTGGCCAGTTGTTATGTCTGCAGTCTTTCCCATATTCAAACATTCATGCCCTGCCCAAATTTTTTGAAATCCTGTTTTCATGGGGTTTGAGATGGAAGCCCAAATGATGTAAAAATAAACAAATAAATACTTGAAATCATTTACATTGTGGGCCCTGAATCTATAATCAATGAAAGTTTAACGTTTTGAATGGAATTATGGAAATTAATCAACTTTTTCATGATATTCTAATTTTTGGAATGGGTCTGTATATGCAGATCACCCATGCTGTGGGCACTGATGCACCCCCATGCTATCACAGATGGTGTTTTTCATCTTTGACAAATCAAATAGAAAATAAATTGAAAATCTGGCATCTGTTTTTCCAAAAACAAGCTGACACGTGAACTCTTCTGACTATAGAACATATGTTGTGTTTTAGTCTATCTCAGATGATTTTGGGCCCAGAGAACTCACTGATGGTTCTGCACAAAATTAATGTATTACTGACCATGATTTCCCAAAATACTCCCAAGCCAATGTGGCTATGTCCATCACCGTAGAAAGACAGTTTTTCAAACAGTACTGCATAAAGACTCAAAGGTCACACACATTTAGCAGTTTCCATCCTTGGCCTCTACGCACCAAGATCTTCCCTGACTCCCTGAAACACCTAAATTATTTGTGGTCTTGTGCTGAGAAACATTATATTTGTACTGATTGACAATTCTTTATGAAGTTTGGCACAAAGTGGTGAACCACGAGCCATCCTTGCTTGCAAAGACTAAGCCATTGGTGGGTGCCCCTTTTGTACTTAATCTTGATGACCTCACCTGTTCTCAGTTAAACTGTTAGTTGTAGAACCTTCTAGTGTTATTTGTATAACCTTTTTCAGTCTCTCTTTCATCATTTCTGGAAATGAGATTGGTAAATTAACTGTTTAAATGTGTGATGTGTTGTATATTCATAAACTAAACTTCTATAGAAATAGTAATCTATAGAAAACACAACATGATGCAACATTGTGAAAGTCTGAGTCAAGCTTGACCTAGTTTTCTATTCTTGTCTTTCATTTCCTTTCATGTGCAGTACATAAGGGCTCATGTTAAATATGATTGGGTGACTTTAATAATTTGACAAGGCAAAATGGGTAACAGAGGAAATTTTGACCCTAGTGTCCTCAACTCCTTCCCGGAAATGCATCTCCATGCTGGAGAAATATAGAGTCAGGCCACAGCAGGTGTTTTTCCCATTAACTTAATGCCACCATAGAAGTGTGGCAGGTGGCAAGGTACTGAGGGGATAGTCCAGTGCCTGGTTATCAAAGACAGGGGAGGAACAGTGTTTTCTTGTCAAAGAGTCAATGTATTGATGCTAGAGTAATATCCTAGTCCTATTCTGGAGATGTGAAATATGTTATCTTAAAAGTGTAGGATATTTTATTTACCAAGAGAACTTCTGTGCATTATACTGAGTGTTGTACAACCCCTGGCAAAAAAATAAATTGGAACCGCCACACCTGGAGGATGTTCATGCAGCGTTTTTTAGTATCAAGTAAATAAATCACAGATATGACAAAATTTGTTTAATAGCTGAATATTCTGACTTCATGAAACATATTTCAACACATTGAAGGCTCAAACTTTGCATTGATTTCTTCAAATTTCAACAATAGTTCACCATTAAACAAATCTTCAATTTGTTACAACAAATGCATACATACAGCCCATACAACAAAATCCTGCATTGTTTTTTCTTCCACGAACTGGGAATAAATGGGACTAAAGTGGGACAAGACATGCTCTTCCCTTAACACATTCAAGACTAATATGTCTTTGAGGAGAAATAAAACATAATTGAACATGGGTATGCAGTCAAATCGATTTTAGATCTACAAATTCCACTTCCAGAATATTTGAGACACTTTCTAAATATGCAATAAAAACAAAACAAAAAAATTTAATCACTTAAATCTATAGTAACTAGCACATCATACGTCATGCTCACATACACAACACTGTCTTCAGCCTCATTAACAGCCTAGCAGCTTTAAAACAAAAGCAAACATGCAAACTTTGAAAGAGGCAGACAGTGTAGCGATAACCACAGACAGGTGGATTTAAAGGGCTACCCAGAGCTATGTCACTATAACAGCACATGTAATCACCAGAAAGTGGAAAATGGCAATCTTTGTAGTCCAACTTGCTGTGCTCATGGCTAAACAGACATCCATCCATCTTCTTCCGCTTATCCGGGGCCGGATGAGGTCTAAGCAGAGATGCCCAGAC
>JAOVVG010000032.1:224651-235922 GCA_028566375.1 Leptodoras nelsoni | reverse complement strand
CCCCCCTCCAGGTGTCACTGTCGCTGCCTACATGGGCATTGAAGTCCCCCAGTAGAACAATGGAGTCCCCAGTTGGGAACAGACATTATTACATTATTACAGTTATTACACTTCCCCCAACATAAAACTACACATTATTTTGACTTGTTATTTTACAAAAGTTAAAAAGGAATGTTTTATTTAGGATATGGTGAAGCTGCAAAAAACATATACAAGAAAATGTGCAAATTGCTTTACACTTCAGAAATAAAATAACTGACTTTCATAATTGTTCTTTGTTTAAATTTTGTTTAAAACATCATGAGAAAATCGATTTGTGAACTCTGTGAACAGACTGTATTGTTACACCACTACTCAATGTACAAGGTTGTATTTTCTTTTTCCTTTTTTTTTTTTTTTAAAACTTAATACAGGCTTTTCAGCTCAAATAAACCTTCAATAATAGCCAGCTAGCCCCAGGAACTCTCTAACCTCCATTTTGGTTTTGGGTCCGTGGCAGCATGCAATCAACAGATACTGTACTTCCACCCATCCAGTCGCACACTACCTTGGTTGGCTTTTATCCCGACTCACCTCAACGACTTTAGGACAGACCACAATTTCTGCATCTGCCATGGACAGTCATTGCTATTGCTGATGATATCATCTACATAAGCCACAGTAGATACTGTGAGGGCGGGAGATTCTGTACACGAGCACACCATGGGCCCTGTACAATCCGCATGGAAAAGTGACAAATTGGTAACAAAAATGTAGTGGAAAAGGCCATTTTGCCCATATCCCTTCATTAAATCTAGCTACACCTTACTGATAGAGCTGTTTGTCAATGCAAGGCAGTGGATTCATGCGTTGAATTTAGACACCATATTGACTTTTCTAATGTCTGTATAGTGGACTGACCTGTCAGACTTGGGCACCAAAATCAGTGGGCTGATTCATTTCCTGTGGGGCTCCTTGATTGCTCCCACATCAAGCATGGCCTTGAGCTCCTCCTGAATCACTTTTTTCCTGTGTTTAGGTAACTGATAAGGGGAGCTGCATAACTCCATCTGGAGGCATCTTGATGTGGTGCACTGTAAGGTTTGTGTGTCTAGGTAGACGTGAGAACACATCAGAAAACTCTGTAACTGTATATAACTGTAAAACACAGCCAGCTGTGCTCTCTGAGGTAGGAAAATGGTCTCCACAGGACATTGGAATTCACCTGCTTCTTTTTGATTTTCCTCTGGTCACAGCTCCTCCCTATCAGGAGCCACTGTCACCAGAGCCACTGGTGCCACTTCTTTTCATGGGTTTAGGAGGTTGAGGTGGTAGATTTTTAGTCTATTTATTTGCCTGACCTCATAGTCAATGTCCTCAACTCTCCCTGTGACCTCCAAGGGCCCTTGACACTTTCTGAATTTAGAACTTGACACAGGAAGTAAAATTAGTACTTTGTCACCCGGTGAAAATTTCCACAGCCGAGAATTCTTATTATACAGCCGGGACTGACATTCTTGGGCCTGAAGCGAAGGATCGCCTTTGTGATCGCGGCTGGGAGATAATGTGGAAGTCATCTGCAATACTACATGCTGAGAGAGGCACTGCTTCCATGTACCGAGTTTAAATAGTCTACTAGGACTAGCACAAAGTGAAACCCTCGTACAGACTGTTCTAATGGCCTAACAAGGTTCATACCAGTCTTACTAATTTAATGGGGAACTCGATTTATGGTAGTGGGTGCAAAGGTGCTTTTGGGGTTGCTGATGGTTTAACCAGTTCACGTTTGCGGCATGCTGTGTACCATTTGCAAACATCTCTGGGGATGCCTGGCTAAGAGAAACGGGGCTATAAGAAGGATTAGACTTTTGTTTTGCCCTAAATGTCCTGTCATTGCATTACGATGAGTTGCCTAGTCAGTCACCGCTGTTTTCTCTGGCAGCCGGGCGATGCACTGCTCCAACACCACCTGGTTGATGACTTCTTCCAAATCGCGCTCCTCCACCAACAGCCACCTCCAACTGGCATCCCGTGGATGTTGAGTGTTGCAATGGGCAGCCAAGTTCATGGAAGGTCAGCAAGTGGAAGCACCGTCAGTGTTGCTTTGGGGTGTGGCTGACCTGCAGTACGATTGCTTGCTTAAGGTCTGGATATTCCAGCAAATTGGCAACGGCAGCGGCCATGAGCTGGGTCTACATGGAGAGGAGTGGCAGCAAGTAGACCACCCATTGTGTATTGGTCTTGTTGCCAGACCACACTTCTTTCACACCATGGACATTAATACTACACTCTCACACCATACAGACTGTGTTTTTATATTAGATGTCCTCACTAATATGTTTTCATTTTAAAATGACATTTTAAAACAAAAACAATCTCCATGTAGATGGGCATTTTAGCTCTGTATCAGAAATAATCTTCATCCACAGTAACACACCTGCCAATGCATTTCACATGATCATTCACACTGCACATGTGCATGGCAAGGTAAGAATCAGAAGGATACATTGTAACTGATAAGATGCAGTCAGGAAGTGAACTTGTGTCAGCAGCATTTCCAAAAGTCTCCATTTTACGGGCGTAAAAACTCCAGAGGAGTATGGACACCAGACTTACCAAAGTAAGGAAATTTGTGTTTGGTAGATTATTTCTTTGTTGTAACAATGCTTCTTGGAGATAAATCTTATACCTTTGGAAAGTCTGTTAATTTTAAATTGATTAAACATATTTGTCAAAATGATGCCATATTTGTAAGGAACAAATGCTGTGGGATGGCATCCCATTCTTCAACCAGCATTTGTCGCAAGTCAGCCAACGTGGTTGTGTTGGTCAGGTTATTTCTTTGTTGCATCAATGCTTCTTGGCAATAAATCTTATAATATTGGAAAGCCTGTTAATTTCCCTTTTAAATGTTGCCACATTTGTAAGGAACATGCATTTGTGGGATGAGCAGTAGAGCTGAAAATGTGGGTTGCACCCATGAAAAATTTGCCAAATCTTCTCTGCCATTGCCAAACAGCTTATTCTCCATTGACGTGTTTGGTGGACTGGATGATTGAAGTTTGAAGAAACAAGACATATTGGCAATAGAACAATTTATTCATTTAACAAACAGGAGCATCAGTAGCGTCTGGAAGAACCATACACAGCCAAAACATCCTGGCACCTCCTCCTCATGCTGGTCACCAGCCTGGTCACACATTGCTGTGGGATGGCATCCCATTCTTCAACCAGCATTTGTTGAAAGTCAGCCAATGTGGTTGTGTTAGACTGCTCGCAGGCCATTCCATCCTCTCCACTCCCAAATTATAGTGCACGTGTTGCAGACACCAGCACATATGGCAGGGCTCCTAGCAACCCAGATTCTAGAGCTGTTTCTAAAGTCAAAGTCAGCTTTATTGTCAATTCTTTCACATGTACCAAATACAAAGGAATCAAAATTACATTCTTCACCATCCCTCGGTGATGACAAGACAAACAGGAAAGACCATTCTTGGCCAAACATTTCTGACATTGACATTTCCTGTTGTAGTCAGTGCAGCTCCCAGCCCACATGGTGATGCAGCTGAAAGGGATGCTCTCAATGGTGCCACGGTAAAATATTATCATAATGGGTGGTGGGGCGCTTGCCCTCTTGAGCTTGCGCAGAAAGTATAGACGCTTCTGGGCTTTCTTTGCCAGTGAAGAGGTGTTGGTATTCCAGGAGAGGTCCTCACTGATGTGCACCCACAAGAATTTGGTTCTGCTCACTCTCTCCACGGAAGCTCCATTGATTGTCAGTGGCGGGTGCTGAGTGTTGCCCTTCTGGAAATCAACAACGATCTCCTTGGTCTTGGTGATGTTAAGCAGGAGGTTGTTGTCCCTGCACCACTTGGTCAGAAGTTCAACCTCTTCCATGTAGTGGGTTTCGTCCCCCTTGTTAATGATACCCGCCAGAGTTGTCATCTGCAAACTTCACTTTGTGATTGGTGCTGTATGAGGTTGTGCAGTCGTGTGTCAGCAGAGTGAAGAGCAGAGGACTGAGCAGTTCGAGGTGTTGTTGCCAACTCTTACCGTTTGTGGCCTCCAGTCCAGTAGCCAGTTTCAGAGGGAAGTACTGAGCCCTAGCTTGTCCAGTTTGCAGATGAGTTGTTGCGGTATTATGGTATTGAATGCTGCACTGTCAATAAACATAAGTCAATAAACATTCTCACATATCAGTCCTTCTTATCAAGGTGGGTTAGGGCACTAGAACTAGGATGGAGAAGATTTCTTTGGCACAGGTATGATGGTGGGGGCTTTGAAGCATGATGGGACAATGGCTTGCTCCAGTGAGGTGTTAAAAACATCAGTGAATACATCTTTAAGCTCCTCTGCACAGTCCTTTAGCACACGACCAGGGGTGTTGTCTGGCCCTGTTGCTTTGCGGGTGTTGATTGCAGCTATTGTCTTCTTTACGTTGTCTGTAGAGAGGCGCAGAGTATGGTCATGGGGAGGTGGTGGGGTGTTCTGTGGTCTCTGACAGGTAAATGCTGTGTGTGCCTCCTTACTGATGAGTTGCACCCATTCATGTATTCATGGGTTTTGCCATTCCCACCTCTTAAAGAATTTCATGGCAATGATTATGTTGGGATGGTAGTCTTTGAGGCAGGATATTGAAGATTAAAACATGCTGGAATGATGGTGCTGCTCAGGGACATGTTGAAGATGAACTGTGAAGTCTGTGAGAAAAAGCTGAGCCACAAACCAAGCGTAGAAGTTGCTCAGTGCTTCTGGAAGGGAAGCATCAGCAGCAGGCAGGAGATGTAGTCTTGTAGTTAATGATGACCTGGATGCCCTGCCACATGTGCCATGTGTCACCATTGTTCTTGAAGTGTGTGTTGACACTTATGCATTAGGTTATTGTGACCTTTGCATTTTTTCTATTGCTCTAAAATGTTCCTGATTGTTTATTTTTTCTATATTGTAATTTCACATTGAAGTTGGAAAAAGTTTTGATGTATGAGTGCATTGCTTCTCTGATCACTTGACCCACGTTGTATTTAAGTTTGCCTTATCGGCTGCCCTTCACCTCCTCGGCCATCCACGGCTTCTGGTTGTGTGATGGTTGTATTGGAGGCAGTGACGTCATTGGTGCAGTTGCTGATGTATCTGGTCACTGATGAAGTGTACTCCTCCAAGTTGTTGCTGTCAGATGCAGCCTCCCTGAACATGTCCCAGTTAATATGCTCAAAACAGTCCTGAAGCACAGAGATTTTCACCTGCTTCTGAACCAGTTTAGAGTGGCTTACAAGCAGTCTGTGTGCTGGAATTAGCATAGTAGAGATGTGGTCTGAGTGTCCAGGGAGGGGTTGGGGCTCTGCAGTGTACATGCCGGGAATGTTTGTGTGTAAACATGATCCAGTAGCAAAAATGTTTAAACAGGATGCAGTAGCAAAGACCACATGTTGATGGAATTTTGAGAGTACTGTCTTGAGATTTTTGCATGTTTGAAATCTCCGACAACAGTTAACAATCCAGGGTACGTGTTTTGTGGTTTTGGAGCTTGAGAGGCCCCAGAAAGCTACTGCCACACCGTCATCCTGCTCATGTCAGCCATTTGAGAGCCATGTACTATGGTTTTGGTAGGAGGGATGAAAAAACTCCCAACTGGTAAGAAAATGGGATAGTAAATTGATTGTTGTGCAAGGTGTATGAAGCTGTTATAAACACAGAAAACTGTAAATATGAGCTGTCTGCTATACTTTGTTCTCTAGAGTCTGCAGAATCAGTCAAGTGATATACGTCTCATCACAGAACGAGTGCTGTGGTGGGTGTGGAAAGATGCAGACATCCCAGTTCTGGAGCCCAGTCTGATCAAACCAGTCATCAAAGCCCTGCTGGACAACACCAAAGACAAGAACACCAGTGTCCGTGCTCAGAGTGAACACACCATTGTCAGTCTGCTACATCTCCGCCAGGGAGATACTGTCATGCAGGTACATTCCATAACTAGTGAGCTTTTAGTGCATTCATTTTAATGCATATTATTAAATTATAAAATTTTACAAATGGAATAAATACTTAATCTGATATTTTAAAATGACTCGGAAGTATTTCAGACTTTACAAGGCTACAAAATATTCTCATTTCTAAATAGTATCACAAAATAACACCACATGCAGTAACATGAAAATGTATGTTTTGCTGTCACTACTCAATTACTCAAGCTATTTGACATCCCTTTCACATTCTGAAATTAGGTTTTAAAATTTTCTACACTTGTATGTAGTTGAAGCTATAGTTTATGACTAAGATCTACACTTCCATTAATATTTTTCATTAACACAAAATATTGTTTGTGCTTTGCATCAATACAAATCTTTGTCCACATTTGTGCATGCTTATTTCAGAATATCAGTGCCATCTTGGACTCGGCCAGCAATGAGCTGTTGTCTGAGTGTTACCGTCGATCCCTGAAGAAGATCTCAGGTCTGCCTGACTCCAATGAAGAAATTGATGATACCATCCTCACATGATCTGCCCAAATCAGCTCTCAAAGTCCATTAGGCCATTTTGATTTAATAGAGGATGATAGCTTTACGTGGCTGTCACTCATGAAATGAGAACACACTGAAAAATGTATTTCTGATTTATGCCAGTTGTAGTCTAATGTTAAAATACTTTTGATGCTTAGGTTTGATTTTTCTTGGATGAGCACCAGTATTCATTTTATCCTGTATTTTCAGTGTTCTAATATTATTCCCTGAGTGTGTATGTTGAAAGTGGAGCAACCTAAAGGATGAGAAATTGATTTTTTAAATCAGTGCTGTATTCTTTGGTTATATAAATAAAAAGAGAAACCTAAGATGATTTAAAACATTGTTGACTCACAGTCACCAAAAATAAAATATTCTTCCAGGCTCCCAAGTGGCACAACAGAAAATTTGTCACATCATTGGAAGGTAGCAAGTTCCAATGACATCTCTCCCCCTTCAAACCCAGAAATATTAAATAATTGTTGGTGTTTGTGCACTCACGTATGCAGAAAAGGGCCTCTAGCACTTTTCTCTTAATCTGTTATGCTGCTCTATGCTGAAGCATGAGCCGCAATTTGAAAAAATGTCTGGCTTCATGTGTCTTGGAGGAAGCACATAGCTTTCACCATCCCTTGCTGGTGACTGTCATATGATGGGTGATAGATGGATGGTTGGTAGTTGACCAGATTAGAAAGAAAAATCTTGCTCCTGTTTAACAGGGTCGCTTCATTCTATTGCTTGTAGTAGCATTAATTTTTACAAGATAAACTAGCAAGTTAAACCACTGTATATAATATTAATGGCAGTTCTACAGAGTTCCATGAAATGTAGCCACCAAAGGAGATCACCCATGCATTTCAGTGATACCATCCAATTTCTCTCCAAAGTCAATCAAAGAATATTTGTATTTTTGTTTCATTATGATCAATTATTAACTGCATGCAGGAGCAGATTTGTTCCACAAATTTGAAGAATTAGCTCAGTGTGTACTTGTTTGGTTGGATCAACAGTCTGACACAGCAGTGGCAATTTTGTGACATGGTTAAACATTAACAAAGTGCTGTTTCGTGTTTGGGAAGATGTGGCTGAAACTAGCTGTTGCAGATCCCACTGCAGTCATCGATTTTATCTTGGAGCACAATTTAATCAAATCTATCAGAATGAAAAGACAGTTTAGCAGAAGGGTTTGTTTAAAATTTTATTACAGCAGCTTTGTTCAAGTGGGAATCACATGGAATCACAGCACATGATTGAAAGACCATGGATAACAAAAATGTGCAGCACTTTCAAGTCTATATAACATTTCATTGTTAATTCTTTGCCGATGCTGATGATATGCATTTATATATGTAATTATACATTCATTTGGGCTCAATGATTGTTTTTCTTTCAAGCAGCTGATCGGGTGGCTTGTGGATATTAAAATTTGGATGAACAGTAATGTCCTGCAACTTAATGAAAATAATTTTCAGAACTTATTCTCTTTGTAACCCTAAAAGTGACCAGGAATTTTATGGAGAATCTGGTTCACTAATGTTCCAAATTATTCTTGTTTCAAAGCAACATAATAGGTGATGGTGTCACTGATTATGGTTTTCACAAAGTTTGCTGCTTCACTTTTTATGGTGGCCATTTGTAGACTGTTATGAAGAGTAATTCAATGAATTGCAAATAATTGAAAGCCATTCCTTGCCATGAAAATGAGCTTAATCACCAAAAAAAATTTCTACTGCATTTTAGCTCTGCCA
The DNA here is from genome assembly GCA_028566375.1 of Leptodoras nelsoni. Taxonomy (NCBI): domain Eukaryota; kingdom Metazoa; phylum Chordata; class Actinopteri; order Siluriformes; family Doradidae; genus Leptodoras; species Leptodoras nelsoni. The sequence continues at coordinate 227,698 of JAOVVG010000032.1, read as the reverse complement.
CAAAATGACCTGCTAACATAATTTCAGTGATCATCTTGTTAGCTCAGGAGTAAGTGTTAATAGGGACAAAGCAGCTCATATAACCGTCATGCTGATTTAATTAGAAGAGCAGACTGGTTGCTTTAAACAGGGGGTAGTGCTTGAAATCATTGTCTTCTGTTAACCATGGTTACCTCCAAGCAATGGTCAAATGCATGCAGTCATCATTGCTTTGCAACAAAAGGGCCTCACAGGCAAGGGCATTGCTGCTTGTAAGATTGCACCTAATTCAACCATTTATCAGATCATCAAGAACTTCAGGACAGGGGTTCAGCTGCTGTGAAGAAGGTTTCAGGGTACCCAAGAAAGTAGTGACAATGAAGTACATATTACTTTGCTGTCTCTCCACATTGTTGTCACACCCTCTTAGAATGTTGAAAATGCAGTATACACAATTATATCTGTATATGTTATCATGGATTTTATTTTATATTTAATTAATAATATACCAGAGTAAATATGCTTTAATTTTGAGCAGTTTTTCCTCTCCATTGCCTTGAAATCTAATATCAGCAAGAAAACTGTGGTATTATCACAATACCACTCAGTCATTTGAGTGGTGTAACTGGAGATTTGCATCATGGATGTGCAGCGGTCAAATCTGCAGCAAGAGCATGATGCTGTCGTGTCGATATGGACCAAAACCTTTCCAGAACCTTGTTGAATCTATTCCATGAAGAATTACGGCAGTTCTGAAGGCAAAAAGGGACCCAACCCAGTACTAGCAAGGTGAAGTGACCGGTGACTGTCAGTTTGTTTGAGAAGGTAACCAGTTGTCAGTGTTTAGCCCATACATATAATTTTGCTGACAAATATGTTCAGTCAGATATTATAACCCATTTAAGATATATTAAATTTACACGGGTAAAATACGCAGATGAACGTTTTCTATTCTCTTGTTCAGTTTGTGGAGATTTGGACTGCCTGATGCCTTTGCTGTCTGGAAAGAAATTGCAAAGTTCACCCTTTAGTCACCTGACCAAACTATGGCTGCTGTCCCTGAATGGATCGAATGGACTGGCATCTGTAAATTAGATTCTGTCGTCATTATAGATTTTGGAATAACATGAAAAACCTCTGTGTCATGAATCTGCCCTACTGTCATATTGATGCCTTTGAATTGATGCCTTTGATTTTGATGCTTTCTGTTCAAACAAAATGTTTGAATTGCATCTAGACTTCATAAAACAATTTGATATGGTATTATCTGAATGCAGGTGTTGGTAAGGGTGCTTACAGTTTTGGGCATTTGATCTGTGTGTCCCTCTCCAATCAATTCCTGGAGTTGCATCTGTTCAGTAAATATGAGTATTAATCACTACCATTCGCACCTAACCTAACAATTTTCAGTAATATTCAGATAATATCTTACTTTGAAATTGAGACTGGTTCCATGGTATATGCTCATTGTTGTAGATACCTGAAAATCAAGCGCAGTTCCTGTCAGTCAGCAATTCAAAACTGATAGGGGATTAGGAATGGTATGTTATATTGTAAACATCAGTATAAAATGATTAAATGTCTTTCTTGTAAGATAATGCTTACTCTTTTGAGCATTGTAGTAAGGAGACATATGAGGGGCCTCATAACATCCCCAAGATGATCTACCTGTTAATTACATAGCAAATAATTTATTGTCTTATTTTATTTAAAAAAACATTGTAAATGACGTATACAAGAAAATCAAATAATTGAAGGATTACATTGTGTCTTACTTTCATATTCAGGACAGGAAAGGTGAATGTTGTCTGTTGTGCAGTTATCTGTAAAAGATGTCATGCACATAAGCATCTGCCAATTACCATTTTAGACATTTTAGCCTTTTGAAAAAACCTAATCATTATATAGAACTTAAAAGAGTGTCCCCTGGTCAAAATTTTAACACTTAAATAATTTTTAAATGGCAGAATTCTTTTTTATTAACCATAAACATAGAACCCAACAGTGGAAGCAACAAATCATGGAAAACAACACTTCAGGAATTCAGTGGGAGGATTGGGAGGAACAGCTTCCATTGTCGATGTGGCTGTTCGGAGCTCTGGACATAAGGTCGCTGGTGCCTGCCGTGGTGGCAACCCCTAAACACGGTGGTGGACACCAGAAGTAAGGATGCGGTCAAGCTGAAGAAGACGACCTATCAGGCCATGTTGGCCTCTGGGTCCTCCGAGGCAGCCGACAGGTACCGGGAGGCTCGGGCAGTTGCAGAGGCAAAAACCAGGAACTGGGAGTTCTTTCAGGGAGGCCATGGAGAAGGAGGTGGAGGTGTCTTGTAGTCAATGCACTTCTAAGGTGGTGGTGTACTTTGTGTACCAGTGTCTTAAAAATTTTTTTTTTAAGAATTAACACACTAAAAATGCTTGACAAACTTGCATTAAGTAAATGTTTACTTACTGTGATGTCACTGTCACTATTCATATACTGCTCTGGTCTCTTTATAGGTCATTTCTGTTGTTAAACCTGACCATCTGACGGCTCTGGACATGAATTTATTTCTGCTTTCTTCAGAATTTCAATGGCTTTTTTATAATCAAGTAGAAAAATAAGAGATGATTATTTGAATGTGTAAACAAGGTTAAATTCCTACCTCAAACATCCTATGACATGTCTTAGGGCATTTTGCATGAGGATCTAAAATCTGATGATTTTATGATGTTAACTTAAAGTCTGGACCATTTTCTTTTGTCAGACAATGATTGTTTTTTTTAACCAAGGACTGCACATTGTTGTGTCCTGGCCAGTAGAAGTAGTAATTCTTCATCATCATCTACTTGGCCGCTTATTCCTTTTCAGGGTCATGGGGGAGCCGGCGCCTAGCCTGCCACATGGGGCGCAAGGCAGGAACAACCCTAGACAGGGCGCCAATCCATCGTAGGGCACACACACTCACGCACACACACACACACACTAGGGCCACTTTAGAGACACCGATCACAACCTAACGTGCATGTCTTTGGACTGTGGGAGGAAACCGGAGTACCCAGAGTAAACCCACATGGACACGGGGAGGA
>JAOVVG010000032.1:180683-193416 GCA_028566375.1 Leptodoras nelsoni | reverse complement strand
AATTATATTATGAATGAACTAGTTTTGATGCCTTCGGTGAGAATCTACAATGTAAATAGTCATGAAAATAAAGAAAACGCATTGAATGAGAAGGTTTGTCCAAACCTTTGGCGTATACTGTACAACTTGGAGGACTTTACAGTGTCAGACAGCAGTGTCTTGGGAAATTTGGAGTAAACTGTAACAACTCAGATTAATGATATAGTTTATTTGAGTGATTTTTAGAGACAGCTATGGCAAGTCAGGCTCACAGTGTAGCACTATCCTGTGCAAACTAGAAGCTGGCATGAGCCTTTGTACAGTTCTATATAGTGTATTATGGTCAGGTGTTAAGTCTGGACACAGGTGGTCCAGGAAGTTTATCTAGATCTAGAACAATGTAAATGCATTACCAGTTTCAGTCTAAATTAATCAACCAGCAATATTACATACTCATCTGAATAACAAGAATAATGTTTACAATCTTGATCACATTGGCAGGGATTTAATGTTAACATTTGGACTCAAGATGAAACTAAAAAGCTAAAGAAATCATAGACACATTTTTGTTTTCTGTGTGCTGCCATGTTTTCAAGTATGCTGTAATTGGTACAGATGTAAGTGACATAAGTGTATAGTGATTGGTCTAAACGCATGTAACTGTGTTGACGGCAACCATCATTTTTAAATATACTTATGCCAGGTGTGTAGCTATATAAACAGAAGGTCTCGCAAAATATGGAGAAACACACAACAGACAAATGGACTGACTGAAGGAGGATGTACACAGAGATTTTGAGTCATCTAGGTGATATTTAAAGGTATTCGGTAGCATTTCATTTCAACTTGCTTTGTTAGGCATGAGCAAAGCAGTGTTATGAAAAAATCAAAAAGTTTAAACAGGATTATAAAAAGATTCAAAACAGTTATTTATTTTTAAATTTGTTGTATTAGGTAACATGTAACTAAAGGTTTGTGAGGAGATATTGTTTGCTGTACTTCTTTTTGCATGCACAATACTTATACTACTGATAACACAAAATAAGATAAATCAGACAAAATACTAAATATTTGTAAATCTAATGTAATATTTTTAATTTCTGGGTCAGAGGCATTCTGCAACAGAATCTGAAAAGTTATCAGTTCACTGTTTACCGATTTGGTTTACACCGCTGATTTTACACCCAATGAAACACACAACACAAACTATGGTGTGAATTTAGTAAGTGGTGCCGTTAAGGGACACAATGCGAATCATTCTGCTGTCTCATATCTGCGTTACAGTACATTAGTTCTAAGCCACATAGTAAGATGCTGCATCAGGCCACACACACTCTAATGCCAGCAGCTCTTTTTGGGATCGGCACAGAATTTTTATTACAAGATTTTCTCCATCACAGGCTTTAAACATTTTTTGGACATTTGAAAATTTTCCAGCAGTCATCCATGCTCATCTGGGCCCAAACGTATTTTAAACAGCGTTGTGCAATGATCTGCAGCAACAGCAAACATTACATTTTTAAAACACCAAGTCTATTGTATTCTCTTTGAAATATTTAGTTTGTACAATATAAAAGCACAAAAAGTTCATGTTAAAGCTAATTACCTGTCTCAGTTGTTTGCAATGCTGTTTTCTTCTCTAAGCTACGATCACATGAAGTACTACCAACTCTCTCAAGAGTTATCGCCTCCTAGCTGTCCTTCTTGCTCTTTCAACTCCAACTCTGTTACAACCAAGAGAAACAACATGAACACAGCTCCCATCAGGCCATCATCAATTATTGTTATTGTGGCAGGTCACTCTGAAGTAACCTCGCATCACCAACCATGGTGCGGCCTATGTTGCTTTAGAGTTCCTGCTTGCAATGCGAATGCACACCAAAAAAGGCCCTAAAGGGGCCCCATTTACATTTACATTTACATTGGCATGTAGCAGATGCTCTTATCCAGAGTGCTTAGTCATTAACTTGGAATATCCAATGCTAAGGCTGGTAGAGCTGAATTCAAGCTATTTTGAGCTATGATAATGCTAGAATTTTAGCCGTATACTACCTATTAAACATTATAAGTCCCAGAACACAAGTATTCCTAAACTACTCATTTCCAACCCATGTGGGACCCACACAGATATGTTAATGGGGAATCTTCACTGGCTTCCAGTAGCAGCAGATACAAAACCCTGATGCTGGCCTACAAAGCCAAAAACGGTCCAGTCACTTGCTGCCTGATGGCAATGGTCAAAACTTGATACGTACAGCTCGCCTCGACCCATCATCATCCAGTACACATGGAAGGAAAGCATCCAGACTTTTCTCTATCATGACACCAAGGTGGTGGAATGAACTTGCCCTGAGTGTCCGAACAGAGGAGTCGCTCTCTCTTCAAACGCCAACTGAAGAGCTCTTTCTTGAAAAGTCGAGCTGTTACCACACTTATAGCAGTTACTGTATTCCTTATGTCTTGTTCTTCAATGGTTTTGTGTAATTTAGGAATATTTGGGTTCTGGAACTGTGACGGCTAAACTTCTAGCAGTACCATAGCTCAAAATAGCTTGAATACAGGACTACCAGCCTTAGCATTGGATATTTAATGACTGGAAGTTAATGATTAAGCACTCTTGTAAGTCACTGGATAATAGCGTCTGCTAAATGCCATAAATGTAAATGTAAATGAGTCTTTCCTAGCTCCGAGAGGCCTGGCTTGGAAGGATCCATCCTACCGAGGCCGCGTCCTTGATATTGGGAAACAGTTGCTGTGTATGTTCTTTTGTGGGCGTTTCACGTCGCCTCGCGCTTCTCGACGCAGCCAATTAGATCGTAGAGAGAAAAGCGCGAGGGGGGGCGCCTTCCTCCTGAGTGTGCGCGCGAGGGCGCGTTCTTTCCGAAAGAGAAACGCGTGAGTGTAGTTGATGTGCCACTAGTACAACTGTGAGCGCGCGTGCGCGTGTATTTGCGTTTCCTCGCAGTAAGTTGAGGAGCGCTACACATTTCAGTGTAAAGGAAGGCTGCATACAGTTCCGAAGTTTAGAAACATAGTCGGGAATTTTCCGTGAAAATATTTTTTGCTACGTGGTAAAAACATGTCTGTCCCCGGAGCTAAAGTGAGTAAAAAGGAGCAGAACTCGAATCACGACGGAGTGGACGAGACCTCCGGTAAGCACGCGGCCTCCAGCCTCGCCATCTCTCTCACTTCTCTTCTCGGGTTTGTGGGTCTCTCTGAGCGGCTGTTTACCAGAAGGCTGGCAGCAGAGTGTGTGGTGTTCTGCCTGTCTGGCCGAGTTTCAGCAGCGGGCCGGGTGTGTGTGCGAGTGTGTGTTTGTGTGTGCGTGATCGCTGTGAGCAGAGCAAGGCGCCGGCAGCGGAGGCCATGTTATGTAGCCGCTAAAGGCTAACGCCGTCGCTTCAACCACGAATCGTCATAATGTGTTCAGATTAAAACAGGTTCTATTGTTTATTATACGTATGCGCTCCATGTCCTTTAAGGAATCAGTCGTTGCCTGCTCTGGGCGCTTTAATTTCCGTAATCCTGACTCCATGGAGGGTAAATCGGCGAGGCAGCACGCTACTTTATTGTTGTAGTGTAGCCATCTCCGCCATGATGTACACAGCAGTGTAAGCTGGCGTGCTGGCGGAGCGCTCAGGGAAACGGCGCTAATCATCAGCACCTCCAACAATGTCCGGTTTTAGACCGTATGGCTCTGGGCTTCATGGAAGTTGTGTGTGGAGAAGCTAGTTTGATTTCTTTGCTAAGTATGCAGTGATTGTGTGTGTGTGAGAGGGGGGTGGAAGGCGTGTAAAGATCTCCGTTTCTGCACATTTAAACCACGCGGCCCGAGCAGCAGGAAGCGGCGTCTGCAGTCTCACACACACGAGACCCAGCGGCTCCACCGCGCTCTAACCCAGAGCCACACGCTGACCCGCGTCCCCACCATCCACCCCGCGTCCATACCGGCCCCACCATCCACCCCGCGTCTTCGCGCTTCTCCGGTCCAACACGAATTCCACCAAAAAGCATATTTTTTTACCTGCGTGAATTTCAAGTTAGAGACTTGGCTCAGTTTATTTTGGACTATTTCTTTCGCTATAGTGAAACTGATGATTTCCCTAAGCGTTTTAAATTGGGTTAGATTAGAGGTGTTCCTTTGATCAAAAGTCTGTGCGCACTATATATATTTTTAACTTTAACCTTTTCTGCATCTTCAGAAAAAGAGCAACAGGAAGCCATTGAGCATATTGATGAAGTACAGAATGAAATTGACAGGTCAGTTAATTGTGTGCACTCAAGATAATAAAATGTTTACTTTTATATGAGGTCCCTGAAGAGAAATAAACTGTGTGTGTGTGTGTTGACAGACTGAATGAACAGGCCAGTGAGGAAATCCTCAAAGTTGAACAAAAATACAACAAGCTTCGCCAGCCGTTCTTTCAGAAGAGGTCAGAGCTCATTGCCAAAATTCCCAACTTTTGGGTCACCACATTTGTGAATCACCCCCAAGGTAAGCAAGCATAAAGCACCATCAGGCTTAGTTACAAGTACAAAGTGACTTTAAATAGCTGTTTCTTTAATAAGTGATGATTGTTCAATTTTGCCATCTGTGTCCACCCAGTCTCTGCTCTCCTTGGTGAGGAGGACGAAGAAGCACTTCACTATCTGACCAGGGTGGAAGTAACAGAATTTGAAGACATAAAATCAGGCTACAGAATAGATTTTGTAAGTTTTGTGCCTACGTGGATATTTTGGGAAATAACTTTCTGTTGAGAATAATGATCCATGTTTGAGATTTTGTCTGTCTTTTGTAGTACTTCGATGAAAACATGTATTTTGAAAACAAAGTCCTATCCAAAGAAATTCATCTGAATGAAAGTGGAGACCCAACCCCAAAGTCAACAGAGATCAAGTGGAAACCAGGAAAGGTGAGAATGACGTTTGATTGGAAATCCTCATTAATATAATTTTTTTCTTCTTCTTCAAATGCTGTACATGTCTTATTGAAAAAACGTAATCTGTGCTCCTTTGAAGGACCTCACAAATCGTTCCAGTCAGACTCCGAGTAAAGCTGGGAAAAAGAGGCAACATGAAGAGCCCGAGAGCTTTTTCACCTGGTTCACCGATCATTCTGATTCAGGAGCAGATGAGTTGGGGGAGGTCATAAAGGATGACATCTGGCCCAATCCTCTGCAGTATTACCTAGTGAGTCTCAGTTTCCACCTGCAGTAAAAGGGGGTGTATTGTCATCATTGGCTAGCTGAACTAAAGTTGTTCTCATCTGCCTGTAGGTCCCAGATATGGAAGATGAGGAAGGAGAGGGTGAGGATGAAGATGATGAAGGGCTTGAAGATATAGATGAAGAGGGAGAAGAAGATGGAGAAGAGGATGATGGGGAGGTAATTTAAATAGGTTTTCCTTTATTATTTATTCATCTGAAATTACTGGTAGATAAATATCAGAAATGATTGTGGTAGTGGTAATAGTAGTTGGTTCATGCTTAGAATGTCCTTTTATTGTATTTTAGGATGATGATGGAGAGGATGACTGAAGAGGAAGAAACTTGAGCATAATGCATCACTGCGTGGGCCTGTCTGCCACAACCCCTCTGCTTCTTTGGTGATTCTTGGGAGCAAAAATGCATCCTTTTACCCCCTTTTCCTTCCTGTCTTGGTTTTTTTGTGCTCCGTCTCCTGTCCTGACAGTACTGTGTTGAAATCCACCCAAGAAGAGACTTAATAAACTCACTGCAAAATACTGCCACTATGGCAATTAATATCTAAATTCCCAATTACATTTTGAGGATTAAAGCAAAAGGCAATACACACTGTAATATAAGCAGCACACTGTCTGGATTAGACTTGCAAATAGGGTAAACATTTTATATAAATATATAAATGTATATGCATATTTCATCCTGTTAGTGTTGTTACATGAACAAAGGCCATGGTGTGTATTTCCGGCATCTTTCTTAATGGCTTTGTTGCTCATGGCATTCCACCTGCTTAGTGATCTTGAGTTTTCCCCTCTAGCTTGTGATTTCAAGAACACAAATCTCACAACCTTACTCGTCTCCCCTCTGTGAGTTTGTAATTTTATGAGGGCTGACCCTCAGTGAGGGAGGAAACAAGGGTATTTGGAAACCATTTCTTTTTTTTTTAAATCTTGTTTCACATTCATTGAATTTGAAATGACATTTTGATAAAATAAAGTCTTTAAAAACAAACAAAAAAAAGGATTTTCTGCAAGTGTTGGCCCAGCTGCCGTGGTTTTAAGTTGTGCACATTCTATTAATCTTATACTTGGAGCTTATACTAATCTTAAACACAGGAGAAACTTTTAGTTCAGTTTTGTTTTAAATGAATCATGAACATTTTTAGATTTCTCAAAAAGTATAATTTGTAGGCAAAGTATAGGGGAAAAATTGTGAGCTGTCTGTCTTCAACTTGAAAACATTTATTTGGGAGCAAACCTTTAGATGGGAGAAGTAGCCCTCAAAATTGGAAAACATTTTTTTCCCTTCCTGTAGCCAATTATCTAATCAAGGTCTCCAATTCTTCTCGTCGCTCTCTTTGGCTGTGCACTTGGTTGGAATTCCCAGCTGAGAATGGAAAAAGCTGAACATAGGAGCATGGTTTTACGTTAAGCATAAAAAAATAGTTCCCATCAGCGTCTGAGGAAAGTATATTTACAAGTACTGTACTTGAGTACAATTATGAGGTACTTGACACTTTATTTACATTACATGCATATACTTCCACTTCATTTATTTGGCAGCTTTAGTTGCTTATAAAAAAGATTTTACAAAATGGATAATATAACAAGCTTTTCAAATGCGATATATTTCGTATCGTAAAGATTAATCCAGTGGTGTCCAACCCTTTTGGCTTCTCATGTTTGTGAGAGCCATGTGTTGTCGGATCACAGTTGTTCACAGCCCCCCACCCCCCCCAATCTATTCACATGCCTTAATTTTGAAAAATTGTTCAAATTCTTACTGTTTTAGCCCATTTGACAAGTCACTTAATAGAAATAATTTTATCCAGATATCACACTCAAAAACAAATCAGCCAATAAAATACTTGTTCCATTAAATAAACAAAACATTTTTTACATAATGAAATGAATTATTGCACAATTAAATTAAAAGGGGTCCCTGGTTATGAAAAGTTTGGGAACCCCTAATATATAGCCTGCATATACAGGTTTAATAACCTCTGAGGCTAACCCTGAGCTTACAGTTTTTAGTTAAATCAACTCACTGAGTACGTGATATGTTCCATTCAACTGTTCCTGAGCTGCAAAGTGTACTCTGAAGAGTGTATCACCATTAAGTGTAATTCTGTTCCACAGGGATCCACTGTGCTCAGTTCCGAGAGAACTGCCCAGTGTGCAAGGAGGTATGGAGCCGGCTATATCACGCTGCAGTGCCACATGATGGCTGATTCAGTTTTACCTTAGAGACCTGCCACTGCAACAATACAATTGGCTAATACCATAAGCATCTTTACAAAGACATAAACTCTAGACATATCTTTATATTTCATATATATTACATATATTTGATTCCGAATGAGTGGTAAGAGTGGCAAGGAAAAACTCTCTGAGAGTTTTGATATGGAACCTTGAGAAGGGAACCCAGACTCACTTGGGTGGCACTGCTGGATAGTGCAGTAACAATGTGTAAATGTTCATTCATTCATCTTTGCCGCTTATTCCTTTTCAGGGTCATGGGGTAGCCGGTGCCTAGCCGGCCACACAGGGCGCAAGGCAGGAACAACCCTAGACAGGGCGCCAATGCATCGCAGGGCACACACACACACTCACACACACTCACACACTAGGGCCACCTTAGAGACGCCAATCAACCTAACGTGCATGTCTTTGGACTGTGGGAGGAAACCCGGAGAAAACCCATGCGGACACGGGGAGGACATGCAGACTCCACACAGAAAGTACCCAGACCGCCCCTAGAAATGTAAAATTGTTCTTGGCAATTGCAGTAATAGCAATCGTAGGAAAACCGTTCATCAGTTTGCAGACAAACCAAATCCATGGTTTTAGGTGTGTCTTTAAACTGTCCATCATGGTGCCTGTTCATTTCTAAGTGATGAAAACTGCAAACAGAAGTAGGGAAGTAGGGAGCAGAAAATAAAGACCACAAAGGCAATCGGGGCGCGAGCCTGTGCGTCTGCTGTTGATGACGTGTGTTCTAGATGAACCCGACTTCCGGGTAAAGAGCCCCCCGGATCCTGCACCCTGTGCGGTGCGTGGGGAAAAGGGGATACTGTCTGGAGACCCTTACGATCGGAATGCAGACTGTTTCTGCTGAATTGTGAAAGCTGAATGGGTAAAGCAGGGGCGCTCTTTAAACTTTAAAATCGCCAGTAAGAATATAAATCGGCATTATTTGTTGAGTTGTCGCATTGTTCTGCATGCATAGACATGCATGGTCCTTTCAGACACCCGTAAATGTAAATGATGTGTTTTCCCCACATATGCACCTCACTAGTTTTTATGGCTCGAACAAGCAGCTCGAACGTGCGTGCACTAGTGGTGGGCGCATCGATCCAAATATCGATAGTATCGATACCAGCGTGGGTATTGGTATCCGATCGATACTAGCGTGATGGGATCGAAACCTTACAGCCTGCGATTTGTGTGTGTCAGAGAGAGAGAGAGGGGAGGCTATTCGCTACTGTGGCAACACCTCTAATTTATATTACAACAAAACCCGAAAAAGAAGTCCAAGCTGCCAAAGAATCGGCTGAATATAAACCCCCCTTGTGTTCACTGAAAGGGACACTGTAAGATTCTTATATTTAGGCTACATGTAGACAGACATGTAAAGCCTGCATTATTTCGTTATTCTAGTGGTAATTTTGTGCAGAATCCATGCACATTTAGTTCACTACAGCAACTACAGCAATAAACTACAGCAATAAAAAAAAAGCAAAAAAAAAAAATTTGCCTAAAAACTTTCCTGTCCTGGGTTTTTACATGCACATGATTAAGTAATGAACAGTGGAAAGCAAAAAGCACATCATTTAATGGTTATGAAACTGTATTCAGATTTTTTATTTGAATTTTAATAAATTCAGCTCATAAATCATGACACACTGCTCTCTCCTACACGAAAGTACATAGGCTGCTTTTCTAAGTAAAAAGTATTGATAACGGTATCGGTGATACCGGCCCTGTATTTACTTGGTATGGAATCAATACTGCACCAATACAATAACAATAACCCACACCACAACCTTGCACTAAAACTGTCCCATGTATTCGGGGGGTATTTCACAAAGCAGGTTTAACTAAAACTTTGGGTTTGTTAGCACTGAGATGAGGAAAACTGGGGTTCCATTCTAGAAAGGGCAATAACTCAAACTCTGGGTCAAACTCTGGGCAAATGACTGTGAACCTAATCGGTTTGCTGGCAGGTTTTTTTTTTTAACAAAAAAGGTCTTCCCTTATCCATAGTTTCTATTCAAATGTTCAGAACTGTCAATGTGACATAAAAATTTATGTTCACTTGACGCAAACATATCTCACGTGAACTTGCCATAATTTTCAAGTCATGTTTGATTTTTTAGTTCATTGTACTTAAGATTCTTAAAACAGATATAACCTAATGTGTTTCATTTAAAAGTTGGCCAAAATCTCTTGGTAAGATGAAGCATTAAGAGTTCCTATCACTGGAACTAAGAGCCCTTCTTCTTCTTCTTTCGGCTTTTCTATTTATCAGGGGTCACCACAGCAAGTTTCCACCTCACCCTGTCCTGTACATGTACTCTTACCCCAGCTCCCTGCATATCTTCCGTTACCACATCCATATATCTCCTCTTTGGTCTTCCTCTCCATCTCTTTCCTGGTAGCGTCATCTCCAACATCCTCCTACAAATATATCCACTGTCCCTCCTCTGCACATGTCCAAACCACCTCAGACTTCCCTCTCGCACTTTGTCTCCCAGTTTTCCAACCTGTGCTGCTCCTCTGATGATCTCGTTCTTAATCCTGTCCATCCTGGTTAATCCTAAAGACAGCCTCAACATCTTATGTTCAGCCACCTCCAGCTCTGTTTCCTGTCTCTTTGTCACTGACACTGTCTGTATCCCATATAACATGTCTGGTCTCACTACTCTTTTAAAAATCTTTTACTTCACTTTTGCTGCCACCCTTTTGTCACACAGCACTCCTGACACACTTCATCATCCACTCCACCCTGCCTGTACTCTCTTCTTCACTTCCTTTCCACGTTGCCTATTGGCTTGGACAGTTGATCCCAGGTACCTGAACTCTTGTACCTTTGTGATTGCTGTTCCCTATAGTCTAATTGTTCCACCTGCCCCCCTTTCATTTACATACATGTATTCTGTCTTACTACAGTTGACTGTCATTTCTCTCCTTTCCAGATTATACCTCCACTTCTCCAAGCTTTCTTCTACCTGTTCCCTGTTCTCACCACAGATCACAATGTTGTCCATGGCGATTCCTGTCTGACCTCATCTGTTATTCTGTCCATCACCATAGCAAATAAGAAGGGACTCAGGGCCAATCCTTGATGCAGTCCCACTTCCACCCTAAAGCTCTCTGTTACTCCCACAGCACATCTCACCACAGTCACACGATTCTTATACATGCCCTGCATTAATTTAACATACTTTTCAGCCACTCCAGACTTCCTCATACACCACCACAGTTCTTCCCTCGGCACCCTGTCATAAGCTTTCTCTAAATCCACAAAGTGTAGCTCCTTCTGACCTTCTCTATACCTTTCCATAAGCGTTCCTAAAACAAAAATCGCATCTGTGGTGCTCTTCCTTGGCATGAAAACATACTGCTGTTCACAAATCATAACCTCTTGTCTGAGCCTAGCTTCCACAACTCTCTCCCAAATCCTCATTGTGTGGCTCATCAACTTTATGCCCCTGTAAGAGCCACAGCTCTGTACATCACCCTTGTTCTTATAAACAGGTACAAGTACACTTTTCCTCCATTCCTCAGGCAGTCTCTTTCTCCAAAATTCAATTGAATAATCTTGTCAAAAACACCACTCCCTGCTCTCCAAGGCTTTTCCATACCTCAACAGGTACATCATCAGGTCCCACTGCCTTTCCGTTCTTCATCCTATTCAAAGCTTTCCTCACTTTGTCCCTGCTAAACCTTGCTATATCATGTTCCACAGTTTCTACACCATCCAATCTTCTTTCCCTTTCATTTTCTACATTCATCAAGTCCAAAATACTCCTTCCATCTTAACCTCACCCTCTCCTCACCTGTCAGTACATTTCCATTTCTATCCTTGACTACCCTGACATGCTGCACATCCTTCCCAGCTCTATGTCTTTGCCTCGCTAGCTGATACAACTCCTTCTCTCCTTCCTTATTGTCCAGCCTATCATATAACTCATCATAGGCTTTCTGCTTGGCCTGTGCTGCATCTCCTTGTATTCATGCCTACTGTCCACAGTTCTCTCACTGTCCCATTTCCCTGAATAACCTCCTGCACTTCCTCATTCCACCACCAGGTTTCCTTTTCATATTTCAGCTGACCAGATGAAGTACCCAGTATGTTTATTCCTGTCTGTCTTATCATTGTTGCTGTTCCTGTCTGTCTTAGCATTGTTGTTGTCATCCAGTCATCTGGATCCACCAAAACCCTTCTCAGCTCCTCCCTGAACTCCTCACAACATTCTACCTTTCTCAACTTCCATCCATCCTCTTCTGTCTTTCTCCTCTTCCTCTCCTTAACCATCAGAGTCATCCTGCACACCACCATTCGGTACGGTCTAGCTACATAGAATGTAATCTACCTGTGAACTCCTGTCTCCACTCTTGTAGGTCACCCTGTGCTCTTCCTTCTTTTGGAAATATGTGTTAACCACAGCCATTTCCATCCTCTTTGCAAAATCCACCACCATCTGTCCTTCAAGGTTCCTATGCTTAACACCAAACCTGCCCATCACTTCTTCATCTCCTTTGTTACCTTCACCAACATGTCCATTGAAATCCGCCCCAATCACCACCCTCTCATCCCTGGGAATATTCTCAACCACTTCATCTAACTCCCCCCAGAATTTCTCTTTCTCCTCTAATTCACATCTAACAACATTCACCATTACACCTTCAATTTCCAGCTCCAGACATCACCCTATCTGACACTCTTTCACCTCAACAACCTTGTTTACATAGTCCTCCTTCAGGACCACCCCAACTCCATTTCTCTTCATATCCACACCATGGTAGAAGAGTTTAAACCCTGCACCAATGCTTTGTGCCTTGCTACCCTTCCACTTTGTCTCCTGCCTACACAAACATCAACCTTTCTCCTTTGCATCATATCAGCCAGATCTTTCATGGTCATTGTCCCTACATTTAGAGTTGCTACCCTCAATGATATACTATTGCCTCTCCTGTCTTCCATCCTCACACACTTCCCTCCCCTTCGTCTTCAGCAACCAGTAGTCCAATTTCCACCAGTATCCTGTTTGCTACCAGTCTTTGTTAAACCCCACACCATAATCCCCCTCCACCAAACTTTACACTTGGCACAATCTTTGGCAGTCAGACAAGTACCATTCTCCTGGCAATCGCCAAACCTAGACTCATCCATCAGAGTGCCAGATAGAGAAGCGTGATTCATCACTCCAGAGAACATGTCTCCACTGCTCTAGAGGCTTTACACCACTGCGTCTGACACTTTGCATTGTGCTTGGTGATGTAAGGCTTGGATGCAGCTGCTCGGCCATGGAAACCCATTCCATGAAGC
>JAOVVG010000032.1:166300-180583 GCA_028566375.1 Leptodoras nelsoni | reverse complement strand
CAGTCTGCATGCCTAGGTGTTTGATTTTATACACCTGTGGCCATGGAAGTGATTGGAACACCTGAATTCAATGATTTGTATAGGTGAATACTTTTGGCAATATAGTGTATATATTGAGACCAGCAAGGTCCAGAGGGGCTGTACACAATGTAGAGAAACTAAAAAAGGCATGATAAAATAAATCAAGGCATATACATGTAAAATATTAAATAACACATATTAAAAACACTAATGATAAACAATTTTTAAACTAGATTTGCATTTCCTGAAGGAAATACATAGTGCTTGAAAATATGTGTGTATATGCGCCCGTGTATGTGTCTGTGTGGTGTGCACACACACATGCTTGTGTGTTTATGCTTGTGTGTGTTTATACAAGCATGAGGAGTGAGAGGTAGAGAGAAGAGGGTCATGTGGGCGTGCTGCGCCTGAGACTTATTGGCCTATTGTGCTATCATCGCTGACAGTTAAAATTTGAATTGCAGAACATTCCATCATTTATTACTTTTGGAGACTTTAAGTATAAAATGCTTGTTTGAGCCGATTTGCACCCTCTGAACAAATTCCGATAACTTGGAACATGTTCAACCTATCGCTTAAACAAGGAGGTTGGGAAGGAGAGGACCCCCTGTGGACTGTCCTGATGTAAAACTGTATGGACTCAGAGAAAATGTCTAATTTAAAACCATTTAAAAAAACATGAAAAAGCTTTTGTTAGTTCTGAACAAACTGTCAGTACTTGGAAAAATAATCCATCAATAATGAGATATTGATCAGTTGAGTATTCAGAAAGGGGAAGGATCTCTACCATTTACAGTTTAAATGGAGCGTTTAGGTGAAAGTGTAAGGATTTTAGACAAGAATGCTCAATGAATTAATGCGTTTCTCCCTGAGCCCTAGAGTGCAGTGTGACATCACCCACTCTAGCTGAGATAATGGAGTGAATCTGTAATTTGATGTGGTGGGTCCTGCTGGACCCAGGTCTGAGTGCTTCGTGGTTGTAGCTTGAAAATTTAAGTATGAAGGATAACAAGATGTTGCAAGCACTATAATTAATTAGCTACACAGAGCAGAAGGTATGCAGCATAGTATGCTACTCTCCACTCTCCCAGCTGGTCACGCCCACCGCAATCTAGTGGTGTATGCCACGTTTAATCGACTATTACAATAAACACACTGCATGTTGAAAAATTGAATTCTGTGCTGTGAAATCGAATGCATTAGGGTATATTATGTGCATTCCACTGCCTGTATCCTGTACATATTGTAGTCACTGCACATTCTGCACTTGCTGCTTATTGCACTTCTGGTTAGATGCCAAACTACATTTCTTTGCCTTGTACTTGTACATGTGTAATGACAAAGTTGAATCTAATCTAAGCTATATCTGCTTTAAAAAAACCTGAACAATTAACTAAAAAAAATAAACAAACAATGATGTCAAGCTCTCCTTGAATGTTTGTGTCAAGTGAGCATAAAATCTGTGTCACTTTGACACTGAACAATTGTATAGACTCTACACCAAAATAGGGATAGTGGAAGAACTCCAGGTTCGTCAAAGAAAACCTGCAGGCAGGCAGTTTCACACAGCCATTCATATCATGGTAACTGACCAAGTTTGAATTCTCTTCCAGTTTCCCTCATCTCAGGGTTAACAGTCTCAGAGTTTTAACTGAAGAATTCTGGACTACCCCCAGGTATGCCTGTCAATGGATTTAAAAACGGGTGTATTAAGCATTAAGCAATGAATACCTCTAAAGTCTTAACTACACCAAACTCTTAACATTTCAAATATCAGATATTTTTACTCTATGCTCATATTCCATCCACAGCAATGGTACCCAGAGTACCCAGAGTAAAGCCACGTGGACGTGCGGAGGAAGTGCAGACTCCACAAGAAAGGACCCAAAACAGCTCTTCCCTGCCATAAAACTGCAAAAACTGAGATAATCCGAAACACCATGCGTACATTTATTAATCTGGTTGCTTGCAACTGACTCTTGATTAAAAGGTTGTATAAAAGGTTCATCAATATTTTTTCCATCCATATCCTGCAGCACAGCATCCTCCAGCAACAGCATGTTAGGAGTCTGTTCCTACCATCTGTAGTCATTATAAAACTATAAACCTGATGTATACTTCATCAAAGGCATATTGCAAAGTTATTCTGTAATCATTAATGAACCGATCTATATGCATGTCCAAGAACTAAACCCCAGACATGGGGAAACACATCGCAGGCTACAACTGGGCACATTACTAGAAACACCTGCACAATCATGTGTCAGCAACACAATGCATAAAATCATGCACATACGGGTCAAGGGCTTCAGTGAATGTTCAAACGTCAAAATGTGGGGAAAAAATGTGATCTCTGTGACCATAGCATGGTGCCAGACACTCTGGTTTGCACATTTCAGAAACTGCTGATCCCCTGGTATTTCCACACGCATTAGACACAAGAGTTCACACAGAATGGCGAGGGGGAAAAACATCCACTGGGAAGCAGTTCTACAGACAGAAATGCCTTGTAGATGAGGTCAGAAAAGAATGGCCAGACTGGTTCGAGCTGACAGGAGGTCTATGGGAACTGCTCTTTACACCTGCAGTGAGAGGAAAAAGTGGAAAGGTAGAGAACTGGACAGTTGAATATTGGAAAAAGACAAGGTATGTTTTTTCTGATTTTCAAATGTCCATTTCAGTGAACCTGTGTTGTAGTCATAACCATGGCATGGTCAAAGTCACCAAGATTACATTCCTATGTTCACTGAAGCCCTATCTGTATGATTCTATGCATTGTTCTGCTGCACTATGATTGGCTGAATGGATAATTGTATAAATGAGCAGTATTTTTAGCATATGTACACCACCAACATGCATAAACAGAAGATGCGTAGCAGCCATGGACTTGTAACACATGGCATTGTAACACAAGCCATTACTCTTGCATCATTATTAAGCAAAGTGACCGAGTGTAAATAGCATGTCAGGATTCACAATATTTTCTCCATCATTATTGAGACAGTTGACGTATGACAAGTTAAAACTCTCAGGATCTCCAGAAGGCCGAGTTCAGCTGTCCATTGGGTGGCTCAATCCGCTTGTTTCTTAAGGCATTCTAGGTAAGAATAAAGGCAATGGATTAGCGCCGTGGATTATGCCATAAATATAACAGAAGAGAACTGTAATAGCAATATAATTCACACTGCAATAATAAATAAATACATGGAAAGAATTAAAGCAGACTTACACAAGATTGACTTTTCTTAGATAAAAATGGAATAAACCACATTTTGAGGGATTGGATTTTCAAATAAATCACATTATTACAAAAGAATGACATTTGAGGATAAGAGCTAGCAAGCCAAACCTTGACACAAAATTATAATACAATCCCTTGCAAAAATGATGTAATCACCCAGTTATTTTTACTTCCTAGCAAATAAATTCACAAATTTTGGTTTAATAGCTGAACATTCTGGCTTTGTGAAACATACCTCAAACATATATATATATTTTTTATTTAAAAAATCTATTAATACTTATCCCATGGATTTCCACCATAAATTTTCAATTGGATTGATATCCAGATTGTTTCAGGCTGTGCTATTAAGTTGATATGTCTTTCCTGAAGAAAAGCTAAGTGTTTTGTGTCGTATCTATGATTTGTTTATTTGCTATGAAGTAAAAAATCTAGGTGAACGTCCTGTGATTCTTTTGATGAGTTCTAGCTGTACAGACAGAACTGAAACAACCTCAAATCCCAAACTGTTGTGGAGTTTGTGTACTTGTGTTTTGATACTTTATGCCCTGCTGATAGCATAATTTTGCATTTCTACCATGCTTCATGTGGCTCTGTAGCAGAGCACACACAACCAACTGTAGCAGTAACAACCCATAGGATTCAGCGGCATTATCTTCCAATAACAGACTGAATGCTTTTCTGTTGTGCCACTCTACAGCCTAAATATGTTAATACGTATTGAATATTTTAAAGGTTTGTGGCAGGGCCTTTCAGCTCACCTCCAAAAACTGCTTAAGTCTTGTTACAGACCCCATCTGACCACTGCTGGTAACTGCTTCAATCCTGAAACCAAAACAGACTGTGTTGTAATCTGATGAGGCTGTCAATAAATAGAAAACAATCAATGATCCATTGGAAAAGGCAAAAATTATGGGTCCAAGTAAACTCTCAACTTGATTTAAAACGATAATTTTAGTCAAACAAAGAAACCCAAGTTGGAGTTGTATGCATAAAGAGAAGATGAGTTGTAAATAGCTGTGTGCTGTTTCATAAAAGCTGTTACACAATACTTCCCAATAATCAACAACAGATACTTTCTGCACTTGCTTAACATATTCTTAACATTTTTGTTTATGTCACACATGAATACTATACTTACTAAACACACATGGCTGTAAATGTACCTGGGAAAGTATTCTTCTCTGAGGAGGAGCAGAAGTTTCCAAAACTGCCCCTGGTATTGTTTCATAAGTGCATTTCCACAAACCTGTCGAGAGAATGATATGTGGAACTTACTTAGAAATGTCAATGATTTAACTCGGGGTTTGGAACAAAAAGGGGATTATTTTTACCTCTAGAAAGTCAAACAGAAGAGTTGCTGTAACATCAGCTAGAGGTTCCATGTTCAGCATCTGAGCCAGCCAACGCCAGCCATAATTCAGTCCATGAGGACTAGCCTGAAGTGAGAAATATGAGAAATGCAACTGATCATATGAAAGAAAAATTCACAACATAAAACACTTGTTAAGTCACAACCTACCCCTTGTTTGTTAGTGTAAGGCCACCTTAGGTGTATTATGGCTGCGTAGAGTCGGATCATTCCAGACATCCTTTTTAAGAAACTGTCCTGACCTTCCACCCCTGAATCATTCACACGATATCCCAAGATCCTAAAGAGCAAGAAAAAGTTTAGCTGAATACCAAAAGAGCAAGAAAAAGTTCAGCTGAATACCAATATAATTTCTTTTGTCACAAGAGACGAGGATGAAAAAAGTTAGAGCCTTACTGCTGATATTCTTCAATCGAGGTGCCATCCTTCATTAGGGGGTAGTGTGGAACAGCATATGGGCATTTCTTGTGGAGATGGGCTAGGATGAGGTCTCCTACTTTAGGGTGCAACTCCCACACACCTGAAGCCACAACTGCAATAGGGAATGCAGCTTCATGGTGAGATGCTACCTCTTCCTCTCCTTGTTTCTATGAACATTTTTAATCAGAATATTACAATTTATATACAATAACCAGATTTATTTCCTTAAAACTATACTAATAATGCAAGTAATAAAAAAAAACAAAAAACTTTTAACTTACCACAAACTTTTCTGCCAATTTATAACTCACAAATTCTAGTCCATGACGATGCTGGGATATGGAAACTGTCTTTCCACTAGACATGACTGGTCGTCCAAGTAACAGTTTGTCAATCTTGTCAAAAATGTCCTTCAGCTGGGAACCTAGAGGCCATTGTTATCAAGGGGAAAAAAGTAAAACACAAAACCAATTCAAAATATGTTTCCGAAGGGTTACACAAAACCATTTTCGCAACTCTATGCAACAAACCTACCTGAAATACTGGAGATCTGGCTCACAGGAATTGTTGCCGCTTTCTGGAGCTCCATCCTCAATTTCTTTGTCTGCAAAACCACATTAAACATACATATTTAGACACATACACATACAAATAGATAAAGTACTTTACAGCATTGATGATGCCAAAAGACCTGCATATCCTTGGTGTTGTTCAAATCTTCAAAGGACTGGGTGCAGTGGCTGGCCAAACTTTGGAGTTCTTTGTACCATTTCAAGGTGCTCTCATCAGCTGTATTCTGTAGGCCTGAAGCATTTGCAAACATTACATTTCTTCACCTAACAATGCAAGCAAGTTCATGTGTTTGATACATTTAAATACAATGTTCTTTATAGGTATCCTGTCAATTATTTCATGGGAGTATCTTATTTGGATTTACAGTTGCGCTACCAGGAATTTGGATTTACAGTTGAGCTACCAGGAATTGATGTAATGATATTTAGATGCTTCTGATCAGCCAATTGTTGCAATTAGGACTTAACTGGGACTAAACCCATAGCTGTACACAGAGCCTGCATCATTTGCCATTGATGGGAAAATCCAGGAAACTCTGCAAAGACCTCAGAAAACCAGTGGAAGTTAAAAGTGTTTCCACCCAAACAATTCTAGTGGCTGTTACTAATTTGTATGCCTAAAATACCTCTAAAGAATCTATTGATCAGATCAGATATTCAACCTTGCTGTGACCTTGACCCTGTTGGAACAATTCCAAAACCAAATCCAATATATACATATATATATGGACTGAGAGACAACATGAAAAATTGTGGACCTAAAAAACTACTCCATATGAGCCATTTCTCAACAACTGAAGGTGCATCGGTACAAACAATTCTATGAAAATATAAAATTCTTGGGACCTCAGAGGCATGCTATTGTTCAGGAAGGAGGGACAGATTAACTCCTATTGATGAACAAACTTTGGTCCCAAAGGTTCAATGTTCATTAGATGTATTGCCACAAAAGGATTAGAAATCAACTAATTATTTACCCACATGCTCTATAAATTGTATCAAGACCAATTTTGAGGTCATCAGACAACTGGGACAGGACAACTGGGAACTGAGGAAATACTACGCATTTTTTGAGAAATTGCAGTTGCAATGTTGTTAGGGACTGTGTATTGCATAAGAGGGATTATGTCTACTATTAAGTTAATTGTGGAGTGATTATGTTTGATTTAATTGTTGTAAATAGCAGCAGCACCTCCCAGTGAACAATTATAATGAAACTTCATAAGGATATAGAAAATGCCTACATGGACATACCATTCAGTTTTCATGATAATTGGCCAATGCCGAGCTTATCAAATGCCTGATGAATATTGACTGGCCAGTGGTACTCACAGGTTGACAAATCCACAATTATTTTTCTAGCCCAAAGATGTAGCATGACCAGAATTGTGGATGCTGAGATACAGCTTCTTAGATTTTATAATGCCCCCTACTGACAGAAATGACTCAAAATGGAAAGCCCATCTAACTTAACTGGCCTGTAAAGTGTCTTCAGAATGCAGTTCTTTCAGTAAAACATGCAAATATTAGGAAATATTCATTTGTGTATGGCAGCCATTTTTTTTGGAAATGTCAACATGTTTTTGATAATCAAATAATTATCCAATAATGTTGACTTTTTACCACTTCCTTGCAGCAATACATCCAAGCAAACATTGTGGGTGGGATTTAGATACATTTCTAATAAGCATCGTTTGATTCAGCATAAAACGAGCATGACTTTGAACAGCTATGACATAGCATGAGAGATGGTTTGAATTGGCCTCTCTGGGGAGTAAAAATGTAAAATAAGAAAACTAGTCATGGGGGCAAACTACAGTTTGGGGGCACTCATGGTCTTGTGGTTAGGGTGATCAGAAGGTCCCAGGTTTGATTCCCATGACTGACAGGACTTGGCTGAAGTGCCCTTGAGCCAAGGCATGTGTTCACTGCCCCTAATGCATGTTCACTAGTGTCTCAATGCACGGATGGGTTAAATGCGGAGGTTCAATTTCACAGTGTGCAAGCACAGTGACAAAATAAGGAAAATAATAATAATAATAATACTATTGCAAACTATTAGAATTTTGGATGAACTCTTATGAAAGTTGTATGAAAATGTTCAAAATACTTTGTGCTTCAACAATTATCAAAAACATGTTGATATTTCTAACCAATATGGCTGCCACCTGCCAAAAAACATCTGGATCAGAGCCAGCTGCAACTCATGATTGCTTTGTCCAATTTTAATTAGATTTCAGACCCACAGAGGACAAGGTTTCAAACCAGTGTACCATTTTGCATTTGTGTAAGGGGGGCATCTCAAGTTACAGAATTTGAAATGAATTATTATTGAAATAATTATTTTTTTTGGATGTTATAGGTATGAATTAATTAGCAGTCAACTGGGGTTTTTTGTAATTATTGACTTCCAGGGTCTTGTAATTTATTAAGCATTTTTCTTTGTGAAAACCCTACAACTGGTTCACAAAAGTAGTATTTGCTTCTCAAAAAAAGACTGACTACAAAGTGGAGATGCTTGCTGGTGGCTCATTTTACTATTTCAATATTGTGAATACTATACAATAAAACTCACTAGGTTATTCAGCTCTCTTCCAGAAGGCTAGATATTTCAATTACAGCTCAATTTTGATGGCTTGCCTCTTTTTAAAACTCCTCCATTCAGTTTTGGCCCATTCCGGGAAAAATACCAAAACTTTCCAAGAAGCCTTTTGTGATAGCATTGTGTTCTACTTAAACTACTTACTTCAAGAGATGAAAAGCTTCAGTATTACCTTTGTTCTTCAAGACAAGACATTTTTCTTGGAAATTTGTTCTGTGATTTGTGATGCTCCACCAATTTATCAAAAAGTATCAAGCCTACACTGGAGATTATGACTGTGATGAGTGCTTACAAAGAGGACTGTATACAAATCACCATATGCCATTTCCTGAGGCTACTGCAACTTGTAGAACAGATGAGACTTTTCAATTAGGAACAGATGAACATCACCACCTTATTCATTATCATCTTGTAGCTATGGCTCCTCTGACATTAATATGGTATATCTTTTCCCCATGATTATGTTATGAGGCAATTTTCCCCAACAAATAGTGCAGAAAGGTGTGAGGAATGTGTGTGAGAGAGAGAGAGAGAGAGAGAGAGAGAGAGAGAGAGAGAGAGAGAAGAAAGAAGGTTAAAACAGCTGAAAGACGTGCGGAGAGTACAACGAAATGAAGAAGACATGGAAATTGAGCAATGGGCAACCTAAAGGAGCAGGAGAATCTTCCTGAAAAGGGAAGAAGGAAAAGGAAAGGGGTGGCTGAAATAATTACTGTTCCAGGGGAAAAGACACGAGAAGCACAAAGCTGTCCAGTGAAAGATGCAAGAGACCTTGGGAACCACGGAGCCTTCTTAGAGAAGAATGTGAACAAATGTGGAAAGCACATACTACCCCAAATGAAAGATATGGCACAGAACTGTCACTCTTGCTGAAAAGTCAACAACTGCAATATATACCATAGTCAATATCAGACATGGAAGTACTTCTATCTAAGCTCCCAGACATCATAGCAGGAACTCACAGATGGATAATGACTTCTGCGGAACTGACAGCTGGGATAATACTGGCAGTAGGAGACACCAAGGCATTATTATGCCATGTCCTGGGTTTGAGCGGAAAGCCAGAGATCCTTACTGCCGCAAATAAAAACATGTATTTGGCAACTCGACAGAATGATAGAGGTATGTACAATGTGATGAGACAAAGAGTATTGCGAGTGTTGAGAGATGCATACCCTAAGCAAGTGAGACCTGACATGCTACATGCAGCCGCCATAAAAGAAGAACAGATTGCAAAAAAGCCAACAGATTGCTAATAGGTACATTGATGACAACATCCAAAGATGGAGACAAGATCTGGGAAAAGACCCAGGAGCAGGTCTAATGCTGAGAGTGGTATACAGAGAGAGTATAATAAAAAGGACTGGCCATTCCAGTGATTTCTAAGCTGGAAGAAATTGTGGGATTAAGAACTATATCTCTTCCACAGTTCTGTGAAGATGTCAGTCTTGGATAGGCATTGAAGACAATATGTGGAAATGAGTGAACAAGAGCAACAATAACTGCGCAAACTCACTCAATTACAACTGAGCAAGGCCAAGAAAGGATTGCAATGAAGTATGTAAACAAATAAAAAAAGAATGAGGAGAAACCAATCATGAAGGTTATGAAGAAAGTCATTTAAGGGGCTGAGTGCAATTTTGTGCACTGCCCTATTTGGCAGGAGTACGAGTCTGGTGTCTCATGTGACTTTCATCATTAGCTTCTTCGCAAACTCCCATTTCTAATTTATACATATTTACATGCTAGCAAACATGAGAATGAAAAAGCAATGTGGTAAATGAAAACACAATGCTTTTTGTATTTGCCTTTTCATATAATCACAGGACTTTGCAGTTGGTTTATCCAGTTTTATAGGCCGTGTTTTGTCTGATTTCTCCTGAATAATTTGTTGAAAGTCTTCCATTTATTCTACCACTCAATCATTGCTGATATGTATGAAACATGCAGTCATCTTCATCAATGATCCTGACCCTGGCCTTCATATTAGTTTAGGAATTCCTTAATAACAGTTCAGAAATTTCAAGAATAGTTTTAAGGAGGAATTTAGACAAGATTCTGTGTGAGTCCTGATTTTACCTTGTTTTTTGGCTTTCTCTTTAACAGAGATTGTTGCTTTTTTCTCATGTTCTTCTTGTTGGGCTTTCATCTCTGCCTGTTTCTTCCTATGTTCTTCTTCTTCCTCTTCATTCTTCTTTTTCTCTTGTGCCAGAGCAATCTCCTTTTGGATGGCTCTAACCAGTGTTTTCATCTCCTGTAGGGCCTGTTCCACCAGAGACATGTCCTCAGCGGTTGGAAAATGTCCCTGCATAGCACACAGAGTCAAAGTCATGCATACACTACATACTGATTCTTATGGGAATAGGCACAATTTCATCCCTCTTTCAAGATGTAAATTAAAAAGACACATTCAATTTAACAGAAACATCTCTTCCTTTTGTTTTGCAAAGAGTTTTTCTCAGTTAAAGTTTAGTTTGGTGTGCTAATACATTCAATATAGTTAGAAACCTTTGAGAGTCTAGAAGCCTCCATGTTAATATCACCAGCCTCTCAAGTGGAAGGGGGAAGCGGGGATGTCACTGTATGCGTGTTCTGTTTTGGCATTTTCACATATTTTGGCATATATGAAAGTCTTTTGTAAAGTCTGACTATACACTAAACTTAAACATGGTCGGAAATATTTAAAAACTATAATATTCTAACATGAAATGTGTCAATATACAACAAAATAATCCTATATTCTGAAAATACAAAATTAGCACTTTTCTGTTTGTTTGTTTATTAGTTTTTTTTAACATCATATCAACGAGTGGCTATTCATGACAAGAATAAGGCTATATCTATACACAAGATTTTCAAGTTCAATTTCAAACACAGTCAGGGGCAATTCTGTATGTCCAATTCACCTAAATTACATATCTTTGGGAGGAAACCGGAAACCAACATGGACATGGGGAAATCATGCAGACTCCGCACAGAAAGGACCCAGACCGCTCCCACTTCGGACTGAACTCTATCTACATACAGCTTTGACACATTCATAAACTTGCATGCATAAAACTGTTCATAATGTAATCCTGGATAATTTATAAAAGGTTTGTGTCCAAACTCTAGAGTGATATTATTTCATGTAACTTTGTCTTTACATGAAAGAAATAAGTGAGAACAACCCTGGCTTATTATTATGGGTATAATCAAAATTATAACTATTAATGCAAATCTGATTACCACTTAGTTTAAGGCACTAATATTTGTTTGGTTGGCATACAGGCTTTGTAAAAAAATGGTTCTTTAGATAGATCACCAGCACGATAGCTGAAGAGAATTCAGTTCCATATATCTATAAGTAGATACAGACAAAGTAAATACTCTATACAAGATCGCTCAATACTTCATAAAAATGCTTGTAGTACAGCCAAAATCCTTTCCACATTAAGGTTAAAGAAATTGCAGATAAAACAATTGAGTGGTCAAGTCATAATGATAATTGAGGATTCACTTTCTTTCAAGTAGTCAAACTTAAATGCATCATAAAAATCTTTTTTCAAAGATTTATGGAATGCTTATGAATGCGTCATAAAGGCCCAAGGTTCAATTAATTTTCCATAAACACCCACTAAAGAGAAATCTCCTGAAACACAACTCACTTCAGTCGTAGAGCGTACCACCTCTGAAACCTGTGAACAAAGTTGGTTGCCACGGGTGACATAAGAAGTGTAGTCCAAGGTGGGGCTTGTTTGTGTGTAAGGTGCAGGTTCCAGGAGCTGATTGAGCATGAGCACCTCCTCCTGAATGACATTGAGTGCCCTCAGCCTATCCCTGCCCTCCAGCTGCCTCTGCCGCTCAAGCTCTGCCTCCCTCATCCTCTGCTGTTCTGCCTCCCGCAGCCGCAGGTTTAGGATCTAATAAAAAAAAGGTGAATAATTCTCATATTAATGAACAAGAGATTCCAAATGTTAGCTTTCAACATCTTATATGTGTTCCCAACTGTTTTGGAATTGGGGTTGTACATGCAAGTATGCATTGTAGGGCCGTTGAAAAAGTTGTTGCCGTTTATCACTGGTCTATTTTAAGAGAAACGACTGTTGAATCTTGCCTCGTTATTCATTTGACTTTATTTGAAAAATGTGAAATATTAAAGATGATTGATGTTTTTTCATTTTTTTTTTATTTAAAGGGACCTGCACAGTGTGTAGGGAGCTAGGGAACATGGGTATATCACTTCAAAGGAAGTTCTGTTGTGCTGCTGCTACGTGATTGGCTGATTAGATTTTACCTCAGAGACCTGTCCCTGCAATAGGAAGCAATTGCCAGAGAAAGAAGTAATTATCAAGGACAGAATAACAGTATAACAATAGTTTACAATGAGGATCTGGCACTGCTGTTGCTCATTACACTGATGAAACATACAAAAATATAGCAACCCAAAAAGAGCTACAACTTCTTCGTTCTCTACTGTTCCTTTCATTCTTTAATCTTTCAAGCAATGTTTATGATAGCTAACAATTATTATTACTATTATTATTATTATTATTATTATTTCTTTAACAATTTTCCCCCGATTAAAAGGATATGCCATGTCATAATACTCTTTTCCTGTCCTGACAGTAAAGGAGACTTTCATGACATTTCATGTCTGGCACTTCGTAAATTATTTAACATGGTAATAAAACACACACAGGTGAAAGTTAAATTTTTCACAATTTCACACTTACCTTCATTCGATGTCTGTGTTCTTCCTTTAACCTCTCCTGGCGTCCGAGGCTTTCCTGTGTTCTTTTAGAAATTGAAAAAGAATGACCAACAAAGCTTATCATCAGTATTGTGTTGCCATTTGTACACCAATATTACTTGGCTAAGTCCATATACTAGGAATTAGCATAGTTATATTACATTTTAAATGGCAGACTGTGCAGAGGGTACATACTCCTTTTCCATCATGTCCCTCATGCTCTGATACTCTTGTCTCTGCTTAAGCTCCATGAACTCCTCAAAGCGTTTAAGCTGCTCTGACTCCCGACTGGCAAAACCAGCCACCAGGCACTCCTGCAGCTCTTGCCTCAAATTCAGCTCTTCCTGTAAAAGGAAGAGTCAACAATATTTAATAATGATGCATCATTTTTAGGGCAAAATCTCAGCAGTAGTTTATAATTTTGAGTAGGTGTCGAGGCAAGGTTAGGTTAGTACATTCCTCACAGTTGCTTCTATGTTAACTTAGTAGTTAACAGTGTTTTGCAGACTTCTGGATTCCTCCTCTTCATATCATAACAGTTTAACTTCATTATAACAATTTACTGCACTCATTTGACCACACAGCACCTTGGCTTTAGCCCAATGTTTCTTCTCACAGATGCGGATGCAGCCAGCCATCTGAGTGGCCTTGGGTGAGAGGAGGGAGAGGGGTGGAGGTGAACTGCTGCACATGTCCACAGTCAAGCTCAAACACTCCGATTTATTATCAGTCATCTAGCATAATAGCAGAAAAAAGAACACATGAAACAGATCCATGTTTATCATTGTATGGGCTTGAATTCTATGGCAATAACAATACCTGACAGCATCGCTCTTAACTTTACCTCATTCTCGGCAGTGAGCAGCAGTGGTGAGGAGGATGACGTAGTACTGAGTGTATGTAACATTTTAACTGCAGTTGAACCAGTGCTGCAGCCATCTTCAGATGTTCTTGCATCAGGGATCAAGGAAGCCAAGCAGGAATCACTTTTCAGCACAGGCAGAGGGTTCAGTCTCTTTAGAACTTGTTCAGAGAGAGGGGACAGGTTGCTTACCTCTTTACAGCCTGCTAAAATGTCCTGAAGAACAAACAAAAAAAAAAAACACTTTTTTCATTTTAGCATCTACAAAAACACAAAGGCAGCAGAAATAGTAGCACCCTGTTATGGAGAACTGAGGACAAAAAGCATGTTCAGAAAACAGCTTTCATTTTAAAGTTTATCAACACAAGTACTTAGAATGATCCATTGTGGTCAGTCCATCCGCGCTTTAGTGATTCTCCGTCAAGTCACTAGTGACGATTTTCACATGCATATATATATAT
>JAOVVG010000031.1:13594263-13605748 GCA_028566375.1 Leptodoras nelsoni | reverse complement strand
AAAATAGCATTTTGTGTTTACCTGTGTTGTCTTTGACTAATATTTAAATTGGTTTGATGTTCCCAAACATTTAAGTGACAAACATGCAAAAAAATCAGGAAATCAGGGAGGGGGCCAACACTTTTTCACACCACTGTATTATATACATTAAAACCTCCTCCTTGTATCTACACTCTTTGTCCATTTTATCAGCTCCACTGACCTTACAGGTGCACTTTGTAGTTTTACAGATAATTACAAAGTGACTGTAGTTTCTAACATCTGTTTTTCTGCAGACTTTGTTAACCCCCTTTAATGCTGTTCTTCAGTGATCAGGACCACCGCAGAGCAGGTACTATTTGGGTGGTGGATGATTGTCAGCACTGCAGTGACCAGTTCACTAGATAACAGCAGATCGTTCCATCACAGCACACACTAACACCCACCAACACATCAGGATTGCTGCAGTGCTGACAATCATCCACCACGCAAATAATACCTGCACTGTGTGGGTCCTGACCACTGAAGAACAACATAAAAGAGGGCTAACAAAGTCTGCAGAAAAACTAATTTACTGTTTGTAAAACTACAAAGTGCACCTGTACGGTCAGTGGAGCTTATAAAATGGACAAAGAGTGTAGATACAAGGAGGTGGTTTTAATGTTATGGCTGCTTGGTGTATGTATGTATATATATATATATATGTATGTATATATATATATACATACAGAAAAATGTTCTCAGTACTTTGTGATCCTGTAATAATATCGAGAAACTTATAACAAAACGTATTACCTCCCCTTCAGTTGTATTACTTTGTGTACACCATCAACATTCCAGAATTGAATTTCAGGCTCAGTAAATCTCACTGCAGATGCTAAATGAATCCATTTGCAAGTTACAGATATATAATTTTATACCTATACCTAGTAGACATACAATTTTATGTAGCACAGAGAATTAATTCCCCCCTCAGATGACCAAATATTCACATTTGTTTAAAAATACACATGGAAGCTAGTGGTTTATATGATGAAATTCCAAGCAGTTTCCACACTTGGCTTTTCAGCTGTACTGTTTCAGCAGTTTGTCAGCTGCTATCCTAGCGAGCTGGAAATATGGTGGTAAGCAGTAACGAGGTCATTCGGGCCATTATAGAAACACATTTCTAGAGACTAGTGTGCACTAACTAAAAATGAAAAATGGCATCTTAAACATTCAGATGTTGACAGAGGTACCAGCAAGCTAAAGCATTGCCAGAAATGTGTCACTGCTAATGTGTAAGTAACGTAAAGGGTTCTTAGACAAGATGCTTAGTGATCTACATTTAAAACAAAAACTTTGCCTGTTTGGACATCCAGGTAAATTCATTACATTATCATTACACCACCTGAGCACTTGTACATAAAGAGTTCTGAGGCTTGGCTTTCTTGTAACAGTTCAAGATGTGTCATACATGCAGCTCTAAGAGGTTGAGGTAAGGTGTGGGATTTAACGCTGGCCAAACACCTACATGTTCAGCAGTAGAATGCAGCTCAGGGGCTGTAGGTGATGAGCTGTTATCCATGATGAGATGTCTTTCAAACATGCCAAGATGCAAGTAACACCTTAAGTGTCTGATTGTGGGCAAGAGAGGATAAGGTGGGTGTCATCAGCATAGTTGTGGTAAAAGGCATGTGAATATATTACCAAGGAAACCGTGATAGAAGAGGACGGAGCACTGAGCCTTGTGGGACACCAGTGAAGATATTGCATGTCGCATATGTTGACTTTCATGTCACCTGAGATACGCACTCCTTTGGTGAGCCACTAATTCAAAGCTTGATGAAGATGAAGACTGTAAAGATGTCAAGAACCGATATGAGGGAAGAGTAAAAGGTTAGAAACAGACATGGTATCTTTTTTTTGTATCTGGAATGGTGATTTTGCAAGGATTGAATTTCAAAAGGAGAAAGAAATATGAGTGTGTATGATATCCAAGGAATATGTGGAAAGGACCTTTTTGGTCTGGAGAAAGATCAGCAGAAGATGAGAGGGGTATCTATAGACTTTTTGAGTGAGTGAGAAGAGAATAAGTAGCTGTGGTAGTTAAAAGGTAATGATCATGGAAGTAGAGAAGGGATACTCTAATGTCATACTCAACCTGCCCATCATGGTAAAAGTCAATTTAGAGTGTGAGAGCATGCTCCCTCCCACATAGAGAGCAAGCCAATTTTGGCCATTGACACCTGGCCATGGATGGCTGTGGCATCATTGAGAATCAAACTTGACTTTTTTGTTGGGTCACTCGCGACCTCAGGCTTTTCTAATAGGAAGTTGGAGTTACCATGGAGATCATGTAAATCCCACACCGTGACTTAGATCCACTCAAAAAATTTAATTGGTTCCTCCCACGCTACACCTACACCAAGTTTCATGACAATCAACCCTGTAGTGTTTCCATAATCCTGCTAACAGACAGACAGACAGACCAACAAACAAAGCGCACAGAACACAAAACCCCCTTAATAATTAAAAAACAAGTTAATAATAACTAGGTCGCATGTGATTTCCAAAACTAAACAAACCTTACTTAATTGGACTGAGACCCGGTCTGAGAACCAATGTCCTAGAGGACCAGGAGAAAATACCATGAAGGTTAATAGGAAAGGTTATGGAAGCAACATGGTGTTCACCTGATGAGATATTAGGATGTGAAAGATACAAATGGTGAGAAGCTCCACTTCAAGGCTATAAGCAGAGCCCTGCCAATCCGACATGACGAGTGAGAGAATGCAGAGACAGAGGACGACAGAGCAGCTGGTGTTACCGAGTTCTCTGTAGTGATCCATATCCCTGTCAGAGCCAGGAAGTCGAGTGCATGGAAGGAAGCCAAGGCTAAGATGAAGTCAGCTCTGTGGACAGATTGATAGTTCCAGAGCCCACCTACAACTACTGCCTGAGATTGTTACGAGATTATTGGCATTGCAGTTTCTTAGATGTGAGAAGACGGAGGTGGATGTTGGGAGAAAAGGAAGCAATTGCTAAAGAGGTTTGCATGATACAAAGGGCATCTGAGAACAAGGATGTGGAAGGAGTGGCTACAAAGGACTGAAACAAAAAAAACGATGGTTAGCAAAGTTTCCATCTTACACCTAGAGCTACACCTAGAGCACCTAGTACAGCATTGCTATTTATTTGCTTATTTAGAAACATATTTACAGTGCATGTATATTTTCCCTTTAAGTTTGAAGCACTTTCATTCCGTTAGGGCTATCACTCACACTTCTGCAATGTGTTATGGATTTTGGAACTAAACAAGACTGTCTCCATCAAACCAACTGTTGAGACTGTCAAGGGTTCTTTATCCTTAGCAACAGGATTCCAGGCAGGTCATCATCTTCTACTGCCAAAGAGGGATCAACTATATGTGGTGTGTGTTTGCAGCAGCTGTGGGTATAGTAAACAGTTTAACAGTAGCCATGTAAATAATGCAGCTATATAACATTACTCTTTGTGTGTGCGTGTGTAGGTACGACAGAACGTGTGTGTTTAATCCAGGGTACCGTGGAGGCGCTGAATGGAGTTCATAACTTCATTGCCGAGAAAGTGCGCGAGATGCCTCAAAGCAGCCAGAAAACCGAACCAGTCAGCATCCTGCAACCACAAACCACTGTTAACCCCGACCGTGTCAAACAGGTCAGTCATGCACATAAACACTTTCTACTTGAATGAATTAAGGATTCATCACAGATTAAGATGCTATCAAATGAAGAACAGCCTGGATGCTGAGAGCAGTGAGGCAGTGTGTTATATTAAAGCCTAGAGTGTTGTAGAGATGACATACTGGGGGTGATCCCCGGGGGAAAGAGCTAGACTGGGCCCGAGAGAGCGAGAGCACTGGGTTATTTTTACCTGTGTTCCAGAGTAAGAGAGGGGCAGCTGCATGGTAAGCCCCAGGATCAACAAATGGCTGAGATAAGCAATGACTGGTCAGTGAGACCTTAGAGAACAAAACTCTCTCGCTCTCTTTCTCTCTCTCTCGCTCGCTCTCGCTCTTGCTCACTCATACATGCACACAGCAAGCTGAATATAGTAGTTGCGGGTGCAAGTCATTGAGCCTGCTCATCAGACTGTAATCTGATTTTCTGGAACCAGGTCTGGAGTGGTTTAGAGGAGGCAATAGTGAACTGATCACCTGAAACTTTACCACTTGTGCTGAGTGAGTGACAGGTAGCCCTAATGTTGGTTACCTGTGACATCTTATTTTAAGGAATTTATTACAGAATTTTAACCAAAATAAACACAAATAATTTCTATCTTCAGTTTGCAGAGTGCAGATTCTTCAACATTTGTGTTATTACCAAGAAATTCAATACTGTTTCTTAAGGCTTCTAACCTTCTCTGATGCAGGCTAAACTGATCGTGCCCAACAGCACAGCTGGGCTTATCATTGGTAAGGGTGGAGCAACAGTGAAGTCGGTGATGGAGCAGTCGGGTGCATGGGTGCAGCTCTCACAGAAGCCTGAGGGCATCAACCTGCAGGAGAGAGTGGTGACAGTGAGCGGTGAGCCTGAGCAGAACCGCAAGGCTGTTGAGATTATTGTGCAGAAGATCCAGGAGGACCCTCAGAGCAGTAGCTGTCTCAACATCAGCTACTCCAATGTCACAGGACCTGTGGCCAACTCTAACCCCACAGGATCACCATATGCCAACAGTGCTGAGGTTCTGCCTAGTGCTGCTGCTGCCGCCGCTGCCACTGCATCCACACTGCTGGGCCAGGCGGGCCTCGCCAGCTTCCCCTCTGCAATGTCTGGCTTCTCCGGCAATGACCTGCTGGCTATCACCTCTGCCCTGAACACCC
The DNA here is from genome assembly GCA_028566375.1 of Leptodoras nelsoni. Classification (NCBI taxonomy): domain Eukaryota; kingdom Metazoa; phylum Chordata; class Actinopteri; order Siluriformes; family Doradidae; genus Leptodoras; species Leptodoras nelsoni. The sequence continues at coordinate 13,600,926 of JAOVVG010000031.1, read as the reverse complement.
TAGCCAGTTATGGTTACAACACCAACACTCTGGGGCTTGGCCTGAACCCAGCAGCCGCCTCTGGGGTGTTAGCTGCCGTTGCTGCTAGTGCTAACCCTGCAGCTGCTGCCGCAGCTAACCTCTTAGCATCATATGCCAGCGAGGCATCCGGAGGAGCAGCTCACCCAGCTGCACCTGGGCTTGCTGGTTTCTCGCTGGGTTCTCTGGCAGCTGCCACGGGAGCATCCAACGGCTACCTGAACCCGGCCACCTCCCCACTGGTGGCCTCCTCACTACTAGGGACTGAGAAGCTTGCTGAGGGTGGAAAGGAGGTTCTGGAGATCGCTGTGCCCGAGAACCTTGTGGGCGCCATTTTAGGGAAAGGGGGGAAGACACTGGTGGAATACCAGGAGCTGACAGGGGCACGCATCCAGATCTCCAAGAAGGGCGAGTTCATCCCAGGCACACGCAACCGTAAAGTGACCATCACAGGGTCGCCGGCAGCAACACAGGCCGCGCAGTATCTCATCAGCCAGCGGATCACGTATGAGCAAGGCGTCCGTGCCACAAACCCTCAGAAAGTGGGCTAGAGAGGGAACTCAAGTGATGGGGGAGGGAGGGAGGGCAGCGAGGAAATGGATTCGAAAGAAGAATGAGCAAGAGAGCAGGCAATGAATGAGATGAACGAACAAAAGACAAAAATGGAGGAAAGAGGTCGGTAAGGGTAACAGAAGAAGAGTATGTATCCATGTTCACATTTCAGAGGAAAGAAACAAAACAAACAAATGTGACTGGTATGAGGAAAGAAAGATGTTCAGCTGTGGACTGGGGGCAGAGGTGTGTAAGAATTTGGGACTGAAATTCTGCTGTTCTTTTTTTTAATTATTTTTTAAACTCGAGCTAAGTGGTGTAGATTATGAGGGGCTCAGTACTGAACCCTGTGGCACTCTGGGAGGTCGGAGACTCAGGCCTCACCTCCTCCACCTCCTGTTTCTCACACAGCCAGGGACCAGCTAGGTTCCATTATATTTTTCTGTCATTTGTGGAGCCTGTACAAATTAGTCCAAATTTATGACAAAGACCTCCACATAGCCAGTGGGTTTTGCAGCAGCTCCTCTTGGGGTTGATTCAGTATCAAAGGTTTGGCCCTTTACAGATTTATATGTGTTTTAGGCCAGAAGCAGTCTTGTAGGGTTTTCAAAATTTACATAATCGAGGCAGAAAGAATGTTGCCTTCTCGCTAGCCGTTTCAAATCCACATTACTGGTTTCCCCCATTAATCGGACAGCAGATTATTCTCAGTCACAGAAGATTTAGATTTTACTTAAACCTGTCAAATCAGGTTGACCTGAATGTATAAAGACTTCCTGGTCTTGCTTTTTTTTTTTTAAAAAGAAATATGTGTCAGGAAGTTTAAACTGAGTCTTTGTTTGGCATCAGCAGCCGAACCTGACTCAGCCGCAAACAGGCAGGCAGACAACAAACGTCAAAGGTAAAAAGGTCCCTTTGAGAGGACAGGAATGTAAACACACACACACACACACACACACACACACATACACACACACACCAACAGACCCTGCAAGTGCAGTTTAGTCAATTGATCCCTTTTTGGTGCTATAAGGAAGTCACAAATGAAAAAAAACGTCAAGAGATTTAAGAGATTTTCTTCCTTAGCTAGATTTTAGCACTCTGCAGTTGAATTTGCCTTTATCTAATTATTAATCACAAGCAATTTACTGATTTGGTCATAACATCATTACAAATGAGACACCGAGAAAACAAAAACACTTTTCAACTGCTAACTCTATTGTTTGGTATTACTGACTTCAGCTGAAATAAGTGACGCGAGAACGTCCGAATCTGCATTTGAAACATCTCAAAACAGATAGTCACACTATCATTACCATTAAGAAACAAGCACCTCGAGTGTTACGCCAGACTCAGATATCCACTATATCGCTCTAGTAAATACTGGTGATTTTTAAAATGTGTGAGGGTTTTTTTTTGTACAAATAGAGCTCAAGCTGATATACCTCATGTTTGGACAGAATGGGAAAAGAAATGAAGATTTCCATTTTGTATGCAGTGCAACATAGTCCTTGATTGAGTTCCAGTTGGCACCTAGTTCACTACTGCGCAAACTAGCCTCGATGTCAGAGGTCTGGCATCAGGTTGAAGGAAAGGAATGCATACAATGCAATGCAGCTTTTGTAAAAAAAAAATATTAGTAGTAAACTGTTTTTCTCTCTGATGCTGGCGTGAGTTATCTGGCATGAAGGGATCCCATGTCGTAGTGAGACACAAGCTTGCCGAGAGCACCCGTCTCAGAGAAAGTGCACATCCAAGACATTAAGGCTGAGGCTCTACGCCTTTCCTGTGCGGTTTTATTTTTGGGTGCTTTGCCTGAGCGTAACACCCCTGTATCCATTGTGTTGTGGGATGCGTTCTTTGGAAAACAGCATGGCAGAGTAATAAATAGCATGTTTTTTTTAAGGCCATCCACTTAGCATCGTCGTCTCTGCTGCTAACTGCATTTTTAAATCCAGCAAGGGATGTATGAGGTACAGAACTCGTACAGATAAAAAAGAAGGTGATCTCTTAAACCACACTGTGAATCAAGCAGCCGACGCCGTCCTAAACTCTGGAATGTACTGTACACATTGCCGTGTCCACTAACGCGCAGCATGGCGAGGCTGGATGCTGTGGACCCATCGGTTCCGCTAGCCAAGAGATACTCTGGGTCAGCTCTAACGGCTCGGAATTCACACCAGCCATTAATTAGCCGATCTCTGTTTGAACCACGGCCGTCTATATATAACCACGTGGCGATGCCCGATCTTCTACTGACCTAAATACACGCTCGCAAAGACATTCATCAACTGCCTCCAATTCCCAGGCTGGAATCTGCTCTGGAACCAGGGGAACAGAAACCGAGAGTTAGAGGGAGGGGAGAGAGCAAGAAGGAGAGACATGGCGATCCATTTATATGCATCAAATTATTGCGACAGAGATTGCCTTAAGAAATCTGTTGCATGCGCTTGCCTTTGGCAGGAAGTTTATCAACAGACCATTTTACCAAATTCATCCATCTCAAGAATTGCCGCTGCTGAGGCGCAATTACTGCATGCTATTGGTTTTGGGCTAAATAATTTCTTTTGGAGATTTGAGATGAAAGTGCGTATGCAATTTCAGAAGCACAAGCCCAGCACAACCACATGCAACGTCTCTGTGTATTTCACTGTGGAAATTTAATATGGTGAAAATGAAAAGACTTCAGATGAAATTGCAACTTCATTAGCCATGTACTCTACTCGCCACCTTTTTCTCTCTGACGCTGCGCATCTCCCCAGCTTCTAGTCTCCGTTTAAAACGTTGAAACGTGTTCTTATTTATTTCCCACCATCCTCTCAGTTGTGCTTTATCTTTCGTCCATGGGTTTTATGGTTTCTTTTCTGAATGTGGTTACTGCGGTGGTCCCCCAGCCGAGTTCGTCCGTCCTGCTCTCAGTCACAAGAAACTCAGTCAGTGGCATAGAATTTGCACACGTTTCTAGGCTGCGGCGCTCAGAAGGTCGGCATCTGATTGGCACTCTGCACTTCTGTGAGTGAGTGTTGTAGAGTGAGTAACTACGCTCAGTCAGATGGTGTGCTTGGGCACGTTTATTGAAATGTACCTGACCCTTTAACGAAGCCAGTGTTCCGTCCTGATATCCTTGGTACTGTTCCACTGGCCAAAATTGCCCATGTGGTTGGCTGTGTTTGTTACATCGAAGGTCATTGGCCAACGTCCTCGTGCCAGGTTGAAGTGGATTGAAAATCACTTAAAAAAAATTGGTAACTACCTCAACACTAACATGAACAGGGTCCTCCATGGACCTTTTGCAAGGATGATGTCAGAACATACGAGCTCCACAGGGGGACCACCTTAGCACCACACCTTAGCATCTCCTGCACTCTTGCCCTCTGCTCTGGTTAACGGTGGCAGTTGATGAGTGTGTTAGAGTACATTCCTTGGCGTGCAGCATGTGCAGGCATTCCTGCCCCGCTCTCCTCTTTCCTCTATGGGGCAGTGAATGACTACACCATGAGCGCCATGCCGTTAGACTGCGCCACTGCTCCACGAGTTCGTCTTCTCTCTGTGAACTCTGACCTGGAAACAGTTCTGTACCTTGACTCAAATCCATTTTCACAGCTGACCTAAGATCAGTTTGCCCTAACCATTATGAGAGTGTAAATAGACTTGCTCCAGCACCCTGGGAAAAAAAAAACAACAACCGGGAATTGGTGCTTCAAAGGAGGGCTGGATGCCTGAAAGGTCCAGAGCAAGAACTCTGGGAAAGGGGGATGATACCCATCTCAAGCTCGAACGATGAACGTCGTTCGTATCCTGTGCTCTCTATCCTCTCTCTCTCAGAGAACGGTCTGAGGTCATTCTTTTCCCTTCCCTTTCCCCCCCCCCTTTTTTAAAATGAAACTGTGGATTCCGTCCTGTCCCATGGTCTTCGTGGAACTTTTAGTGTCGTTCTCTAGTTTGTAGTCTAAATGCAGTTGTCTTGCGCTGTGGGTTTCAGTGTGTGAACTCCGTTATACTCGTGTGTATGACGACAGTGCCAATCGAGCCAGATTAAGATTAGCTTTGCCATTTGTTTGTGCATTAGAATTCGCTCTAATTGGAGTGCTGGTGTCCATATCAACGTCCCTGACGATTTTTTTTTTTTTTTTTTTCGATCTACATAAATAAAAATGTAAAGAAATATTGGAAGCAATATTGTAGCATGTCGTCCAGTTTTTGTGTTTTTGTTATGTCTGTTGTATGAACCTTTGGATTTAATACACTTTTGAATGAATAGGTTTACATGTACTTTTTTTGTAATACTGTAAAGAAAGTAAAGAGAAAAAAAAAAAAAAGTCGAAAAAATGCTGCTATTTGATAAATATACGAGAAATATTTTAGTTGAAAAGATGTCTGATCCGTTTATTAGCGTTACGCTCGTTTTTGGCAGGAGCACAAACGAGGTGTGTCGATACAAATAACATAGCCGTGAAATAAAACCTGTGACCCACGCAGCTTCTTAACACGTAGACGTGCGATCAAGCATTTTAGATATCGCTAACTATTTAGACGCATCGATCAAGTGCCAATCAATCGATACCTTTTTAGTTTGAATGAAAAGATAATCAAAAGAGCAAAACTGGAAAAAAAAAAAAAAAGAACACAAAGAGCAATGTCAGTGTTGTTTTTAACTCCATAGTCGCATAGAGAATAATAAGGATAGTTCTTTTATGCATAAACATGGTTTTTTATACACTCGGTCGAGAAAGCATCCTGTGCGCTCGTTTGACTTGTGGCTTCCACGCAGCTCTTCCTTCATATTCTCTCTGTAGGTCGGCATGGAGTAGGCATAAACATGTTATAATCATGTCGTAAACGCGTTATTAAGCACCCATAACATGTCCCATTTATGAAAGTGTGTTTCGTGGAGTTAGGTGTTTATCTTTTTTGCACGTCTCTATTGCATGATATCCAAGTTAATTATCGGGGGAGGGGGAGGGGGGGCGGGTGAATCAAAACTAACATTAAAAAAAAAAAAAAGACGTTTCGTTGAGTGCCCGGAGTCAATCCGAGGCACGGTTTTGCATGTGGCACAAGATCGAACACCTTTTTAGTTAACAGCTTCAATTTTTATTCCTTTTGCATTTTTTTTTTTTTGTGACAGATATCCGAAGAGCTTTTATGGTTTATAGACCGGTATGGTAACCATGGGAACTGGCCCTGCACTGTAAAATAAAAAAATAAATAAATGTTGGATCAACAGCAAGATCTCGCAGCTTAAAGGGGTTTAAAGCCGTTCAGTAAAGATTAATGAAGCTGTTCCTGGTCGGAAGGAAGTGGTTCGGCGTTTTTTTTGGGACGCGTTTGTGCTCCTGGGGTAAAACGTGGTACCACTCGTAAGGCGGGATGAAGACCTCACTGTGAACGCGCTAAAGGTTTAAAAGGACTGTTAAAGCGAGAGGCGAAAGTGCCGTTCGTTTTTGTGCCGCCCGGTTCGAGCGAAACACAGTCGTGTTTTTGTAAAGCGCGGCGTTGTGCTACAACCGTGAACAGATCTCACCGCTATCCGAAAACGCCATCGACTTTATCGGCTCGGCTCCTGGATTTGAATTCAGCCCCATTTGGACAAAAGATGCACGTCCTGAATGAACATCGTAATCCTTACTCTTACTGTTCTACTGTTCTATGTTCACACTAGCAAGCGACAACGCGATAAAACTTATTGTTGTTATTTCAGCGACGCTGCCATTCTCTCAACTCTACGCCCGTTCGTTAATGCGACAAACCCAAACCATTCCTTTGACCGAGACTCTGGTGCACGCGGGCTAAATATTTCCTCGTCCTTCCACTCACGGTAACGTTAACCTAAAATGTTCCTGCTTACTGTTTGTTGCTCGAATACAGAAGAATACCTTCCGTACTTTCCTTATCCAGACGGGTATGAAGGAAAATGAAAACCTTGAAGGACGTAGCAGAGGTCATCGTGCTGAGTGGACGTAGCTAGTACTGTTAGTACTGGGGGCAGGGGTGGCTCAGTGGTTAAGGTGTTGGCTTACTGAACTGAAGGTTGGGGGTTCAAGCCCCAGCACCACCAAGCTGCCACTGTTGGGCCCCTGAGCAAGGCCCTTA
>JAOVVG010000031.1:13483732-13496677 GCA_028566375.1 Leptodoras nelsoni | reverse complement strand
AAATAGCATTTTGTGTTTACCTGTGTTGTCTTTGACTAATATTTAAATTGGTTTGATGTTCCCAAACATTTAAGTGTCACAAACATGCACAAAATCAGGAAACCAGGGAGGGGGCCAACACTTTTTCACACCACTGTATCTTCACACGTTTCGGAGCGAAACCTTCAAGTCGATTACCGTTCTGTCTCATTTCCGCTGCCGTTCTCTTTCCACCGTTCGGATAAACAACCTGTCTAGCATGTAGCTGTTAGTGTCCATGTTTCCCCCAGTTGCCTAGCAACAGGGATTTCTTGACTTTAGGCACTTGAACGTCAAAAAACACGAATTCACAGCAGTTTTATTTTGCATTCCCACTCCCACAGTGTACTGAAGAGTAAACGTTTCCATGGTTCGATCTGAACCACGCCAGCCCAAACGGATAAACTAATTGATCGTTGCCATGGCGTTAGACGTGTTTGATTTCTCTGACGTTTTTTTGTTTCTGTTTGTACTTTTCCGGAAGGTGCAGCGTTGGAAAAGTGTGTGTGTTATCTAGCATTTCCATGCCAACTGTATCAGCAGTGCTGGAAAGTATTGTCTTTGCAGTGTGTGTGTGTGTGTGTGTGTGTGTGTGTGTGTGTGTGTGTGTGTGCGTACTAAAACACTCTGCTAGTGTATAGTGCTGCTGCTGTGTATAGTGCCCCTCAAAGCCTGCTTCTTCTGTCTTGCTATCTCTGCCTGTCCTGTCTTTTTTCCTTTTTTTTAACATCTCACCCTCTCTCTCTCTCTCTCCCTCTCTCTCTCCCTCTCTCCCTCTCAGGGTCAATCTCGACCCCTCTAAGAGGCAGGGTTCTAATAAGTCAGTATCGGGTTGCACTCTTCCACAGGGATCCAAAACAGTTAGTAAGTTCCTGTGTCTCGCTGTCGCCTGTCTGCCTGCACATCTGCCTGCACATCTGCCTGCCCGTCTGTCTCTAGCATGCCTCTCTGTCTCTCTGTCTCTCTGTCTCTCTGTCTCTCTCTCTCTCTCGGCCTGCGTGTGCATGTGTGTGCATGCATTTGGATTTGAGGTGTGTGCCTGGGGACATGGGACATGGGTGCAGACCAAATGTCCTCACACTGAAAGGAGTATCTGACCTTGTGGAGACATTTGGTCCTCTGGTCCTCGTAAGGAAAAACAAACAAAAAAGCTTTTAGTTAAAACATCTGAAGGTTTCTTTTACTAAGGATAAGGAAGAGAGAGCTGTGTGCGTGCGCGCGTGTGCACGTGTGTGTGCGCGTGTGCGCGTGTGCATGTGTGCGTGTGTATGTGTGTGCGCGTGTGTGTGTGCCCATGTGTGTGTGCGCGTGTGTGTGCGTGTGCGCGCGTGTGTGTGTATGCGTGTGTGTGTGTGTATGTGTGCCCATGTGTGTGTGTGCGTATGCGCATGTGTATGTGTGCCCATGTGTGTGTGTGCGTATGCGCATGTGTGTGTGTGCCCATGTGTGTGTGTGCGTATGCGCATGTGTGTGTGTATGCGTGCGCATGTGTGTGTGCGTATGCGCATGTGCGCGTGTGTGTGCGCGCGTGTGTATGTGTGTGTGCGTGTGTGTGCACGTGTGTGTATGTGTGTGTGTGCGCGTGTGTGTGTGTGCGCGTGTGTGTGTGTATGGGTGCGCGTGTGTGTGTATGTGTGTGCGCGTGTGTATGTTTGTGTGCGCATGTGTATGTTTGTGTGCGCGTGTGCGCATGTGTGTGTATGTGTGCATGTGTGTGTATGTGTGCGTGTGTATGCGTGTGTGTGTATGCGCCTGTGTGTGTGTATGTGTGCGCATGTGTGTGTGTGTGCGTGTGTGTATGCGCATGTGTGTGTGTGTGCGCTTTTTTGTGTGTGTGTGTGTGTGCGCGTGTATGTGTATCTATGTGTGCGCATGTGTGTGTGTTCGCATGTGTGTATGTGTGCGCATGTGTATGTGTATCTATGTGTGCGCGTGTGTGTGTGTGCGCGTGTGTGTCCGCATGTGTGTGTGTGTGCGCGTGTGTATCTATGTGTGCGCGTGTGTATGTGTGTGTGTCCGCATGTGTGTGTGTGTGCGCGTGTGTGTGTGTGGGGGGTGTTTGCGGTGCCGGACGTCCCGTCGAGCTCTGGAGCGATGCTGCATTGCGCCTGGTTGTGTCCCGAGTCCTGTGGCACGGTGCGTTCCTGTACCAGCGAGGATCGTTCAGAATTCTTAAACGTGTCCTTTGCTTTTTCAGGGTCACAAATGAACCTGAGAGAGTCGGCCGATCTTCGCTCTCAGGGTGAGCCTCGCCGCCGCGCCGGTTAACAATTCACTCAGAATTATACCTGGATCCTTCCACGTGTCCCTGTCTAATAGCTCTCACCACTTTACTGCACAGTCCAGAGACACTGAGTGTTACACAGAACAGCTAAATAAAGATGAATAATCTGTTCTCTCTCTCCCTCTCTCTCTCTCCCTCTCTCACTCTCTCTCTCTCCCCCTTTCCCTCTCTCTCTCTCTCCCTCTCTTTTTCTCCCTCACTCTCTCTCTCTCTCCCTCTCTCACTCTTCCTCCCTCTCTCACTCTCTCTCTCTCTCTCTCAGTTGCCATCTATTTGGGAATCAGAAAAAGGCCGAGCCCTGGCTCGGGGGAGGGGGCTGGGATGTGAGGCCCCGCCCCCCACCCGCTCCCGCCGAGTTGGTACTGGCCGTGCGCGATGCAGCAAGGGGGTGCGGCTGCAGCCACGAGCCGCCGGGGTCAAAGGTCACGTTCCAGGGGGAGGTGTGTCAGCTGAGCGTGCGCCACGCACGCCTCTGGGAGGCTCCACTAGCATTCAATCACATCGTGTCTCGGATCTACAAAGGGGTGGAGCTCTGAGCAGATGAGGGGAGGGGCCTTGAGCGGGGCATGTCTTTCATCCTCCTTACTGAACTGACTTGGCTCCGCCCACTCCTGGCTGCATAAACTGGAAAATCGCCCCGCGCCCTCTCCCAGCTGTCACGCTCTCGCCTGATACGCACATCCAGACGCAGATGTGTATCCAAACAAACAGTGCAAATGTACACACACACACACACACACACACTCACACAGACACTCACACACACACACACACACACACACTCGCACGCACATGCACACACACCTCCTCTAAGCAACCTCATCCACAGGACCTGGATTGATTCCAGAGTAGTATTTTTTAATCTGAAATAGTTCCAGTCTGTTCTCAGCACCGTTCTGCTTTCTTGTTTGTTCTTTTGTACGTCGCCGAGCTCTTTGCATTTCATCCCTTATTTTACACCACCCTTCTCCTTCCCCAGCCTCTTCCCATAGCCAGTAAACTCACGTCCTCCTTACTAATCAACACGTACAGAAAATATAACGGATCCTCCAGCAGGCTGTCAAATCTAAAACCATACGACAAATCACTTACGAGTCCATGACGTCAGTCCAGGGGCAGCCGTTATATTCTGTCAAACGTCAGACTGCACAGACTACGCAGGTTAGAATAAACGTCTTTAATGTGCAGGCCGTTTTGTCGTTTTGAAATTAGCCACGATTGCATCCCAGAGGTTCGGGAATTCTATGAACTGAATCTTATTTGTTATATAACGAATTATTGTCTACGAAACCCTTCTCCGAAAGAAAACTTCTGAAAAAAACACGATACCTGCCGTTAGACCTGACAGGATAACCTTTCACACACATGCAGCAGGTTTGGTTGCAGCGTGTATACGGTAGTCCTTTACTTTAACCAATCACAGGCTGACGAGTTTCGGATGAGCGATCGCATATAATGCGGCACTCTGGGCGAAAGGCGCACCAGAGGAGGTTTCTCACGACGCTGGATAAGGTAAAGGAGATGAAAGGCGATGTATTGGAATAATTCTGATGCGCTTAGCGATTCTGGTGCTAAATTGTTGGCTGGGACGGTTATCTGGGTAATCATGGTGTTTATTCAGCTTAAGGGATAACGACCAGGGAAGCAAAAACGTCGTAGCAGTGAGAAATCCGATGCGGAATCGGTGAGTCTTGACCATTCTACGGGAGCTCCAGTGACCGCACAGCAAGCTAGCTAACCTTACGCGCAGGTTACACAAAAGCGATGCTTTGAATACTGTTACATTCAAACCGAATACACGAGCCATGACGTTAGTAAAGCCTTGAAATACTCTCAAGCCTTTACACTGCTCAAACAGCATGTGATTGGTTGATCTCCTTAGCTTTTTTTTTTTTTTTGGCGGTGGTGGTGGATCGGGTTGTGTCATCGGTTCTTCGACGGCCCTGAAAGGTTCTAGGCTTGGTTCTAGAAATGAAACCGAATCAGATCTCTAACGTAAAAAGAACATTTATATGGGAATCTGTTCAGAAACAAAACTCTCCTGGACAAGTTTCTTTTCCAGGAATTCAGAAGGTCCAGGACCTGGTATCTGCTGGGGTTCTTCTGTTGGAAATGCCCCTAACATTTCATAGTCACTGATAAACTTACTGGCTTCCTGTAAAAGTTGAATGCTCTTGATAAGGTTCCTGGGGTGGAAGCATGCCGATTGATGACAGAAGACAGAAATGGGAAATGGTATCGTTCCATGACGAATGTTCTCGTGGATCAGCGTGTAGCATTGAAATGGGAATATCCCATTTTCCCCAGCACTGCGTGTACACGGTTCCTTCTGCTCCAACAGATTTGCCAGATTCGACTCGACTTAAGGTCAGGATTCCAGGAAACACCCTGAAGCAGAGCCAGAGCCAGAGCCTTACAAACGCCACCCATTTAGGAATGTGGACCAAGAGAGAAAGACCTGTCGTTTTCTTGTAGCAAACCAAATCCGTAGAGAAAATGACGTCAGAGTCTGGATAGACTCGCCTTGTTTCCTTACACTTGGTGCTTGTGATCTGATCATTTTCGCTGTCCCAGCCGAAAGTGTGCGCTAAAGTCAGACGTTGCTCTAGAACATCTAGAATGGGTGAAGTGTGAAAAGTGCTCTGTAGTCCAGTGGTTCTCCAAAAAGAGAGCTGAAGCTCTGATCTCGGTGGGTTTTTTTTCTTGTAGCAAATCAAATAACCACAGAAAACGAGGGTAAACGGTGCTCGCGGACGCTCTGTCTCGGTTTTAACAGGAAGTGTTCCAAATCCGGTCCAGCTTCGTCGTTCCTGTTCCTGTTGAGGGGTTTACTGAACCCATAACACAGCCTGAGAAACCTCCTGCCTCCTCTGCGTTAACAGTTCCCCGCTCCGCCGCTTTAAAGGAGCAGTTTGTAGTTTTTGGAGTCGTCTTCGACCTGGCAGGTGAGCTGCGTTTGCAATGAAAGCTATAACGAGCCTTTCTTTCGTTTCAAGCATCCACACCGGGGGGCGTTTTTTTTTTTTTTTTTTTTTTTTAAAGCCGAAAGTCGATTTGAAGTCGGAGCCGAATTCCGGCCCAGAAAAAAAAAAAGACTCTTAATAGAAATGAATAAAAATCTTGTGAGATTAGTTGCATGGCGACATTACAAAACTCAGGTTTGAAGACCGAGAAGAATTACAAACTGCCCATTTAATCTAAAGTAATTTATGTGCCATATATAATCTGTCATGCCCCTTTATGTTGATTGTCATTCTTTTCCTGCTTCTGTTTGCTGTTTTTTTTCACATCGCTGCATTCAGTGTGAGTGCAAGAGAAAAAAAATCACATGCTCACTCGTATCAGTCACTGAAAGTCCTCGGGTCCTCCTTCTGTCTGCTCTGTGCTTGGACTCCTGTATGCGGAGAAGCTTTCTGTGTCAAACCCCGAGCGGTGTCCGAAGAACCCGTCCGTTCTGGTCTGATCCGGATGGCCCGGGGCCGTAATCTGTCAAAGGTGTTTGTTTAGATCTCCGTGCACTCACTCACTGACCCACCCACTCATTGACCCACTCACTCACTCGCTTCGACTTGAATCGGCTGCATCCTACGGCTCTGCCACCAGGGGGCGCTACTGTCTTAAATGTGAACACTTCAAATTTGTGGATATTTGCACAGGTACTTAATTTATTTTCTAGGATAATCATCTTGGGAAGAAAAAAAAAAAGAAGAAGAAAATACATGATTTATATCAGTCGGATCCTGACTGTATATAAATCTGAAGATAAACGATAACAATGATATTAATATGACTATAGTATTTATCTTAGACCTCCAGGTTAATTTCTAGCTAGTGCAGAAATCCTCTGCTAGCTCTTCAGAAACTTCTGTGTGTGGTGAAGATAAAAAGTAACCTGCAGTCCTGCATGACACTGAAAGACCGAGAGAGAGAGAGGGGGAAACGGAAAATACAAGATCGGAAAGTTGTTAGAGAACGAGAGAGCAAGTATGTGTCTGTGTAACAGGGTTTGCAAGGGTGTGTGTGTGTGTGTGTGTGTGTGTGTGTGCTGAGGCGGCATGGTATTTCTCATAAAGCATTACTCTAATATGCAATATGACGGGAGAAGTGATAAGAAACAGAGACGGATCAAAAGAAGAGATTCAGGCAGTTTGCAACGAGATTGTGGTTGGTTTGTTTTTTTCTTTTGTTCCCCAGAAGTGTGTGTGCCTCTGGCCAAAATGAGAGAAATAGAAACGAAAAAGATCTGGAGAGAAATAAAACTTCACTGATGTTGAGATCCTTGCGTTTCCGAGTTGACTTTTATTGTCAAGTAAACTTTTTTTTTCATGCATTCATCTTCAGGCTGTCACTGGAGACTCCTTCCATTAATGTTACATTTACATTTATGGCATTTGGCAGATGCCCTTATCCAGAGCGACTTACATTTTTAGTTGAAGGTTAAGGGCCTCGCTCAAGGGCCCAGCAGTGACAGTTTGGCTGTGGTGGGATTTGAACTCTCAACCTTTGGGTCGGTAGTCCAACGTCTTAACCACTGAGCTACACTGCCCCATTCGTTAAATAGAGGTCTCCTTCCAGAAAAGGTTACCTAATGTGATATTTCTCATTCGAGAAACCACCAATAGAACTTAGTCAGTACTCCAAAGTTGGTCAAGGACAAGGCAGGCAGGCAGGCAGGTATGTTTCATGGGGTACACTTTTATTGATTCACAATTTGACCGATTGACTTTTTACAACCAAAGTTCAAATTGAGGCGAAACTAAGACGCTAGGCGTTTTGAGCCAGCGCCAGGAACCTGATCCCAAGACGACGGCAGCCGTGCAGTGGACACAAACAAGACATCACAGAAGGCGGGTAAAGTAGACCAACAGAAGAGAAGGAGTCAAGCAGTCTCTCAGCGCAGGAGAAAACTCTGTGTGCTGCCTGAATGATGTATTGATGTAGAAAAAAAGGAAATGGAAAAAGGAAACAGGAGTTTGCTTCTTTACTTCTGGGCAGGGATCATGCTGTCAATGGCCTCGCCTTTCTCCAGCTTCTTCTCCATCTCAACCATGAGCTTGACACCGTCCACGACGCACTGTACCTGCTCTACCTCGGAAGTGCCAATTCGGTCGGCATTGGAGATGTCAAACACTCCGCCCACGGAGGCGGTGTCCACACCACCTGAGGAGATAAAGCAAGTTGAGGTGTTTTCATCTTTATTAAGTCACCACTACACCACACCCAACTTGGCTGATTTAGTGCGTTTGAGGTAAGTAGGAAGTGGTGGAAATAAGAGGCTAGCACCAGGTGTGATTTTTATCTTGGCCAACACTGAAACATGACCATTTGGGTTTATGAATGTAGCTGCACATACCTGTGCCACGTTTCTGCAGGCGCAGTCTGGTCAAGATCTCCTCAAACTTGGGGTGCTGGCTGAGTTTGGCCAGTTTGACATGGACACCACCACGCAGACCAGTACCCAGGTTGGAGGGGCAAGTAAGGACATAGCCCAGGTGCTCATTCCACATGAAGCCATGGTTGTGCTTCTTGAACACTTCCTCAATCTAACATTAGAAAGAGAACACAGCGTGAATGCTCTCAAGATGCGTGAAGAACTTGCTTCAAGCCAGTTTGTAGAATACCACATGATGGAAAAGAAATGCTGGTAAATATCAGTGCATTGCAGTGGATATGTATGTGTGCGCCACATACTCTGTTCAGGCCAACACAGAAGCGCCTGAAGACCTCTTTCATGTTGCCACCCTTCTGCATGGAGATAACACGCAGGTGGTCCTCCTCATTCACCCAGACCAGGAAGGTCTTCTTATCATTGTGCCTGAAGAAGTAAAAAAATAATGGTTCCCCAAATCAGTACTACATACACTGACATCTCTAATGTATACTTTACTATACCCTTTGAAACTAACCTCTGTCATGAACTCTATACATCATGTTACCACTATTACCCCATTCCCTGTACTAAACACCATAATCAAGTACCCTGTTCCTACACATTTCTGCCACTCACCAGATGCCTCTGGCGTCAGGCCAGTCACGAGCCATACCAGCAGCCAGCAGCAGGGGGGAGACGGGCTTGTCAAACAGGAAGTGATCAGCGATCAGCTGCTCCTGCTCGGCATCAGTCATCGCCTTTAGAGGGTAGTATTTGCCCGTGAACTCGCCATCCAGGCTGTTCAAAGCTGCGGAAAACATATTATTACTATCTCTCTTACTCCGTTATTCAAGCGGGCAGGGGGGTGGAGTGGGGTATGATCTGCACTCTATGATTTCTATGATGAAGTGTGTTTATGTGTTTTATGTGTGTCTTGCATTGGAGGCTGACCTTCTACAGACAGCTTCTCCACAGCTCTGCGCTCAGCACGGCTGTTGTGGGGGGGCAGAGCGTATCCCTTGATGCTGCGTCCGGTACGGACTCTGCTGCTCAGGACGTAGTTGGGGTCCAGGTCATCACCCCCCTGTGGAGAGCCAAAGTTGGTCTTTATTTAGACTTAAACACCAAGGTTGTTTTACAGTAACAAGCACGGGTGCACTGCAGATCCCCAACCAATGATACCGAAGTTTGATGTCCCCAGTTTGAACCATTGGGTTGAACTACTCCTTAACCAACTAACTTACTTTCTGTGTACTACTACTTAACCATAAAACAACAAAAAGAATCATAAAACACTCTTCAGTTTGTTCCTCGTGGGTTCACCTTCAGGTTCTCGAAGTTCAGGTCAGTCTTGTGCTTGTCGGTGGGTTTGTATCCTCCATGGCGGTCGCAGATGACTGGGTCAAAGAGGTCCTTGAACACCTCATAGGATTCCTCATCACCAGCAACACAGCCGACAGTCATGATGAAGGGGTGACCTGGAGGAAGTCATGGACCAGTCAGAATGCAGATATGACAGGGGCAGTGTCTGAAATTAGGAGGTTGATGGGATCTGAGGGCCACTCTGGGTTTAGAGGTATGGAGTGAGATGGACCTGTTGATCACTAATGAATTCACCCGAGTAGAAAACTTTGTTGGCTTGCTTGCCTATTCATACTGTAGGTCACAGATACACTGGAAGTGAATAAGTTTTACAAAGCTTTACTTACCAGGATTGTCCACACCAGTCTGGATGACGTCATCCAAGGTGAAGCCAGTGGGGGTTTGCTTGTCCCTCAGCTTAGCATATATCTCCTTGCTCAGTGCCTTGGCCATGTGGTTGTTGTGCTGGGTAAGGTCAGGAAACTCCTCATCAGATGAGAAGTTCATCTTAAAGTTGTTGTGGGTGTTTCCGAAAGGCATTATTGCGTTTCTGACACTGTAGGGGGAGATTAAAGTGGTGACATGAGTTAGAAGCAATGCAGATCAGAAATTGTTTTAAAGTTAAGGTTCCAGTAATTTAGGATTCATCTTATGTAATGTGTTGTTTTGGCTGAATTAGTTTATTTTATAATATATCAGACTTCTTTTGGCAGCTTAGACTGATTTTCCTGTCTGCTAAAGTTTTGTTGGCAGCTTATATTGAATATGATTTTTGTCAATGAGAACCAATTAGACCCTATTGGAGACTGCCATAGGATATGGCTGGTGTTATACAAGTCAAACTGGACATACATACTGACAGCTGTAAATTATACAGAGGTCTGAAGTCCTTTGGTATTCCGGTGACCATAGTGACCCGCAGGACGTTCACTGCTCAGCTGTCATATCATATGTCTGATATGGTCAGGAAAGGGAGGTCATTCTAGGGTCTATATGTAGAAGCGTTTATTTTGGTGATAGTACCCCCTTTCGCTTAGCCTCACATTACCTTCCGTCGTGCCAATCGGTCACGAATATATGCTGTCTGAGTCTTCTCACTTGTAGTTGTGCATGTATTCATCATGCACGTATTAAAATGTGACCCAAAATAGCAGTGCTACATGTATTTACATACTTGCAGATATGGAAGGTAGTAGACAAGACAAAACTTAAGCCCAGAAGGATCTAACACCTGATCTGTATACTGCTGGGATTTAGAGGATACCGTTCCTGTCAGTACCCTTGAAAACCAACGACTGTACACATCACTCTGCCAGGATTCTTACATAACTTTAAACAACAATCACATTGTCGGTTTATTCCTACCCAGAGTTCATTATGTAATCTGCAATGCTATAGTTAAAACACTCCAAAACATCCAAGTATGAGATTAACTATTGCTCTTAAGCAGTACTTGGACCTATAGACCTGTGGTCACCATGTCTGCTCACAGGGACCTCCCTACAGAATTTGAGCACACCTGATCCAGCTAATTACGTGTATTTTTGCTCTGGACAAGCAACGTGAACTCTTCTGGAAGAGCGGGGCTGGTGGCCACTGCTTCTGACCATTGCGTCCAGCCTTCCTGCAAAGCAGTATGACACTGGTGTCACAACCCTCTCCGATATGAGCAGCACTTGACCACAGACTAAAAATAGCTCTAGCAAGAGACCTGTCCCTATTGGAGGCAAGTCCCTTGGGTCTATATTTATCATCCTGGTTCAAGATCATTTTTGGAATTCATGGACGAGTGAATACTACTGTGAGGATGTGAGGACAGCAGAAATCTGATCACACGTCAGCACACTTCACGAATATGCATGCATCTGTCCATGCTGTCATGTCAAACTTCACCTCACCAGCTATGCCATGACTGAACAACTGTTTAGCAGAAAATGCCCCAGCTGTAGCGATTTGTACAAAACCTGACTACCCTCGGCAAGGACGTCTAAATCAAATCAAACATTCTGCGCAATCTTGAAAAATGCAATAAATAATAAAAACGATTAACAGTATTTGCTCTGTGCGTCCATGCATTAAACATGATATCTGATAATATTTTATGCTAACATTTAGGAAAGCTATATGCAAAACATAGAATTAAGTCACTCCTGTACCGCCAACCACTGAGGAATCTTGGGATTTTTCCTGCTTTTCAGAACGCCTGTCTTTACCTGCGCACGAGACAACAAAAAGTCCTTGGGATCAGTTCCTGTTCACCAAAGCCGAAATAGGGGTCACCCAGTGGAGAACGGTTCACATCAGCTTTATATACCACAGACCCCAAAGGTCCATTTTAGAGCGTGATGGACTGCGATTGGACAGGGCATGTCTCGGATGCCCAGTTTAGCTTACGAAACAGGTCCTGCATGTACATTTCCGTCATCCGAGACGAGGTGGCAGCTGTGGCCTGGCCCTCTCTGGCAGAACCCCTCCTCCTCCCCCATATATAGGCTTCCATATAAGCCTGGAGGACTGAAGCCAGGCTTTGGGGGTGGGTAGGTTACAAATGCTAAAAAGGCTGAATGAGAGTTTTGCCATGCACGTCTTCTCACAGGTGCAGTGTTGAACATTTGGATGTTTTTTACAAGCATATATTAAACATGTTTAAGAATATTTCTGAATGTGCATAGCTACGCTATAGGACTGTGAAGCTTTGCTAAGCACAGTGTGAGGGTCTGTGCATGTAAATTGAAGAGGAAGAAGCCCAGTTACACTTGATTTATACTGCACAGGCATGTGGTCATAAATATCTGAGGTCATCCATCCATCAGGACCCTAAAGCTAAAAGCTGATGAAGCAGACTCTAGTGAAATTTGATTAAAAACTCTAACCCCATGTCCTAAGAGCTTCTAAGCAAAGGCTTTTTTAACTTTCTTAAAAGTGCTTAATGTGTTAAAAGAAGAGGACATATTTTCAATTCAGAACTTTTTTTAATCCATTGAATTTTAAATCCTTCCATGCTTTGAGTCAGTGGCGCAAAAAGGGGTGTTCAGCATATGCGACGCACAGGGGCGCTGCAGTATAGGGGGCGCCAAATCGGTGCCGGAAAATAAGTTCTAGTCGGCATTTTCTGTAAGAGCTGTTTGTTCATGTATGATAATACACATAAAAAAATAGAAGCACAGCCCTAATCAGGCGCCCATCCACTCCTACCCTTCTACCCTCCTGTCACTTCCGGGGGGAAGGGGTAGAGGGGAGGGGGGCGATATATTTGCATACACCTCAGAAAGTATGTAGTTGCACCCCTGCTTTGAGTGATGCAATAGTCTGGGCTTTAATGGTATAAGCCTGAGCCAACGTGTTCTTTGTTTTCACACAAAACATTAATTAAGCATATTATATGATTCGTGTAAGCTAGCTGACTAGCCAGCGTTGATTCTGCTTCTTTAGGTTCTCTACAAAAGACTGCAGGTTTGCTTACTCAGCTGAACAGAGGATGCTGGGATACCATAATACCATAGTGCTGCTAGTGAGAAATATATTATTCCTTCGACTCTACACTGTAACAGTGTAGTTTTACCCCTTTTTTTTACTTTTGCATTATTTCATATTACCTTTCCGAATGTTAATTGCATTACTTTAAAAGTGTTTTTGAAAGATTTGAATTGAACAGAGAAGACTGAGTAGTTGCTAAGTAGGAAACAGGACACCGTAGTAGAAAGTAACTACGAACGCCTTGTACGTTACTTGAGTAGTTGCATGCGACGCTACTTTACACTTGCACTCCACTGCACTTCAGAGGGAAATGCTGTACTTTCTACTCATCTACAGTCCAGGCCAAAAGTTTGGACACACCTTCTCATTCGATGCGTTTTCTTTATTTTCATGACTATTTCCATTGTAGATTCTCACTGAAGGCATCAAAACT